>JAQQAF010000004.1:1752500-2352500 GCA_029747655.1 Ensete ventricosum
CTCATATTATATCCGGGCTAACCTGTCATCTTTGACATGAAATTCAAAAAATTGTTTTCCTCTGCTCTACAAAGTCATTTTATAATCGTTTCTTTCCAAATAACATTGCGATGTTTATCTTTTTCTTTTTCTTGTATGCCTGTGCTCTCAAGTTTTTGATAAATTGTCAAAAAATGACATTTTTGCCGATGCTTTTCATTCACTTGTTATTCCTAGTGTAGCTTATGCATAACTCCATACTGCTTACTAATATAACATATAGATTAATAATTGTTCTTACCTGATGCTTAAGTTAAATAATAGGGTTTCATTTCCAGATTTTGAAGGAAAAACTGATAGTAAAATACGGATTCTAGAAGTGGTGGAGGAGCTCAAAGCCCAGAGAGCTGACAAACAGGTATGATTCTGCAGTCATTCCATAATTGATTCATGTGGCATTATTCTGTAAAGTCAATCTGTAGTAACTTTGTGTTATGCGGTATTAGGTTATGATGTTTCTGATTGCTCCTTTTTTTAGCTAATTACTTTTGGTGCAATGGAGTAATAACTTCTTGTTTTTAGTGCAGGCAATTCTTCTTCTTGATGCTTTTAACAAAGATAGGGCTTCTTTGCCGCAGCCAAATCAAAATCCTCCTCAACTAGCAACTCTGTCTGTTCTCAATCCTCCAGATCCTCGTACACAGGAAATGATCAATGAAAAACTTAAGAAGGCAGAAGATCTTGGTAAATCACTCTTTAGTTACTAATGCTGAATTGCTATTTTTCAACATGTACTTTAAGTTTTGATGGCTCATATTGCATTTCTCAGTATAAATGGATAGTTCTCAATGTGACTCAGAAAGAAGTTTAGAGGGGAATGTCAATGTGCTACTGCAAGCAGTCTAAGCTTTGCTATCTGGTTTTGAAATCAGAGACTTTTGAGTATAGTTACAGCCTTCTACTTTCACTTGGTTGGTGGGAACAATCTGTTGGAAGACTATGATGCCCTGACATTCCTAGTTCATCCTATCTTAGTATAGGAAAACCATTCTCTAGAATGCAGGCATTTATTCTTGGCATAGTGAAGTTTTTTATTTGTTTGACATATTCAATTGGATAACTATGGCTTCACACTTGCCATTTCATAGCTTTAGCTATCAGAAATACTGGGAAAATTTCAGTAATGGCTACAGAATGTAAGTTTTCACAAACTATTTTATTCACTGTTACATAATAATATCTAACGGCAGAAAATTTATTTCAGGGATTAATGCTTACTTCTTTTTAGGTGGTCTTATTTAAAACGTCAACCTTAGTTATAAAAGTGAAAATTGATTGGTGTTTTACTTTAAATTATAGTTTTGTTTCTCAACTCAGGCCAAAATACATCAAAATATCGTAGACACTACTCCAAGATTATCATGACATTCCACTGATGTGGTATACATGCAAGGTTCACAATTTTGTGTAATCGGTCAGGGTTCAGACAGGTGTTCTACCAGTGTACAAGCGTCAAAATTCGATGTTTATCGAGTTTCAGAAAAAAACCATGAATAAAATGAAAAATAAAAGAAAAGAAACTGGCTGTTCCGATCTATACCAGATCGCACAGATCCTGTTCCAGGCGTCCCAGGTGGTATAGACCTTGTACCAGATGGTACAGTCCCTGTACCAGATGGGCATACCAGGTTTACCTTGGTTCACGTGCTGATAGGATTTTGGAGCCGTAAACAGTGTCCATACCATGCTGTACCTGGCAATATTGCAAACATTATGTGCAGGTGGCATCCATGTGGACCCACTGGATATTGCATCAATTTTTTGTTGACATGTGATAATGTGGTACTGACAGGGCAACACAAGAAGACCAATATGTGTCTCTAACTAGGTGGTACGTGTTCTGTTTAACCCATTGAGCGTACTGTGTCTGGAGTCGGGACCATGTTAGTGTTCTATAGGTGCCAGCATATAAATGAAGTATTAATATGACCAGTAAATGCTTGGTTTGCCCTCTGTTCATATAGCATAAGATTTAAAAAACGTGGGCTTTTTTTGTCATGAGCTAATTTTCAGTTAGTTGTGTGGCAACAATCACCAAATGTTCAGTGGAGCAAATTGTATAATTTAAGTGATACTTTTTGGGGACAAGTAAGCTCACAGGTAGAAAAATTACATATTCTTCCCTTTCCAATTAATGTTCGTTTTAACCCCTCGAAATAACAGGTGAGAGGGGAATGATAGATGAGGCCCAGAAGGCTCTAGAAGAGGCAGAGGCTCTGAAAAAGGTTTATCCACCTTCGTCACTTAAATTATGACCCTTTTATGTGTCAACCTGTGATAATCTTGTTTAATTTGGCTACCTGTGAAAACTATGTCTTACGTTGTGTTAAACTTGTCTCATTACAACTATGAGTACCTATTTCTTCAGCTGGGTGGACGGCAAGAGCCAGTTCTAGAACCTTCAAAGTATAGTGCTGTCGATGTTCGAATAGTGAGTTCAACTGAACTGAGAAAGCTGTTCTATTATCTCCGTTTTGAAACATGAATTGACATTGAATATTTTTAATATATATATTTTCTGTATTTAGACATGTAGATATATGCCTCAGTGTAGTTATGCTTTTCTATGTTGAGCTACAAACAGGCTCTACCATATAATTGTAGGAATTTAAAGACCTTGGTTATAGGCACTTGTTCCTTTTGAGATATCTGCGAACTAAGTATCAGTATGCATATTGTCATCCTGCTCAGCATCTAAGATGAAGAGCTTCTTGGATAGATTAAACAAATTTTTTTGTCTGATTATTAGCAATGTAATGTTAATTATCTTAAGTTGTATAGCTGCAACTTTGCTATGTAGGCTTGGACTTAGTCAAACCTTTATAATTGAGAAGTAAAAAATTATTATATTTTGAAGTTGATTTTCAGGATGTCAAAAAGGCAGGACATGCTAGGGACTCTTTGTAGGTGGGATAACAAATGTGCCATTTGTGGTTCCAAAATTTTGAATAAGCAATTAATATGACTTTGATATTGTATGGTATCCTGCAAGAACAGGAGAAAAGGAGATTTAATTTAATGAGAAGCTGTAATACTCCCAACAGTTTTGGGGGAAAAGAAGATTACAATTTGTTTTATTATTCCTGCAGAAAGGTAGAGAAAGATAAGAAGAGGAGAGGAAGGAGAGAGGAGGTAGGGAAGGAAGGAGATGTACACCCAAGAGAGGTTGAGGACCTGCTGCCAAGGGAAATCACTGTTTTCTTTCCCAGTTTCAAATTTTGGAATCACAAATTGAATATTTGTTATCCCACCTACAAATCATTCATTCACTAACAAGAGAGAACAATCAATTTTTTGATGCATTAGAGATGGGTTCTGTGTTCTCATTAATATAGGAAAAAATAATACAAACAATCAATGAAAAGAGTACCAAATCTGGACCTGACTAATATATCTTCTTTCTAGGCTAGAACTAGCCTATGATTCTTGGAATCTGAATTGTTATCTTCTTCTTTTCTCAGTTAAAATGATGATAATTACTCCAGTAACTAGAAAAATAGATAAATAGACCTGAATTAGACCCAATAAGTTTAACTTCAAGACAAGTCACATGTAACCTAACCTTGCAATCAATCTAGTTTCCATTAAGTACTGATGTAATCCTTCTTTCAAGCATGGTTTCGGTGGTGGGAAATGTCAATATGTATGCACAGATAGAGTTAATGTTCATGTTAATGGATTCATGCGTTAAATGAAACAATAACTCCAGTGGATAATTGTATGGTATAATGAGGTAACAGAAGATTGGCTTTATGGGTCGGTGGGCTGAGAGATTGTATTCTATAGAGGCAGGGAAAGACTGAATAAAACATGGGTTTGTTGGTGGTTAATGATGGAAATTAAGATACTTTTCCACGTCCAAACTAGGAAGATAAAAAAGAATCAAACTGAATCCTTATAGATAAGTTAGGAACTCATGTTCAGATTTGACCATGTTCTAAATTTAATCTAGGTTTTTTTTGTTTTTGGAATAATGTTACTATGATAAGAGGGGTCTTGGGTTGCTATATGACAACATCCTCATACAATTTTATCTTTATTTTCTAAATTGATTAACAAAGAAGAAAGAGAAAGTAAATGAAGAAAACAAGGAAAAGAATTACCTAGCTAAAAAAAGAAAGAAAGGCAAGATTATTTGCCAAGTTGAGTCTGGACACTGGTTTCCCAAAAAATAATAATAATTTAACCTTGATATGATTGTATTTTTTTTATTTTTAGTTTTAATATCTTCTTGTACTTGGGGGATTTAAGCTTGTAATGTGATCATTTGTTTTTTAATAAATGACTTATTCCATAAGATGTGCCAATATGTTCTCTCCCCCAACTTGAGTTTAAAGGATTTGGAACGAGTTCAAGATTATATCTCTCTCCCTTTCTCTTCTCTTCCCCACTAGCCTACAATTTAACATCCACCATTGCCAAGTCTTTTGAATCCCAAACTCCTGGAAGCATACCATCGTGGAACTACCCTAAATTGAAGACACGTGGATCAACTATTCAATTAAGTCACACTAATCAAAAGGGTGGTTCAGTGTTTCTTTCCTTTCCTAAGAACCAGTTTTCTTCGAATCTTCTATATTTTTTATTGTTTAAATTAAAATTCTGAGAACCAACATGTTTTTCATATCCTCTCTTTTTCAGCCTTTCTTTTCCCTTCCTTGCCAACTGTCGTCCTCAAATCCTTCAATTTGACCACCCTTTAGGTTGTCCTACATCAGTTAACAATTACAAATTGTTTGGTTTGAACTTTCCATTGCTTCATTTTTAAGGGCTTCATTTATTATCTGTGTTCAATATTTAATTGTCAAATGTCAGATGTATTTTAGATGTGCCATGTTTAGTTGTTGCTTTTATTTCTCTTAGTTAAGAGACTTGCTTTTCAGCTTGAACACCTCTTCTCTGTTACTATTGTTGGGAAATTTAATTGGAAAATTTAGCCTATAATCCCTGTCTTTCTCAAATAAAAAAAAATATAAGAATGGTAACACCATGCGAGTTTCTTTTGCAGACTGATCAGAAGTTGCGTGTATGCGATATTTGTGGAGCATTCTTGAGTGTCTATGACAAGTAATCCTCTCATTTGATCATATAAAAGTTGCAACCATGCTCCTAAAAACTTGAAACCCTTGTGGACTTTGAGCTAGATTTTGAAGTATTTATGACTAGTGCATTACCTCCTTGTTACATACTGGCCGTTCTGCATTGTATTATGCAAAACAAAATTTCTTTTGTAGTCAAAAGAATATATGTTTTGTTGGTCTTTGTATATTAGGAACTTAAGAGATTAATTTTTTTTATCTATGCTAATGAGTCAGTTGTTATTATATGCTCAGTGATCGTCGCTTGGCTGATCATTTTGGAGGGAAACTTCATCTGGGATATATGCAAATCCGTGAGAAACTAGCAGAACTCCAGGTAACCTTTGCAAATTATCTCCTTGTGTACAATTTTGTACATTTTTTTATTTACTGGATTTTATTCCTACTGATTCTTAGATTAATAACTATTCACGTTCTTTGAGGTAGATGCTGCAGATGTACACTAAATCCTGAACATGATGTACAGTTACATTTTTTGGCTTTGTTTTCCATGTCGATTCAGTTTGCCTTCTTGCTAAATGTCCATGAAGTTCGAATTCTGAACATGTTCAGGTGCTGGTATAATGTTTCACATTCTGCAATAAAGAGTTACACTTAAATTTGGCATCAGTGAGTTTTCTTACCTTGATTGAAAAATCACCATGTGGTTATGTTGAGTTTCTGTCTTCACTTCTTTTACTTGGCTAGCACACTGTGAACTGGGAGGGATCCTTTGAAGTACCAAAGGTGGCCATATATGGACTCAGAGAATCAGTTCTATTCCTTACCTGGACAACTGCAATAAATGAAAGTCTGTAAGCAGATGAGCTGTATGTGAAGCATATTAAAATTGGTAGCAAAATATTCTGTTTGTTCTATTTTAAAGAAATTGCTTATTTTTTAATGACCCTGGCTTTTATTTGTGATTTGGGGTCTGATGTTGAAAGCAGAAGTTTCTTACACCTGTTAGGTAACTTATGAGCCATCTTAACTGTCACTGTCTGTCTGGTTTTTTCTGAATCACCTATTTTGATTGGTGAACTTTTAGAATTTACAGTTTTTAATGAGCACCTAGTTTAATTTGGTACTTCCATCACCTTGTTATGAATAAAAAATGATTATGTGATACAAAGAAATTCTTATTCTCAATGTTACGTGTTTGCCCAAATGCTGGCATCTAGATTTTTAAATAATTTTTTTAGTAGAAATTTTAAAGTCTCTTTTTGAATGCCTAATACGATGACAATTTTGATTTCACGCAAACTTGGACATTGGCATAATTTTTCTGGTTGACAATTGAATTTTAATGACTTCTATAATCTTCATTCACCTTGTGTCTTGTTATGAGTACTTTCTCAAGTAGGCTATTAGTGTGTTCTTAATTTGGTGGATCTTCATTTCTCTGATAAAATTTCAAATGATGTATAACTGGGAACCAGTGAAAATAATCCTTTTACATATATGGTTTTATCAATGCCTAAATTGTTTGAAACTTTTACAATGTATGTGGAGCAAATTCAAGGGCATTTCTTTTAAGATTATTAATTTTTAAATTCTTTGCTTCTGTTACTTTTGACCATTTGAAACATCCAGATTTATTTTAATTGGATATGGTCCACTTGTTTTTTCTTGAAACATCAATGTCTTCACAATTTAGTTTTCCAGGAAGAGAGGGACAAGAAACGAAAGATTGATCAATCTGAAGATGATAGAAGGTATTCTCATCGCTTCTCATGCTTTGAAAAACTAGGTAATGCCATCAATTTACAACTATATTTCTAAATTGATGATTTAGGTCAAAAGAACGGAGTAGGGACCATGACAGGGCAGGAAGCAGGGATCGAGATATAAATAGAGATGTTCGAGGTGATAACCGAGATAGAGGCAGGGAACATGATCGACGAAACAAGGACCATGATCGGCATTATGATAGAGCTCATAGAGACCAAGATAGAGGTTCTGATCGATCTCGCAGCTATGATTCGAGAAGTCGGAGGTCACGTTCTCACTCCAGGGATCGTGCCAGAGATTATGACCGACATAGGTACTGCTATATACATGTTTTAAAGTTTGTACTGTTACATTTGTCTTTTTTCACTAGCTATCGCAATTCAAGAGCCATCATTTGGAATTTGTTGTATTTCATGAGTTGTGTAGCTAAACACCAGATATTTGTGGGTGTTGAAGAGCATCGATGTAGAATATGTTTAAAATTCTTCTTAATTTAACATGATTTACTCTAAAAAGTGCATAAAGTGATGTTGACCTTGTTCATATCAATAGTGGTTGAGAATGTGAATATGAAATTAGATCCTTCCCTTGGTTGTGGTGAGAGATTGGAGGTCATCACCAGGTCTTCAAGAATACATTATGATTTTTTCCCTTTTTTGTGCAAGGGTAAATATTATGTAAAGGCAGATTCATTTTTCATCCATATTGCATTTCCTGCTATTAGACTCTAGGTAGTAAGTTCTTTCCAATCCTTGTGTTATGAAGGTTCTAGATAGTCAACACTATGGTCTCTGTAATCTTCAGCCTACCACACTTTTCTTGCCCTGTTTGTTAATTATTGGTATTTCAATATAGTGAATTAATAATGTTCTTCTCTTTGCAATGTTATACTGGAATTGTAGCTGATGTTTATTGAGTTGAGATCAAACACTGGGTGATCAGCAATAATTAGAGGTTATTTTGGTATGCTAGTGCAACATCAATTTGCAAGTAAAAACTCAAGAGGAATCCAAATATGTTTTCTATATTATATCAAAGGCTTGTTTTTCATAATCAAAGCTGCTTTGGTCCTTTGTGAACATTGTCTTTCTCATAATAGATATATTGTTTTCATTTATTTAAAAAAATTACAGCTATCTCAATTTAACATGTTAAATATTTGTCTTCTTTCTACAGGCGTCATGATAGGTTCTAAAAGTATTTGCCCTAGGATCAGTCGAGTGTCAGCCATGGACCTAGTAATGTCTGGATTTATCTATCATTCATGTTGTTGCTGTGATATTGTCTTGATCTTGCTGACAAATGTCTGTTGATCTTCTAGTGTTCACAGCTGATGGTCGCCACAATTGGAGTGGATGATGCCTGACTTGGGCAAGCAAAACTGACAAAAATATTCTAGCTTTTGTGATGTTGAAAGACCTTATTAGATCTAACACGGAAGGACTGTAAAAATTGGCTCTCCGAGTATATCCTCTGCTTTGTTTCCTTTTTGTGCCATAAGTCTCAAACTTGGGTTTCACGTATAAAATGCTATATTCACTGATTGATGAGGTTTACTTTTTAAGTATCTAAATTGCTGATATTTTTCCAGTTTCCACTTGAAAGCATAGTATTGGAACCAAGTTTGATGCAACTTTGTGCCTGGTATGTCTTCCTTGTTGCCATTATCACCAGCATTGATTTCTTATACACATCAATTGCTCATATGATCATGTTTAGGTATCTATTTCCAACACTTAATGACAGCTGAAATATAGGCCTTCGAATATTAAATAAAACAGCAACAAATTGAGTACACAGTTCTATACCTGTACTATTTAAAACTAATTATGATGTTGTAAATATAAGGAATGTTTAAGGCATTTTATATCTTAGGAATCGGGGTTAAATTTGGGCTTTCTCAATGTATATTGATGTCATGGGATAAGGGCGGGTCCTAATATTTGGAGGGATCAAGTTATACTAAATTTACAATGACAAATATACTAATTACAAACTTTGCAATATATCTAAAAAGCATCTCTATATGTTTATCGGACATCACAATTGCTCTGTGTTGGGTGGTAAGTAATAAAGATGATATAAACATAAGAAATCTTTTTTTAAAAGTATTTTCACTCCATAAATAATTAGAATTCTTAATCTTGAGAGTGTTTAAACTGGCTAATAAGTATATATGCCCATGCGCCGTAGCCGTCCCCGCGCGGTAAACAGATTTCTAGAGGAGACGTCAGCACGTACGCACTGCGTCGTCGGCTCTTCCTCTCAACCCCTGTTGTCGTTAGTTAGGGGTTGAAGTACGAAGTCCTTCGCTTCGTCTTCCTGCTTCCTGATCCTGTCACTTTGTTCCTCGCACGGTCGCCTCCGCTGGTTGCTTCCGGTAGGCCTCCCCTTCCCCGTATGTTGTCTCGTCACTTCGCTCCTCGCATGGTTACCGGCGCTGGTTGCTTCAGGTAAGCATCCCCTTCTCCATATTTTGTCTCGCGCTCCCTCTCGCTCGTAATTGGAGAGAAATCGGTGAATTTATCTGCATCGCTCCATCCAGAAACGCCGCTTCTCATTTCATCACCCCTTTTCCTCTAATATTCCTTCTTGATACATGATATGAAGGAATCTTTAGATAGGGATTCATCCCCCTCTGTTTTCCTCGAGGAGGTAAAAGAAGGAAGAAGAACACTGCACAGGAACATGCACATTTCATCATATAGGTGGCAGACACTATCCCTTCCTGCTGTCAAGCGTCAGATTAACATGGATTTATTATTTGCCTACTACCAGTGGTAGTAGAGTCCATTCGACAAGAAACCAACTCGATCTGTAACAGGTTGCTAAGGGTAATCAAGAAAGGGAATTGATGATGGCCTTGCAGTTCCAAGGCCACAAGAAGCTTGTGAGAAAAGGGTAGCTGGTGGATCAAATAAAGATCTAATCATGTTCTATGCGCTCTCAAAGAGTCGCGTTGCTTCTGCTACGTTGGGCAACGAAGGGATTGCACCCTTCTTGGTGGTGGTGATCGCCCCGCACGCGTTGGCAAACCTCAGCACCTCCCTCAGCTTCTTCTCATCCTGCAGCCCAACACGCAGCTCCGTACGGTAAGTATGTGGTGGCGGACAAGTGCTGAAGCAAACTAGTGATGGGATGTCACTCACCTGCAGCGCAGACGGGTCCTCGGCGATCCGCCGGAGCAGTGCGCCGACGAACGCGTCGCCGGCCCCCGTAGTGTCCACCTGCTCCACTTTGAAGGACGCGACGGCGCCATGGAAATCCTTGGAGTTGGGCACAGCAAGAGAGTTCGTTTTTAGCTTGTTGGCCTGCTCACTGGCGTTGAGGTAGAGTAGTTCTAAGCAAGTAGAGATGTGTTCTGTACCTTGGTGTAGTACTTGCAGCCCTTCTCACCGATCGTCACCAGGAGGAGCTTCAGGCTTGGGCGCCAGAGCTGCGCGACCACATCGTCTTCCACCGAGTCATGGCCGGTGAGGAACTCGAGCTCCACGTCGCTGACCTTTATGATGTCTGCCTCGTCCCAGATGCTCAGGATCTGCTTGCGAGCCTCCTCAGGCGATGTCCAAAGCGGCAACCGGAGGTTGGGGTCGTACGACAGCAGCGCCCCGGCTTCCTTGGCCACCTCCATGGCTTTCAGATGAGCCGATCTGCAGGGCTCCGTGATCAAACTTATCGATCCGTAGTGGAAGATTGCAGCCTGCAGATCCATCCATCCAAATTTATGAGTAAGAAAGGAAAGAGAATTAGACTCTTTGATTTCTCGGTGGAGGCGAATCACATGCTCATCACAAGAATCCATGCACCAAGCAACGACGAGCGGATCCTATAGAACAAAGACATAAAGGAGCTACCTTTCCGATGAGATCAAGGTTGAGCTCGGCCGCCGTGAGCAGCATGTCGGCGCTGGGGTTGCGGTAGAACATGAACTCACGCTCGCCGTCTGCCCGAAGCGTGACGAAGGCAAGGGCGGTGCGGGCCCCAGCGTCAAACGTGACGCCGGTGTCGTCCACGCCGTTCTCCCGCACGATCGCCGCCAGCATGCGGCCGAACTCGTCGTCGCCCAGCTTGCCGACGAACGCAGCGCGCCCGCCGAGCCGGGCCACGGCGATCGCCACGTTGGCCGGGGCGCCGCCGGGGGCCTTCAGGAACCCCGGGGCCTCCGCCAGCGAAACCCCCGACACCGTCGGCACGAAGTCGATGAGCATCTCGCCGAAGCTCACGATGAGGCCTTCGCCGGAGTCGGCCATCTCTGGGGTGTTCGATAGGGAGAGGAGACGAGAAAAATGAGTTATAAGAGGAAAGAAGAAGAAAAAGAAGAGAAGGGGAGGAGGGGTGTTATAAACACGGAGGGGTGGGTGGCATGGAACGGTCAAACTATGTTGGCTTCGGTTGGATAAGTATAATACAATGGGAAGAAGACCTGTGGGGGAGAGAGAGATGCTCTAATAAGGATTCACGATTCAGTGTGCTTTTGCCTGGCACATAGAGTGCTTGTAGAGTTCTTAGGAGACCTGATTTGACTTTGCTGTCTCTCCTTTATCTAATTATGTCTTTGGAGGGTAAAGTAAGCTCGAAGCAAATATAATTTGTTAGGTTTAATAATCTAACAGGCTAGACTTTTGTGGTCTAAAATGTCTGCTGAGTATTTATTCCAAGAAGGGTTAAGATTGGATACATGAATCCTGGATTCGTAGGTTCCAATGGTATCCATGGAACTCTTAGATCTCAAGATTTAGGGTTTCAATATCTTCATCCATGTATTTTAAAAATATTAATATAAGATTTAGTGTTCCGAATCCATGGTTTCGGTTTAGTCAAATTTGGAATTTGAAATTGGAATCAAATCAATTTTGATTTTGATTTCGGCTCCAAATTAGAATCGTTTATTTTAATTTTTAATATTTAAAAATTTTAAAATATTTTTAACTATTTATTTAACAATTAAAAGGGTAAATTGGTTATTTAAAGGGACATTTAGGTTTTCTGATTTTTCTAGATGGTTTAGAATGGAATCGGAATCGTTGATTCTGATTTCAATATTCAAGAACTGAAACCAAATCGAATCACCTCGGTTTTGATTTGGATGGAAACCAAACCGGGATTTGGTTTTCAAGCAGCACCTTGTAATCATATCCACACATCCACTCTTCCTCTCTCTGCACGCACGCAGCTTAGTTGTGCCTCCTGAAAAGAGAAAAAAAAAAATATCTCACCCGGTAGTCCGTCCTCTCAAGGCTGCTGGACCCAAATGCAAGTTGTCACTGACATGACTTTCCATTCTCGCACCATGCCATTGTCATGGGGGCACAACTGTGTCATGGGACCCACCCAACAATTGACATTAGCAAGGAAGAAAACAAAAAAACTTCTCTGTATACATCATCATGCATTTGCAGAGGAGAGGGAGCATGCCAAAATCGTCATCCTCCTCCGGGGACAAGTCCTAACAAGAGAGATGTACCCTAGGAATGAATCAACAGGTACAATCTTATTTTCACAAACAAATTTATTATTATCATTGGAGTATCATTCACCAATAATGTAAACGAGCTAAATTTAATGAGTATAAATTCGAGGCATGATGCCCTGCATATCATAATCTTCACCACTTAAATTCTATATTGGTCAAATTTATTATTATATTTATGTTTTGTTCAAAACAAGTATAGGATCTGCGATCGCAAGTTGGAGCAATTCATGATATATGCTATCAAATGGGAAGAATCGGTTGATGTTGAGGCAATTAAAAGAATTAGAAGATTACACCTACCTAATTACCCCCTTCCAATAATTATTATTTTCTTCCTCAAATGAATTTCTTCTGTCATTTTTATTTTTGTTGTTGGATCCCAAACTATATATACTTGGATGCGTATTCTCATGGTTTTCATATCCACACCGTAACTGACCCGAATTCCAAACACATTGGAGTACATTCTGGGACCCAGTCACGTGTGTCATGGTATCAGATACCGAGAGCGACGTGGGTCGGTCTTCCGCCGTACCAAACTCTCACGGGAGGCAGCCATTGGGGTGGGGGTGAGTCGTTGCCAAACTTACCTTTGCGATGGGCTGACGTTATCTACATCGATCATTAGTTTACGGGCGCCACGTCGTCCCTTTGTCCCTTTCTCGCTCTCGCCATCAATGCGTGACAAGCGCGTTTGTAGTTATCCAGATGGGATGCGACGGCCGTTTCTCTTTCGGCATGCCACAATAGATCGAATGGGCCGCCGGCGGCGCTCGCCCCCTTCGACTCGGAGATCGCCGACTCGGTCGTCCCCGGGGATCTCAACGTGGCGGTGGAAGGGACCCCCTTGGTTCGTCGCAGCAGAGCCCCCGCGGTATTCTTCTCCCATCTTCTGATGGATCACGGTCAGCCTTCCTCGCCCTTTTCACCGATTCCGTTATGTCTGGTCCGGTGAACTTTATTGTCGGGTGTGGGGGTTTGCATCTGCAAGATGAAGTCAAAGCATCAGTGCCGGGGACGATACATAGGAAGAAGGTTTGATGATTGTGATGGGGATACGAACCCTAAGAAGTGCACACGATAGGATATGGCTCGGTGCTAAGGACCATAATGGCGTGTCATCATTTGTATCTTGTCACCCTGTTTTGTTGGTCATTCCTCCCTTGCCCTTTCTTTAATGGCTGATGCTGCGTGAAAGAGAAAAATTAAGAGTAGCTTAGCATAGATGGAGCAAGATTTAACACCCGTGGATCAGATGATATGCAGATAGAAAGCTTAGGTATCGGTAAATGGATATGGTCATGATGAAATTATCATAGCTACCAATGTGCAAATTCAATTATTAGTCGGTCATCTATTACATCTAACAAAATAGCAACATATCCGGCTGACAGTGAAGGGTTGGTTGTCTTGCAAGATACAAAATGAAGAGTGGTCATCCTAAGTTATCGGATTCAACCTGCTGGATTATGACTAGCTCGATGATGCACGAAGCTGTCACCGATGAGATCTACATTGTAAAAAAATATGGATGCCCTTATACAATCTGACTTTGGCTAATCTACCAAAATATATGTCGGATTCTTTGAACCTCTAAATATTAAAAATACAAAAAGATTGGCCCAGTGTATGAGGCTCCTACCGAACTTGCAGAGGAGCAACCTTACTAAGACTTTTTGAGCCTTTAAATAAGAAACATAGAAGATCAGCATATTTATGATCTTTTAGACTGAATTTGCAAGTGTTTGTATGAATGATTTTGTTATTATTTAAAATTCTATGATGCACTTTTTAACTTTTATGTATAAGAAAAAAACATTCTTTTATCATTAGTTACTAAATCACCTAATCTGTTCAACTAGTACTCATGGTTCAAACATGGATGATGTACTTTATGATGTCCATGTTTTTGTCAACTAGGGTTAGGGTTCAAACATGTTTTTGTCATGTCATTTATGATGGTCACCGGTGTGAAAGTTGAATAGGTGAAATTGATATTGAGCTTCATCAAGAATATCAGGCTTATGTCACTTTTCAAGAACAAATCTTTCAAAATGCTTCATTCTGAAATTCAAAGAGCTTTTTTGACATAATGAGTTATCTTATACATATTGAAACAGTCAAGTTGGATAGCGAAAGCCTTGTATCAGGTCCCTTTTCCCTTTGGGGTTGCAGTGACAAACTTTGGATCGCAAAAAAATATTTTAAATATTTGCCTAATTGCAGATTGATGAGTTTGATTGAATATGTAATATGTAAAGGTTGAAATAGAACTCGAAACATAATTTAGAATGACAAAGCACATACCCAGTGATTTTTGGGACATGTAGCAGTTATCTTCTATCTGTTTGGCTGTAATATTAAAATTGAACATTTCCTTAGTTCTTTCTTATAAGGCCTAAATTCTTGTTGACCCCTCGTACTATGCCTCAAAATCATAGTTACCCCTCGTACTTTAAAACTCGTATAAGTGATCCCTTGTACTATGATTTCGCATCAAAGTGGCCCCCGGTACTATTCTATAAACGTTAAACAAACCCCTTCTATTAATAAAAAGGGTAACGACGTTTGTTTTTAAAATTTGGAAAGGGGGGGGGGGGGGGTCTAGTTTAAATATAGCCGAAGAGAATTTAAAAAATCAAAGACACCCCTATACTATAATATATTAATCAAATACACCTCTCGTATTATCATTATTTATCAAATTTATCCCTTGAACATTAATACAATGGTATTAAGTGATAGAAAAGTCATGAAAGAAAGTGGTCTTAACTTTCAGCATTATTTGAATTTGTTTTACACTTTAAGCTTAATTGATGATGATTTTTATTTGTTATACACTTAATTATTTTAAGTAATTAAAAAATCGATCTCCTAAAAATCTTAATGTGCAGGATACGATTGTTTACTTCTTTTAAGTGTGACTAAATTTTGACAGCACCTCCCCTAAAACTTGAACATATCTCATTTATAACCAATCATAATACTTGCAAAGAATAACACGATATAACCAATTGATTGAACTACCACAAAGCCAGAGGTAAAGAGAGGTGGAGGTAATGGAGATTGAAGAAGAAAGATAGAGAAGGGAGGACGAGATAGGGCTTTGGAACTGTTTAGTTTTAATCCCCAAATCAAAAATAACCTTCCAAATTATTTTACCTAACGGCATAATCTTATTTCTAACAAAGAGAGTCACTTTGATGCAAAATCGTAGTACAAGGAGTCACTTATAAGAGTTTTCAAGTACGGGGAGTGATTTTGATTTTGAGGTGTAATACGGGGGGTCAACAAGAATTTCAACCATTATTTTATCTAACGGCGTAACCTTATTTCTAACAGAGGGGTCCATTTTGATGCAAAATCATAGTACGGGAGGTCACTTATATCAGTTTTAAAGTACGATGGGTGATTTTGATTTCAAACTTGTATAGAATTTTTTAACTTCTAATTCCATCTGCTCTAAGTCTTGAGCCTCTTAAACATTTACCTATTCCTTCTTTTTTCTGACTTCAATATTCGAGAGACACAATTAGATTATAGATCGGGCAGACTTTTTAAGTGCTCGTCATGTGTGGGTTGTTTATCTGCATAGAATTTGCCACTTATCATGCTATTAGTCTATCTTTGTAGTCTACCATAAACCAATTTCATTGCATGACATTGATTTGCATGGCAAGATTTTTCTAGTTTTGTCATTTGCTTATTCAGACAATTTTTAGTTTATGCCGCATAGGTTGCTAAAATTTGTTGAATTATTGTCACATTGAAGAGAAAATCATATCAGCTTTTGCTTTGACAGTATGATAGTGAAACAAGTAATAATGCACATTTGTTTATTTTTTAGCAATTAAAATTTCGTTTTACTAGGTCTTCTTTTTCTTATATACCAGCTCAAAAATAACAATTTTCGTTTTAATAGCTAATGGATACTCAATATGCATAGACTGTTTTATGATATTGTAGTATCTAATCTTGTGAATTCAAGATGAGGAGGTGGGTGGGGAAGAAATTGATCTTTATCAAATGGTGCTTTATTTCTGTGTTGCTCATCTTGCTAATTTTTGGCTTAATCTTTTCCATAGCCATGACCCATTTTTCTAGCCACCCAAAACAATTTCAAGGGTTATTACATTATTATTTTTACTTATTGGCATATTTTGTACTTATTTATGAAAGTGGCTTAAATTTAAGTAGGTGTTTATGCATGTTAAAGTAACCTAACATAAAAATGTCCATGTTCTATTGAGAATGACAATAAACTCCAAATCCGAAAGCATCCAAATATTGAATCGGGTATAACATTCAACTGGAATCGATTGAGTTCAATTGTATGAGTTTTACCCTCATTTTAGACAGGATGTACAGGCTTCAGTTGGCACTAAACACTGAGCCATAAAGAAAGGACTACTAATGGCATCATCGACTAATATACCACAGCAGCACCGACTAAGATCGACACTCTTCTAACACTGCTTTGTTTCTTCGGAAGCCTAAACAAGAGCAAACAAATTGCACATGTCCAGTGAAGCAGGAGAAGTCCTGAAATCAAAACAATCATGAATGTATTCTTGTGCATTATTATGATTGTCATTATTGTTGTTGTATCAAAATCTCACCAAGGTCCACATCACATTCGTACATCGAGGACAGATCAACTCAAATAGGAACGGAGGAGGTTCTAAGTATGTTTTCCAACCTTTGATCTTTACATTGTTTTACTGACAGCAGTTAATAGAATAAACAGGTTACACTATGAATTTGATAGTGAATTGTAATTCTTGTTACTTGGTTACTATTTTCTATGTATCGTAAGCAGATTGGGATATGTAACAATGCATTTGTCTTCCTACATCCTCCAACCACCTATTTGCGTTATTGATGGGTAAAATTATCGAGGCCGCAAGTGCAGAGCAAGTTTTCTTAGTTCTATGGCTCAGAGATGTCCAAGGAATACATATGTATGTCTAATTCTCTGTTGATTTGAACCTCGCCAGATCCTCTTAATAACTGAGGTGTTATAGACCAAGTTACCATCAAACAGCAGCGTGAAATGGTTGGAGGAGGAAGATTTATAGATGATCTTTTTGCTGGCCTTTCAGGTGTTTGTTGAATTGTACCGGAAATCCTTGATCATGTTCACTTTATGTTGACTGATGCAATATAGACATCAAATGTACTTTCTTTTCCAATATATTCTTTTTGACTCGTTCTTTTTGGAGTTCTTGTTCGTAAACTATGGTCATGCTATCAATGACCTTCAAAATTCGAGATAGCAAATTAGTTTCTTCTTCAGCGGTTCCGGTTTGAGTGGTTTTTGTTTAGAATTGGATGCTTTGATCAGTCCGACGTGGTTCAAACTCATATACGTATGGTCATCTGAGGTGAAATTGTCGAGCTCCCGATATGTTTTTTATATAAATATTAAGGTTGGGAGAGATTTTCCGATCTTATCCCTCTAATGCTAAGTTAAACCCGAGGTGAATGCGGGGTGAGTCATCAAAAGAAGTAAAGACCCTATATGTGTTGTCTTGGGACACGTTTTTATACCTAGCCTTGGAGAAGGGACAACATCTAATTGTCCCAATGTCACTTTCTTGGCGTCTTATCCACGTGGGTGATAATGGAGAGATATTCCTGAACTACCTATCTCAGACTTTTGTCCATATGGGCAGATGAGTGGAATGTGACCTGGATCCTTTCCTCCCACAAAGGGCTTCACGTGGTGGCTATATGTCGGATGATAATTGATTAATAATATATTCTAAATCAGTTGTTCCCTCCCAAAGGCATGCTTTGGGGCTCTTGCGAGAGGGCTATGAATTGTGGCATTTAGTTCATTCGATATGAGTGCATTTAAGATCTCCTGACACAGGTCAGGTTTTCTCAACTCATGCGCCTCGAGTACATAACACCTTGTGCCTCTGTTATGACAAACGCATATTGGGTTTTCTCGACTCATATGCTTTGGGTACATTTTGCCCTTCGCATTTGTTATGGTGGATTTCTCTTCACACGGGTTGGGTTTTTCTGACTCACGTATTTCAAGCACATTTTATCTTGTGTATCCACTACGGTAGATTTCTCCTTGCGTGGGTCGAGTCTTCCTGACTCACGCAGCTTGAGAACATGTTGCCCTATGTCTCCATCGTGGTTGATTTCTCTTCACATGGGTCGGGTTTTCTCGACTTCAGCCTCGGGCATATTTTGCCTTGTGCCTTAGTCGTGGTAGATTTCTTCTCACGCGGGTCGAGCTTTCTCAACTCGCGCCTCAGGCACATTTTGCTTTATGCCTTTACCGTGGTGGATTTTTCTTCATGTAGATCGGGTTTCTCTAACTCACGCTCCTCGTACACATTTGGCTTTGTGCCTCTGCCTTGGTGGATTTGTTTTCATGCGGGTTCTTGACTCACGTGTCTCGAGCACATTTTACCTTGTGCCTCCGTCATGACAAATTTCTCCTAGCACAAGTCGGGTTTTCCTGACTAATGTAAAGCATATTTTGCCATACGCATTCGTCATGGTGGATTTCTCTTCACGTGGATCGATTTTTCTCGACTCATGTGCCTCGAGCATTTTTTGTTGTATGTCTCTATCATGATGAATTTCTCCTCACGTAGACTTTTTCTGACTCATGCGCCTATGGCACATTTTATCGTGTACTTCTATCGTGGTAGATTTCTCTTATGGGTCGTGTTTTCCAAACTTACGCGTCTCAGGTATATTCTCACTTTATGTTACATGTTGCATAGATTGTGATGTTTTTAGATATGTGCAATAAGAATTGGATCATAATAATGAGATTAATTTACCTTTAAACATAGACTCTAAATAATCTCGGTCATAGGTTACTTGAGAGGGACATCGAGATAACCAGACAGACTGGTGTACTGTATACCCGTTCATATGATAGAGGCGACTTGTCTCGTAATCGCTCGTGTGGGGACAATAAGAGTACAATACAAGTGTTCATTAGAGAATGAGTTCACTGATTGATCCGCTTATGGAATGCTGAATGATTAATAGTACCTAACGTCAGATAGAGATTTCATAGTCTATCTTAGCTGTGTGTCTGTTCCTTATACGAGATACCAAATGATGTCTTGTTTGAATACTCATTTCTTTGATGTTGAACTTACAGGTTTGGAAGTTTCAGATCTGGTACAATCAGTTATTGGGATTGGTACTCAACCTTACGAAGGCAATTGAGTGTCAATAGAGGATTGTCCACCCTCGATATCATAAGAGGAATATCTCGTGTATTCTTGCTTAAGCAAATCCCTAGTTATGATCGTTCGGATGGAAAGAAGAGTTCTCCGAGAGAATCCGATTAGAGCGAAACTCAGATGGATTCCATGTGAGGCTTTACAATATCATTCTCGATGTACGGTCTCTAGGATATTAGTGCTATGATCGTAATGACACTAACTGCTCTCAAGGAGGAAGAGACTCAAACAATTTCAAGAGATTACAACACATTAATCTTGAGAATTATTTCTCTTTTCACCCTTTTTTCACACTTATTTATGATTCATCAAGCAAGGAGGGGTAGGGTATTTATAGACCCCCAATGACTTTAAAATTAGAGTTTAAATTTTAAATCCTTGATTTTTCGAGGTACTGGTGGTACCATCGTCGACACCAGGTGATACTATCACCGAACATAGCTTGAGAATCTGGGCTCTAATAGTACTTCCGTCAATCTAGGCAATACCACCATTGATTGGTGGTGATACCATTGTCAGAAAGCCTAGAAAAGCACAATCAATGCTTTCCGATAATCTAAGCAGTACTATCGCTTGGACCTAGCAGTACCACTGCCTAGGTTAACTCTAGGTTAGCGAATTAGCCTTTCATCAGGTCCAATTTATCCTTGGTTCAGGCCCAATTGGCTCCAAATCAAGTTGGCATGGTTTTTGGCTCAATACTAGCTTAATTTGACTCTAAACGACTACAATTAAGACTTAACCACTCAATCACATATCTTGCATAATCATGAAGCAATCACCATGTTATCCAACATTTTGAGATGTTATATGAGCATCTGACACTTCGTCCAACCTCCAACACATCGTCTTTTCCTTCAATGTAATACCACAACATCCATTTTTTTTGGTGCAAAACCCGATTCTTCCAGCTCGTTGCCCGAACTCATGGCACGAAGTCTCCTTCACACGTCGATAAATTCTCCGGCTTGATGTCCAATCTTTGACATGATACTCCTTTGGCCAATGTTTGATTCTCCTACTTTGACAATTTGCCCCTGTGATGTTTTGTGCATGTGCGAGGCAATGCCTACGGGAGGCAGTGGCCGCAAGAAGTTGTGATCATCGCAAAGGGGAATCAAGGCTTTTTTTAAGCAAAAAGATTATTTTACCCCTCTAAATTATAGAGATCTCAATATCTATTCTTTTGTCTAAATTTTGAAAATGCTTTTCACAAATTATAAAATTTCCCATATATCTTGAATTTAAAAAAATATTAGTTATTTAAAAGGTTAATTAACTATTATTATCTATCTAGTACTCCTACATGATGATGTATACTTGTGATGTATGATGTGGGAGGATGATCATGGTACGTGTGATGTGTGTATCTAATTATTATTATTGGGGCCTGCGAACCTTCGATTTTTCTTGTTTATTGTCGGTCCTGCGTGCCTATGATTATGTTGTAATTACACGAGGAGGCACGATGGGAGCATGAAGGTGCTAGCGAGACCCACGAGGCTAAGACGAATGATCGTGGCTGCGTCGAGGTGCCGACAGAACTAATGATGACGATATGGACGATCACAGGATATGGAGATACGCCAATGCACACATAGATCCTGATGTGAGTAATTGGGCCCAATGTCTCGGGCCTGATCACATTACATTATAGTCCACTATCTCGGGCCCACTGTCTCGGGCCTGATCACACTTACTAGATATGTATATATATTTACATGTGATGTAGATATATATTAAATATATATATGTGACACATCATATTAGAATACTAAATCAAAATCCACTCCTACAATATATTAAGTCGGTAACCGTGAGGTAATTATATTGACTCATATGGTCTTTCATCGTTATAGAGAGAAATTGAATTCTGACATAGGTTGGGTCCTTGAGACTCACCTATCTCACAATTCAAGATCTTATGTATAACATAGTGATGTCACGGGTGACCTGAGGACATGGTTTACTTGATCGAGTCCCTCGATGGTATATCATCAAATTGGACTCATCTTATAACGATGGTGATGACTTAACCGAATATCATGGTTGGTTGAGTCCCTTAAGACCATGATGGTTCGGAGGTCGAAAAGGACAAGAATCACAAGGAGTTGTGATTGACAAAAGTTGCTTACCTTTTTTGTCTTAGTGTGATTGGTCGAGTCCCTCGAGATTACACTAAGACGTTGATTGGATCTTGATCCCCTTTAGAAGTCTATCGACTTTAATTTCACGTGTTGAGAGTATCGCATGACTCGCTAGAAAAATAGTGGTGCTCCTATCAGGTTTCCCAATAGATATTGTGCTCCCATATTGTCACGGACAACAATGTAAACAAGGTGTTTGATGAAATGCTCATGTTTGTCCGTGTACTTCGGTTTATGTACATACCTTGTACATCAAGTAGCGGGCTTGCAGTAGGCTTAGCAGCCCGAGTTTGGTTTGCTTTATGGCCAATTTTGGCTTGTAAATACAAGTATGTCTTGTAAGCACTTGTGGGGGACTTCAGTCTGTAAGAGACCATTATCCTTTGTGTGCAACCTCTCTGAGTTTGTAATGTCCATGGATGTAATTTGCATATGGCTGTATGAAGTGTTTGCTTGAGCAGTTGCTTGTGGATCCCGTGGGAATTGCTTCTTCTGGCCCGTTTTTCTCTTTTGTAAGTCTAAGAGACTCTGGGAGATCTCGGGGAAGGCTGACATTTGCAGACGGATATGCAGGGGTGCCGCACGGCTTAGGCAAAACCAGCTAAGCCCGTGACAAAGTGGTATCAGAGCGGGACAAGCACACGTAGAGACACTTGCCATACAAACGTGGGGGACCTAGTTGGGCTGTGTGGAGGACAGCCAGCACGAGCAACTGTTTAGGGGAAAACGGATATTGAGATGTAGGGAAAGGAGTCACTCAGAGGAGCGGGCATCCAAGTTTGGCATTCAGAGGAATGGCCAACCCTTTGCGCGAGAGGCACCACGAGGACAAGCAAGCGAAGAAGAATGTGTAGCACACAAAGATTGGGATGGTGGAGTTCGAGCTATGGCTCGACGTTGGCAACCAAACTTGACGGTGCTCAAGGCAAAGCGGGGCGTTTGGTGATAGATGAGACCGTGCAAAGTGGGAGGTATTGCGTAACGACCGAAAGAGTTGTGCAAAGCTCACAGAGGTGAGGGGAATTGCTAACTCGAAGGATTCGAAACTCATGCAAGGGCTTGTACACGGACGACGAAGTGTTCGTGGCCATCCTAAGGTACGATCAGAACTCAGTGCCATGGAGCATCAGAACTTTCTCTTCGACATAAAAGGATATGTCCGTAGGCAGCTGAAATGTGCAACAAGTTCAGCATGTTGCTAGACCTAGAAGGGTGCAATGGAGACTATATTGGCGAAGGGCCGTAATCTAGCAAGTACATTTACGGGGGCAGAACAAGACACAAGTTGTTCAGCAAGACGGAGTAGTCTAAAGGGGATGGTGGTCTCCGAAACTTCCAGTGGGAAGAATGTAAAGAGGAAAGTTGCTCCAATATGACAGATATCCAGGAGGGATAAGTCCTAGTTCTCCAGAGGGAGAATCATGTGCAACAGATCGCACATATTGAGGAAGAGTTTCTCAATGTAATATCTCCAAAATGCTCAACGGACCGAGCGAGCGACGAAGAGTCGTCGCATGATCTCGAATGAGGTAATGCATTGGTGGATGCATTTCGAGATCAAGTGGGGGAGTAATCCAAGGCAACATCATATGAAGGCACACTTCGAGTCGATGTGGAAATCGAACTCAACGGAGGGCTGACCCGTGGAATGGTGGACGCGATGGCCACTATCAACTCAATGCAAATCGAGGAGTGAAACGACTTGGGTGGAACTTGGTGAAGTATCCAAGCCGCATGAAGGGAGTCGACATAGAAGATGGAACATGGAGCGGAGGCACAGAGCTTTCCTTGGACATAGGTCTAGGGCATGAACTCTTGTAGAGGCAAGAGTGGGATCATGTCGTTCCATGAGTTCTTCATTCTGATGGGGTGGACTTATCTTCCATGGTGCCAAAGATAAAGGGAGCTTCGAGGCACATGCAAGCTACCTCAGAGATGCATTTGACGGAGTAACTAAGGTGATTCAACTTGCGAAGGCAAAGTTGGGATCATGATACCTTAGCACAGGGCAAGAGGACGCAGAGGCAGGTACTCTTGAAGAATATGCCATAGTGTTGTCATTCGAGTTGTCAGGAACAAGAGGTGCATAGCATAGATTGTGCTGGTAGGGGATAGAGGCCCAGGATCCAGACAATGGTGCACAAATTCTAGTGAAGTCAGGGGGACTTCATGAGTTACTAGGCGACGAACTGTCCTAGAGCTATGTTTCGTCCAGGTGTGACCCAAGAGTGGGTGGACAATGGTGAATTGCCAAGGGAGCGAACTAAAAATCGGAGATGGTAGAGGCCCTACGTTGTGTTGGTAGAGGCCACACATGGAGAAGTCATAGTCCGAGTTCATCACACAATAATCTGTATGCAATGAAGATGTCACCAGGAGGCGACATGGTGCAGCGGATCATGGTGGAATAGTTCGTGGCAATGCAACACAGGCGATCGTGTCCCGTGAGGGACAAGATCATGCAGATGTATGATCAGGAGCTACTGGGAACTCCACTTTGGTGTACGACACAACAAGAAGAAGGGTTATGGATTCAAGGAGTGAATGTCATGGTACCGCAGAGGCGGGTCTTCGTGTGTGCATCGAAGCTTGTATTGGATGAAAGCCTTAGTCATCAGCATATGGGGGCTATGTACCACCGAGGAAGAAGTCCAAGTGCAATTACCAGTGAGTCCCATGGAGGGGGATGTGATCATATGAATGATCAAGAACTACTGGGAGCTCCACTTCGGTGAACAATGCAACGACAAGAAGGGCTGTGGATTCAAGGAGTGAATGCCACAGTACCGCAGAGGCGAGTCTTCCGTGTGTATGCATCGGAGCTTGCATTAGATAAAAGCCTTAGTCATCAGCATATGGGGGTTGTGTACCACCGAGGAAGAAGTCCAAGTGCAAGTACCAGTGAGTCCCATGGAGGGGGATGTGATCATGTGAATGATCAGGAACTACTGGGAGCTCCACTTCAGTGAACAATGCAACAACAAGAAGGACTGTGGATTCAAGGAGTGAATGCCACAGTACCGCAGAGGCGGGTCTTCCATGTGTATGCATCGAAGCTTGCATCAGATGAAAGCCTTGGTCATCAGCATATGGGGGCTGTGTACCACCAAGGGAGTAGTCAGATTGCAAGTACCAGTGAGTCTCATGGAGAGGACTTGATTATACTAAGGTATGATCGGAGCAGCTGGAGAGTTGGACTGCTTCAGTGCTCACCTTCGCTTAAGGGAGCCCGACAAGTCAGAGGACAAAGCCGAGTAAGCGAACGTTGCTACCAAGGAAGCTAAGGAGAACAGAATCGGCGTGAGCCCTGCAACAAGATGGCGGAAGCCATGCATGAGAGTTACAGTCTACCTTTTCATCGACAAAGGAGAACTGCTAGGAGGACACAATGGTGTCGAAGCAGGTGGTCGGAAGGGGCGAGGAAGCGACGACGAGTCCAGTGGGGCTCAGCTACCCAAAAGCAAAGCGTCGGTTAGAAAGGAGGTGGACTCGGAGGAGCACCACAGTGCCGCAGAGGCGGATCTACCGATCGCAAAGGAAGGGATGCAGATGCAAGTCAACGGATAGTAGGGCTATGAGCTTGGAAGCACCATGGTACCGCAGAGGCGGGACTTCCATGGAGTCATCGATCCCTTGCTCTTATGGAGGGAGAGCATTAGTCATAAAAGGGGTCGAGGAGGTAGAGAATGCAAAGGTAAACTCCAAGTACCAAGACAGGGCAGAAGGGCAGAGGCCAAGAAACTTAATAAGACCGATGTCGATGGGCTTCTCATTAAGATAGCCGAAAGCGAGGGACTTCGGGTTGATGTAGGAGTGCTCGACCAAGGAACGAAGAAGATAATACATGGTATTGTACCTTTCTACTCAGAGGAGTAGGCGACAAAGGTGATGGAGAAGACAGTACAATCCCAAAGGCGACCAAATCTATCAAAGACTTACTCCAAGTTGGGGGACTCTAAGTTGGGATAAACTTTTTACTCTTTTCGGGTATAACTTCTTGCATTCCAGAAGTTCAATGGCAGTGGGAAGACGAATCACAATAGCTAACTCGACGCAAGGAGTGCAAACACTTCAAGTGCTTCAGAAGTGTGAGCAAAGAGCGGGCGAATGTTAGTAACCAACTCAATGCATGAAGTACAAACTCGAGGAGGCAGGCAAAATTGGATAACCTTTGCCTTCTCAACTCAGGAGAATAGGCAAAACCGAATACCCCAAACCTCTTAACTCGAGGAGGTGAGCGAAGCCAAGTAACGTTGCCTTCTCAACTACTAAGAGAATAGACGAAGTCAAGTATCCCAGTTCTCTTACTTATCCAGCAGAGGAGCTCTGCATAAGTTCAGTGACCCTTCAGAGAAAGCTTACGGAAGACAATAGTTATCAAATCCTCACCATTGGTGATCGGTACTACTGAGAGTAGATTGTTCGCTTCATTTTTCAATTGAATGCCAATCGAAAGTGGAAGTGATGCGAACCTACTTGGAAGTGACAACTAAATATGGAGGAAGAATTAATGGGCAAACATTATGGAGGAAGGACCTTAAAAACTTCAAAGTCTGCAATGTGATGCTCGTTAAAGCTCCAACAAGCATCCACCCAGTTCAAGCAACATGAGTATACTACGATACTGGCGCATAATAAGGCAGGTCTTTTCCTTTATCAGCAGGATCTGCGAGAACCAACAAGGGTCAGCACAACTCAGCCAACCCCACACCAGATTTAGTCATTGGTGAGTTGAAGCAGCATGGCGGATCAGAGTTCGACTACTCAACAACAGCGATGGAGAGCAGCTGGGAGCCAAACGGGCATGTTGCAGCTAAAGCAAAAGATTGAAGATTTAGCAAAATGCAAGGAGATGCAGCGTCTATAGCGGCTTCAACGAGGACGTCGAAGGAATAAGTGGGGGAGAATGTCACAGACAACAATGTAAACAAGATGTTTGATGAAATGCTCATGTTTGTCCGTGTACTTCGGTTTATGTACATATCTTGTACATCAAGTAGCGGGCTTGCAGTAGGCTTAGCAGCCCGAGTTTGGTTTGCTTTATGGCCAATTTTGGCTTGTAAATACAAGTATGTCTTGTAAGCACTTGTGGGGGACTTCGGTCTGTAATAGACCATTATCCTTTGTGTGCAACCTCTCTGAGTTTGTAATATCCATGGATGTAATTTGCATATGGCTGTATGAAGTGTTTGTTTGAGCAGTTGCTTGTGGATCCCATGGGAATTGCTTCTTCTGGCCCATTTTTCTCTTTTATAAGTCTAAGGGACTCTGGGAGATCTCGGGGAAGGCTGACCTTTGCAAACGGATATGCAGGGGTGCCGCACGGCTTAGGCAAAACCAGCTAAGCCCGTGACAATATGGTGCCTAATTTGACATTATATAATTATGTTTATCAAAAAAATACTGGTATGTTGATATTACTCCAACTCTCAAACTTTTTGTTACTTGCTTTCGACTAAGCAAGGGGAGAAGTGGTTATTACTTAGTTGCTCGGGGGAGCTTCAAAGTTGAAAGGAGTGCTTCCTCGTAAGTTCAAACCGGGATTAGAGGTTCAATCTCGCCTGATCGACACACTACATAGATAACCTCACCCCCACCCCACCCACCCAAACCCCCAATCTTGTTTGAGTACTTCATTCTTTGATACCGGGCTTATGGGTCTAAAAGTTCTAGATCTTGTACAACCGCTATTGGGAATGACAATCAACCTTACAAAGATAATTGAGTGTTAATAGATGATCATCCACTATCGGTATCACGAGAGGAATATCTCATGTATTCTTACTTAGGCAAATATTTGGTCAGTCACTCGGATTGAGAGAGAATCTAATTAGAGTGAAACACTATTGGATTTTGTATGGGCCTAATGCCAATTATATGTGCCTTACAAGTTAATCATGTGAGTGATGGCATCACTTTTTTTGGTTAATAACATTATGATATTTTCTCATTTTATATTATATAATTAATATATTATGATGTCCTTTGATATGTGTAATGATAATTGGATCATGATAAAATTATGATAATAAGACGAATTTATCTTTAAGTACAAATCCTAAATAATTTCGATCATAAGTTACTCAAGAGAGACACTAAGATAATCGGACAAATCAGTGTGTTATATACCCATCCATATTATGGAGGTAGCTGGTCTCATAACTGCTTGTGTGGGGACACTAAAGATATAGTATAGGTGCTCATTAGAGAATAAGTTTACTGATTGATTTACTTACGAAAATGTTGGATGGTTAATGATTCCTAGTCATTAGATAGCGATTTCGTAGTCTCAGTTGTATGGCTAATCCTTAGGGGTGAAACACTAAAGATGTCTATTTGAGTACTTCATTTTTTATGCTGGACTTATGGGTCTGAAAGTTTCAGATCTAGCACAATCGACTATTGGGAATGACATCCAACCTTACGAAGGTAATTGAATATTAATAGAGGATAATCTAATTTCAGTATCACGAGAAGAATATATCATGCGTTCTTGCTCAGGCAAATCCCTGGCCAATGTCATTCGGATTGAGAGAGAAAAAGTTCTTTAGGAGACTCCTATTAAAGAGACTCAGATAGATTATATATGGGCTTGATAGTACTATGTCTGATAAATAGTCTCTAGGGTATTAGATGAATAAGAGACTATAGATATACAATAACTAAGGACAAATAAGTCCAATAGATTAGATACCCTTATATCGTCTATAGAGTATGGCATAGAGGCCTAGTACGTCAATAGTCGATGAGATGAATGAATTATTATGGGATAATAATTCACTGAGTTAGAAAGAATTCTGATAGGGCGACTCACGACCAGATCGACATTAGGCCTAGAAAATCACACACATATGATGGATATTATGATGAGTAGAGGATTGAATATAAGATATCTGATGAGCCCCTATTTTATTGGATGTCGAATAAACCCCTATTTGATCGGAGCTCTTGGGTGAGACCCAATAAGAGCAAATAATGATTATTGAATAGAGATCCAATAATTCAAGAGGCTTAGGGTAATTAGATAGAAATCTGATGCCCAAGAAGTTTAGGGTAATTGGATAAACATCTAGGACCAATAGGGTAGGATCCATTTGGTTAAGTTGACAGAGACCTCTATAAATAGGAGAGGGCCTAAAGGGTCATGGGCTATTCCTTTAGCTGCCTCCTCTTATTCTCCTCCTCCATCGTCTACCCCCTTTGGTGGTATGTGAGGCTGACCATTCTTGATTATTATTGCAAAGGTGGTATACGAAAGCTGCGAGGATTTATGCTGCGAAAGGAGGAGTGTTGATGCTTCATTTACCGTGTGGATCACCGCTAAAGATAAGAACACTAGACCTCCATTATCCACGAACTTGGATCTGCGATCTCGGGGATATACAATCTCCCATATCTGAGAGCGTCTCACATGTGTTATGCAATTTTTTGATTTCACAAGTGTTTTGCTCTCAATCATCGTATGACAATCATATATGATTATCTTGGGAAACTAGTTTTGTATTGTAGTTTATGTTGTGCATGTGATGCCCCAACACCTAATAGTATTATGCCCAATATATGATCTTTGATGTATTAGATGAATGAGGGACTATAAATATACGGTACTTGAGGACAGACAGGTCCAATGAATTAGATCCCCTTGTATCGTTTGGGGATTATGGCTTAGTGGCCTAGTACATTCATAGTTGATGAGTTGAGTGAATTATTATGAGATAATAATTCAATGAGTCAAAAGGAGTTCTGATAAGCGCAAATCATGGCTAGCTCGGTATTAGGCCTAGAGAGTCACACACATATGATGGATGATGCGACAAATAGAGGATTAAATATGTGATATCCAATAAGCTCCTATATTATTGGATCCATTTGGTGAAACCCAATAACAGATTATAGTAGATATTTGGATAGAGATTCACTTTCTATTGAGCTAAGAATAATTATATGAAGATCTAATATCCAATATGCTAGGGTAATTGGATACAGATCTAATACCAAATAAAATAAGATTCATTAGGGTTAAGTTAAGAGAGCTCTTTATAAATAGTAGAGAGACCAAAGGGTCATAAGCTAGAAGCTTTTGGCCGCTCACCTCTTATTCTCTTCCCTCTCTTTCCTCCTCTATCATCAACCCTACTTGGGGTGTGAGGACAACAAGAAGGGTCACCCATTCTTGAAATTGGTGCAATCTTATGATGCACAAAAGTGAGGAAAAATCATACTATGAGAGGATGTGTTGCCGCTTTATCCGCTATGTGGATCATCGCTAGAGATGAGTTCATGAGAGCTCCTTCTTCTATAGACTTAGATCTATAATTTTGGGGATAAATAATCTTCCCTAGGTGAGAGTGTCTCATGAATCTTATACGATTTTATCATTTCTCGAGTTTTTTACTCTCAATCTTCACACGACGATCATATATAGATCTTTTGATAAATTAATTTTATTTTTTTGTTATGCATGCTCCTAGGTTTTCCAACACTCACTTCAAAAACACATTCCACTCCTGTGGTGAGTAACTTCCATTGGCACCAAGGTTTTCCAACTTGACATGTTCCCACTCAACGGACACGTCAAGGGGAACTCGACCTCACAAAGCTAATGGCATGGCACCGATGAGAATGCTTAACTCAGCCTCGTAGGGTTGAGTTCGGAAACCTAACTCGTCAAATTATTATTCTGTAATCTGTAGATTCAACGTATGATTTCACGACCAATTGATGATCGAATAATGCCCTTATTCGTTCCCAAAATTTATCACAAATTCTATTGTGGGCCCCGCTTGACGAAGAAAGTCGACGAAGAAAGCCACGTCACTCTAGAAAATTTTACCAGGGTGACTCGGTCACCACCATGTGCATCGGTCCTGCGCGTCAACTCTTTCCGTTTCCATTCCAACCCCTCACACGGAGACGTCAACGTAAGAAATAGAAACAAAGCTCCATGGAATGGAATTCGATAAAGAGGACGAAGTTTCCTCGAAATTGTTCTCCTATCTCCTCTCACCCAAATACTATAATTATATATATGTATAGATATATATAGAAGCATGGAAATTTCTACAGAGATGACGAAGACGAGGAAGACCACTGGCGGCGCAATCAGACCCTCCGGTGGAGGAGGAGGACGACGACGAGGACAAAGCACCGTCGAAGAAGACCTCTCCCGGCTAATCACCCTTGCCGATCGCCTCAAGAAGTTTGCCGCCGACGCCGACTCGTGGAGGGCCGAGTGCTCCCAACTCACTCACCGGGCCGACCTCATCGCCACCGCCCTCCGCGCTGTGGCCCGCCGCCTCTCTTCTCTTCCCCACCAGCCTCCCTACTTTGCCCCCGTCCGCCGCGTCGCCGCCTCCGCAGACCGCTCTCTCGATCGCGCCATCTCCTTTGCCCGCCGCTGCCGCCGACGCCGCCGCCTCCTCCTCCTTCCCTCCCCCGCGGCGCTCCTCCGCTTCCTCATCCCCTTCGCCGTCACCGGTGCAGCAGACTTTCGCCGCGCCCTCGCCCATGTCGACGCCTCCCTCGCTGACCTCCGCTGGCTCCTCTCCCTTTACCCATACGACGACGGTGAAGGCAGCGCCGCCGCCCCCGTGGGCGTCGGTCTCAGCCTCCCCCCGATCGCCGCCACCGACCCCGTCCTGTCCTATGTCTGGACCTGCGTCGCAGCGGTCCAGATGGCAGTCCGGCCGTCCGACCGCGCGGACGCTGCCCAATCCCTCGCGAACCTCGCCCGCGACGGCCATCGCAACAGGTGGCTCATCGTCGACGAGGGCGGGGTGCCGCCGCTCCTCGCCCTCCTCGAGGACCGAGACGACGAGGCCTCCCAATCCGCCGCCGCCGCGGCTCTCTCCAACCTCTGCACCGATCGCGAGCTCATCTCCATCGTCGCCGACGCCTTCGCGATCCCCGTCATCGTCCAAACCCTCTCCGATTCGACCTCCACGAGGCTCCAGTCTCAGCTGGCGTCCCTTATCTCCCGTATGGCGGCATTGGACGGCCTCGCCTGCGAGGAGTTCGCGAGGGAGAACGCCATTCTTCCCCTCGTCGCGCTCCTCTCCTCCGATGTCCCGCTTGGCGATGACGTGAACACCGCGCCACCCCCGTCCATGACAGCGTCCCTCTCGACTCGAAGTTCTCGCGTTTCCCTCGGCAATGGCGGCGGCGACGTCGACAACGACGAGAGCCCTGCAGCCAAGCTCGAGCTAAAAACTGCGTGCGCGGAAGCCTTGTGGATGCTCTGCAAAGGTTCCATCGAAAGCAGCCGCAAGGTGGCCGAGACCGTCGGGTTGCTCTGCCTCGCCAAGCTCATGGAGACGGAGGAGGATCAGCTCCAGCTCAACTGCCTCAGGACGGTGGTGGAAATCGCGGCCGTTGCGGAGTCCGACGCCGACCTCCGGGGGTCGGCATTCAAGAAGAACTCCTCTGCAGCGAAGCCGGTGGTGGAGCAGCTCCTCCGGCTGGCACAGCAGGGGAGAAGCCCGTCGGTGCAAACAGCCGCCATCAGGGCTCTAGGGTCATTGGCACGGACTTTTCCGGCGCGCGAGGCCCGTGTGCTCCAGCCACTGGTGGCGCAGCTGGGCAACCAGGACTCGGACGTTTCTGCCGAGGCCGCGATGGCGCTGGGGAAGTTCGCGAGCTCGGACAATTACCTCTGCGCGGCGCACGCGGCGGCGATAGTGGAGTTGGAGGGCGTGCGGCCCCTCATGAGGCTGCTGCGGCCGGGTGAAAAGAGCCAATTGCCGGGGCTAGTCTTGCTCTGCTGCCTCGCGTCGCACGTGCCGAGCCATGAAGCTTTGGAAAGAGAGAGGGTGTTGCTAACGCTGGAATCCGTCCGCCGCAGAGCGGTGGCACAGCATCCTTCCCTCAAGGAGCTGCTCCCGATAGCCATTCGTCAGCTCCAGCTATATGGACATGAAGCAAGTTACATAGCCTTCGAGATGTAGCAAAGCTATCTTGATATATGTAGGTAGCCAATTTGTTTCTTACACGTACAGTTTCGAAGAGGGGTACAATATGCATGTCCATTTTGTATGCACAAAGAGTGTGACATGCAAGAATTTTAGATCACAAGTAGCATTGCAGCATGCAATAGTTTAACAACTCATGACTAAACGTTTGCAGGTGGAGTTCACTTAGCAGACGACCAAATAACCTTCCTTATGCGATGCGATATTCGAGGAATCAACCAAGATCCTCTCAGCAACAAATAAGCAACTTTTTTCCCCACACCTTCACATACATTATTCAATAAAATATCCCAAAAATGCCAACCTCACAAAAGGATTACCCATCACATCCACCTCATCGTGAATGATAAGGAGGAGGTATCCTGCTTGATTTCCAAGTCAACCAGGGTCAACACCTTCAGACATGATGGAACAAGGGATCTTACATGCACAAGAAATTCGTGGCCACCATGTTCTAACATTCATATCCAGCTAAAATTTTCCATAATCAACAATTGTGGTGGTGTTCGTGTATGTAGATCTTGAATTCTAGTCTTACTAACATACTAAGGCATTTAGTAGGTGTACCTCGGGTCAAATCTCCTCCTCCCCTCCCGATTGTAGTATGGAGTTTCATCAATCGTCCTTCTCACATACTCCATAAAAGGCTGAGGTGTTCGAGGAGAGGACTGAAAGTTACCAGTGGATATAGAGTCTGTTGTCGCAGCCCCTGCAACAGCTGACGATGTCGGCCCTGCCTGCCTTGACAGTAAAGACCTGTCTGGTCTTTCCAGCAACCTCATGAAGACTACAACTGTGACTATCAGCACTGCAGCACAGATCAAAACAGCAGTCCATGTGATATTTCTCACTCCTGATGCAGGAGTTGCTTCTTCAGGCTCATAAGTAACATCAATCTCAGTTCTCTGACCTGGAACAAGTAGCAGATATCAATCACTACTAGTTTACATGATCGACAGAGAAAGGTAGAACATTGATATTACGTTGAGAAGGGGCAATTTACAAGGCTCCTACAATGTAACATTGACAAATGGAGCAAAGAAATTTAAACACATTACAAAGAAATATTTGATGCAACAAGTAGCAAGCCAGTAGTGTTAAATCTCAGCTTTCTTTTCTAAAATGAAACTATACTGAAGCTTTGTCAGTATAAAAGGATGGCATACCAGTGGCAGGAAGAACAATTGAAATCTTATCTTTAAATTTTTGGCTTCTGAGGACTTTGACCTGCAATGAATGATCCACGAATAATCCTTAATACAAATTTCATAGGTTTTCCACTTTGTTATATATATATCTGCAGCTACATCACCCACCTCATACTCACTAATTCCCACCATACCAAAACTGACTATATTTAGAGGATTAACGGACAATAAATCTTTGTCATTCCAACTTATCTCGACATCTGCAACAAAAAACAACTAAAGTCATGCTAAAGCTTATTGAAATGAAGTCAACATAAGAAACATGACTAGATTATCTTTGAATACCTGTATTCCCCATTATTGCTATGATGCTTTTATTAACCTTTGGAGACAAGTTTAACTACGCCAAACATATGTAGCGTTATTTAGTAAAATTGCGAAAGAAATCATTTATGTGAATCTCCACAATATAAAAGAAAAGTGGCTTATAAGTAAATCTTTACCTTCTCAGTGTCCAAAATAAATCCTCCAACAAATGCTGCATGTGCAGATCCAATAACATTTGGGGTTTCTTTCAGTGATGCAATAATAGAGACAAAGACTAATCCTTCACTGTTTGCACTTCCTTGCTGTCTGATACTTGATTTAGACATTACACTCAACAAATGCTTTGGTGAGTATGGGAAGAAGAGGCAATAAGAGTAGCCTGTAACATTGTTGATATATGGCTTTGAATACCTACAGTGTGGAGAATGTTTTTTTTTTTAAGGATAAATAAAATATCAAAGTCTTGAAAAGACATATGTATCTGTGCGACAACAATCTGAACGAAACATACCCAACAAATGGCGGGTCAACCCGACAATCAAATGGAGCTTCATTATTCCGAGTGGCTTCCAGCTTGTAGTCAACAGGTTCACTTTAGCAAGTAATAGAGGAAAGAATATCAGATTCAACTAGGTGGTGGGAGAACCATGCAAAACATCCAGAAAAACATGGTAGTAATATCAGAATAGCTTTTTCTAAAACACATGAAACAACAAAGGTAAAAGTTTCTCTTGTATCAAAATCAACCAGAGAAAACAATGAAGGTAAAATCCAGATGTTTTGCCGATGAAGATCTGCCGCTCCCTGGATGTCGTCTGGGTACCTTAATCAGACCAATGTCGGGAATGCTCGATTCGGGCCCTCCGACACTCAAGTCAGCAATACGTGTGAAGTGCGAATGGAAGATGTGGAAGAGAGAGAAAAATACTGAGGGAGACTATTTATACTTCCAAGTGGGTCCCGGAAAGCTGCTTCAGCAGGAATGTAATCCACTACAAATATGCTGAAAGTTCCAAAACTTAAAAGAGTAGTTTCCACCTTTCACTTAATTCAAGGCAGATTTAGTTGGCACTCTATGATGCCATTGAAATTTTGGATGATCAATTCAACCACCTTTTAATTTTTTCGTATTATTCTTGCTTTTCAGGATTCTGGCATTATGAAATTCTTCACCTTGTGTCTTTTCTGGCAGAAAGTATGACATAAAATAGCATCGAATTCTTACAAAATAATATTGACTGAGGATACATGATGAAGCAACAGGAAAGAGAAAGAAACAAGGGGAAGAGATAAGAAATGGAATAAGGGTGAAGCTTGATCCACAGATGTCTAGACGTTTGTTAGTGAACACGCTGATCCTTGTGTATGGACGAATGTTCTACAAGGCATAGAAGGCTCTCTTTTGATTGTTAAAAAATAGGGGGACAAAAAGGTTCTACAAGGCTATATCTAATTATGGCACTAAAAGCCATGTGTTCATCAAGATAAGATGGGAGGAGAGATGGAATAACTTTAAAAGGCTCTCTTTTGATTGTTCAAAAATAACAAAAAAAAAATGAAAGATCAGTCTCCACAATCAATCAAGTTATTTAGCAGAGACCAATAAAGGGTAAAAAATAAATAGTTTAGAAGCCATAGAACTTCTTTATCAGTTGATCAAAACAAGATGAAGTTCGCAAGCATCTATATTATATAAACAGAGATCAATGGTTCGGATCATTAATTGAAATGACCTTGATCATACCAGTGATTTAAAAAGCGCTAGGCACCAAGGTCCCAAAACAAGCACTCGCCCAGGCGCTCGCCCTAGCGAAGTGAGGCGCTAAAATATAAAAAATATATAATACAATTAACAAATATATTTTTTTAAATAGAAATATGATATTAAATTAAGAAAATCTAGAAACATGACATTAATAAATAAATATTAGTATTATTAAAATTTAAATCAAAATAATATATTATTAATCTAATAAATAAAAAATATTATTATCAGTATACTGTTAACAATATAATGTTAACGGTACATTAATAGTATACTATTAATATATAGTATACTACTGTTAACAGTAGATAGGCGAGGTTGCTGACTTCGAGAAAGCTGCTTACTGAGAGGCAACGAAAGCGACAGCGGCGAGCAACGATAGCGACAGCGGTAGCGGTGAGCAACGACAGCGGCAGCGGTGAGCAATGACGACGACAGAGAGCAACGGCACCGGTGACAGCGGTAGAGAGCAATGGCAGCGGAGTGCGACGAGTAGCGATAACGGTGAGTAGCGGCAACAGAGTCGGCAGCGTAATCGCGATTCGCGAGTGGGATTAGGGTTGAGGAAGCAATTATCAAACTAACGTGAATTCGACCGTACCAGGCTAAAAGTCTGGTTTGCCTTGCTTGGTTTAACCCGACGCTCGCCCGAAGTGCCCAGCGCTTGGGCTTGGGCGAGCACCCAGGCGACGCCTCTTTGAAGCTCGCCGCCTGGAGATCGAGCAAGGCGCTCGGGCCTCGCCTCGCCCGAGCGCCTTTTGCAATCGTTGGATCATAATGTCATATCCAAGTGCTAATAACAGTCTTGGTTTTGTGTTGACGAATACACAGTATAACAAAATCATATAAATTCTCTTTCAAGGACTTTTGAATAACACAGATCATGCTCAATGAAGTTGATCTTTTTTAGAGTCCCCACTGTTGGTTTTAAGTTCATCGAACTGTCAAAACCTAAATCCTCCATACAGAGTTATAGCTCAACTAATTATATAAACATCAACATTTGGTTATATACTATGTACACAAATAGAGAGCATGAGAGAGAAATACAAACCTAAATTTTACAGAGAACATGTAACCTTTGGTAGGAAATGGAATATTAGTCAGGGTCTCCGCTGGAGCATCAACTAATAGCTGATCAACTTTCATCACAGCTACTGTTGTTTGCAACTTTAAGTTTGAACCAGCAAAGATAACTAAAAAATATTATAATTACAGAGCATCAGGATCTAGTGAACATTCCAAGCAAAAATCATATTCAACGGTCAAAAAGCAAATTAAGTACCTTGAGTTGCACCTTCACCGTGAGCATATCCTTCTCCAGTGATCCTATTTATCGATAGGACACTACCATTACCACTTAACCACTTGCCAGAGTGAAGACCATCAATTCCTACCAAAATAAAAATTTGTAGCAAAAGGCTAAGATACGATAAGTATATGCTCTGTAAATAAATTCATTGGTTCTAACCATCATTATATATACAAAACAATTAATTCATTAGAAAAGTTTAATTAAGCATAAAATACTTCTACTATTGCATATTTGCAACACAGAATAAAATCACGTGGAAGTTTTGGCCTAGGAAGAGGAAAAAAGAATATGAAAACCTGACATCTTCAGAATGTAAACATAAAAATCTGATCAACATAATGGATGGGCCAGACTAAAATAACAGGGTTGGGTTAACCAATCATGAAGCATTAGTCCCTAAGAAATGCTTAAAAGATTACAAGTAGAATCACAAGATAAAGGACTTTTTTGTGCAAGACAAGTGAATGCCCTAAACAAAAAGTACTACAAAACCTATAGACAATTTTCACATTCAAACACCTTCTGTTTATAATGTAGCTATTTAAATTACAATCTTGTTTTCATATGATTGAGACATGTCTTTTCTATTTGTCAACATGTACCACCTTTCAATAGGTTTAAGATAATAGATACAACGTTGCAGAGTAACTATTGGTGTCAGAACCAGTTCTTGCAATTACCTTTTCAGCCATATGGTGTTTTTATAACAGCTACCTAAAGACAGTTATTTGGCTTTATTACATATGCTTCTATATTACTATATTACAACAGGAACTATATGGAGATTTCATATGTTACCATCAGCTATCCAAATAAATGTTTGGCATTAAAGTAGATATACCAATAAAAGCCTAACCCACTCCTCCCAAGAAAAATAAAGATAACACAAACACACAAAATAGAAAAAAGAAGCTTTCATATGTTATCATAAAACCACAATGTTTGGCATACCGCCCATTACAGTACAAAATGTGTGGTACTTCCAGCTAACTGGTATGCGGACAACCCCGTTTTAGCGGTATGTATTTATAATGGGTGTACTGATCAGTATTCCTCATATATCAGTCGATATGGATGCAACTCGACCATTACCAACTAATATGCGTCGGTAATGATCGGATTTCAACCGTATCAGTCTCCTTTCCAGTCAAATTAGGTTCCAACAATCAAATTGACCATTGGGCCCTGTTATGGCCTTTTAAAGCCACCATCTTTCTCCATCTATCATTCGCTCTCAGTCACTCTCATTTTCACTCCGGCACAAATCAACAATTAAGATCTTTGGATTAAAGCGTGGGATCCGACATGAAACGGCATTCCTTGAAAACCACATGATTTTCCAAAAGATCCACCATTTCCAGAACTGAAATTACATTACAATGTGAAATTTGAGCAAAGAAGCAAAACTATAATAAACATGGATCTTTATGATACTCTTACTTTCATCCTTGAAATTACAGCACATTGTTCACAACAGTGATTTCAAGCTATGAGATTCCATTCAAACCAAGTATGTATCAATCGGACTACAGAGAAGCACTCGAGCAACCCAATTTTAGGACATATCCAACCGGTTCAGTCAAACCAGTTTCAAATTGCAGTAACCCAAATGAGTCTCCTCTTTCTCCCTCCCTCCCTCCGATACTTACCACATTCAAGATGCTGACAACCCCACTTCTTCATCTGATTGCCATTTGCTGGATGCCTCCCTGAGGCTCTTAACTCTGAGACCGAGGGTAAGAACAGAAATCTTAGTGAAAAAAAATAATACTACAGTTGTCGTTCATCAACAGTATAGCAAACATCACAGCTACCATTTCAGTGCAACCAAGGACCAGTATGAGTTTCAACAATAAGATGAAAAATCCTTAATATCAAATTTAAAGATTATATATTTCAATGAAGTAATTACAGATATGCTTGCACAATTTAATGGTCTGACAACTCACTGGTATGTGAACCAGGATAAACCCTAGTATAGGGCCTATATTGTCCAGTGTAGGACTTGTGCCATACTTGGGTCGCCAGTCCAGGCCTTGTACTGGACAATTTCTTTAATTTTTATTTTTTTAGGGTTTTTATGAGACTTGGTATGTGCCAGTGTTCTCAGTACACCGATATGGTACCAGTACATGAAATTGTGAACCTTAGCATGGAGCCAAAGATAAATGGTGAATGATCTCCATAAATAGCATTATATTTGATGTGGCTGACTTGAATATGAGCAAAGTTTGGTAGAGTGATGGCCTCAATATGGATCAAACCTAAGCCCTCTACTTAATGAAAGCAAAATTCACAAGATTGGAATCAAGATTTACGTCAACCAATCAGTTCCACACTGGAGGTTGGAAGGGATATGATAGTATATGGTGCTTGTGGATTACTACTAATAATTTTTCATTAAGCATTTCATGTTATAGTTCTAACTTCTAAGTATGTTCAATCCAAGTTATTTGGTCAGTAGGTCTATTGAGAAACAGGTCATGGTTAAATCAGCCAAGGATGATATAATCACAACACCTAAAGCATCTACGAAAATAACTAAAAAAACTATGAAAATAATTATAAAAATATTATCATCGTATTTCTGTCTCATACTATTCATTTTTAAGCCAAATAATATCATGGGACAAAATCATATAAGTTACCAAGCAACATCATACAATTCACATGTAACCACCTTTTTTCTATTTGACTATTATGATTTATTAATAATATTTTTCGTATGTCATATATCTATGGATTTATAAATGTAAAAAAAAATTAAAATCATACTTGGTGACCCATTCAAGACTTGTCCATACCATCACTAAAGGGAAGGAAAGAAATGGGGTAAACCTTAAATTGGTAAAGAAAAAAAAAAGCTTATTTAAACCCACCATAATACAAATCTTTTCTTTCCCTCTCTTGGGCCCCAAACAAATCTTCTCTTCCATTTTCGCCAAGGACGATCAAATCTTATAGGGATACCAACAGATCATCCTCCTCTCTTCTCTCTTTCCCATTCTTTACCCCTAATAGCGCTAACCCTTTCCAATCATCAGCACAAGTTCCTTAAAAGAATCCGCTTTCATCCACACGATTGACAGATTCTAGAACCACCTTATCTAGGTGAATTCCAATAGATTCTAGCCATCTTAACCAGCAATTTGAGAATGAATCCACAGTCCACACAATCAATATTTCTCAGATTAAAAGGGACAAATTGCATCCAAGACTCCAAGTTTTCTGATACCAATCTATATTAACTTATTTTGAAAAACTACAGATGAAGCTTCCCAGATAAAGCCCAAAAACCTTTATTTCTGAGGAGTCTTCACCTTTCAATTTTGCCCAGACAGTGATTCCTACTGTTGAATATTCTCAACCATGTAATGAATTTTAGCTCAAAGTTCTATAAGTTTTATAATTTCATTATCCATTTATTTAATATTTTGGGATTTTCAAAATCTTTCCTACGTATGATTTTTCAGAAAACGTTTTCATTATGAAGATGAATAATGAATCTGGTCTTGCCAAGCTGATCAGATCTTGATCATTAAACTCATGGCTAATTTTAATTTCAATCTCGATCCCTCAAACCTTGGTCAGGCAAGTACAACTGTAAAAATAAGAAAATATGTGGGTTCAAGGATACAAAAGAAAAATTGCAAATAAAGATGTAACTTGCAGAAGAAATTTTTGCAGTCAAGGATTGCATATCTTGTGCAGCAAAGCATGTCAGTGACTAGAATCAGACATACTGTTTATGCTTGCGTCGGCACTATTTTGTGCTCATAACAATCCATAATGATTATTTGCTCCAGCTTACACATGAGACAAACCTCAGAAGAAATGCATCTTCTGTGGTAACCTAAATTCTTTGGATTAAGTCAATTCAACCAGCACGGCAGCCTTTTCAAGATATATCACAGACTACTATTTAACAGCATATCATAAGGATGTGACAAACACTGAAGAACTTTCTAGCAACAGAAACAAAAAATAAAATAGTAAAGCAAGCATAGTGTTTTAAGGATAAGAATCAGATTAATCTAAAGTGAAATAAGAGCATGTAAAGCAAGGCACTTACCATCACCAACTACAGTAAAGTTCAGATATTGGCCAACATGAAGAACCGGATTCCTAGGATATAGTTGTGCACCAACTGATACCTGGCGAGGTTGTTGATCTCAGTTAAAATGTAACACTAAAATTGGAATATTGGAGCTTGTGCAAAGCACCAATCCATAAAAGTCAAGCTACTTCACTAATCTTCATGATGAAAACAACTAAGCCAAAGAAATTTTTAACTGAACTTGGTTCTTCCAAACCACAGTGAGTTCAACAAATATGTTTGAGCAAGAGTTAAAGAAACTAGTTTGACTTCCAAAACCAGTGTTTGGAAATTGAGGCAGGCTGCTGTTATTTTCTATCAATTTAATAGCATAAGCAAATCAATACCAGAATGAAGTCCGCATTCCTTGGGTTCCTATTGATGGATATCCGTACAAGAGCATTACCGGGTTTCTTTGCCTACATGATAAGAAAACAAACACCAAGTAAAAAAAGGAGAATCAACCAGGAAATCAAACAAGGAGGATACAAAAATTGACACTGTTGAATGCTTTGTTATGAACAATCAGAACAAGCCTAGACCAAGCTATCTAGTATAAATAACAAAATATCTTGAATGTGATAGTAAAAGAGAACTGACATACCTCGATAAGGACATGTTCATTGCCATGTGTACTGTTATTATCCTTTGATGACATTAAAATAGAAAGGACATCAGGATGATTAGTCTCAACTTCCAGTGGAACCACACCATGTGCTTCAGCAAAAGGATAACCTAAAATCGAACATTAAGTAGAAAATGACAGATCCAGCCCCATAAGTAGTAAGAATAGACTAGGTACTTCAGTTAAGGTGTGGGTAAAGTACCTAAATGATCTGAGTACCCAATGTTTAACTCAAGTTTAGAATTGATGGCAAGATAGGCAACATGTAACAAAGCTTCTGTTGTAGTTACCCATACTTGTGACACCTAAGCAATAAAGAACACATTAATTTTCCTAAAATAGCCTATTCTACAAGCTAATGCAAGACTTGCAAGTAGCAAAAATTAGAAACTTGCAAGTAGCAAAATTAGAAATAATATATTTAACGAACATCGATATGTTTGCAAATGATAACTAACTAAGCAAGACATGTCACAGATGAGCTATATAAGAAGGGAAAAAATGACCTTCCACAAGGTAAAAGGGTAAATATCCAACAAAAGAAATACAGCACAATGTTGTATTATTGTAATAATGACCAAGCTATTGGCAATCAAGATAAATAACCAAAAACTATACTTAGGGATGGGCAAAAGAGGAAAAACAATAATGAATATGTAAATTAGTGGAGTAAAACAGAAAGTTATACGTGAAGGAGATATGATTTGCTTTAGCCATTTTAAGAGTTAAAACGATGTACAGATGATATGGACAGGTGAACAACATAGATGAAAGCAAAAATAAAGTTAAGAGGCAAAGTTGAATAAAAGAATATTAATACAAGAAGAATTGTTATGTTGGATATTGAAAGATCCAATGGCTTAGTACAGACACTAAACACTGTAAAAAAATTTATATCATATTTCCAGAAAGAAAATGCCATGCCATAATGGATTTCAGTTTAAATTTCTAATGGAGACACTAATATAATATGGCTGGTCTCTTTGTCAAGTCACTTTCTTTGCATTAACCGCAATTTTCCAAACTCGAACAAAGCTTAACATACTGATATAACTATTTGAAGATGATGAAACTGTGGCATTGGCAGTCGTCCGGAATTTCCAGGTAAATTGCAACTTAACTAAGGTGAAATGCTCTTTCAGTATCCCCAAAAGACCTACAAGCAGGACCAATTCTAACAAAGAAAAAATTTTCATGTAGTATGCTATTAACAGTAGAATACTAATAAAATACTGCACTGCACCAACCACACCAAACAATTTTTCGGTTTTTCTTATTGATGTGCTGAGCAAGGATTTAAATCTCAGCCAATATCAGTTTTGGTGTCCCTAAAAGACCTACAAGCAGGACCAATTCTAACAAATAAAAAATTTCACATGGTATGCTATTACCCGTAGAATATTAATAAAATACTGCACTGCACCAACCACACCAAACAACTTTTTGGTTTTTCTTATTGTTGTGCTGAGCAAGGATTTAGCCAATATCAGTTTTGGTGTCCAATCAGGCTGGTGTGATACGGACACACCAGATTGTATCACCAAAAAAGGAAATAAATGAAAATCTAAACCAGCTGGTACCAAGTACACCATTCCAACAGGTGGAATACTGGTCTATGGTTGAACCGGCAAATGCTGGTCGATACATGCTAGTCTTATTAGTATTTGATTGATTCCTTGGCACTGAAGCATACTACAACACATGATCAGTATGAACTAGTTTTTATTACAGGTACCATCATGTAAAACCTAGATAAAATATAGGAATTAACTCACAGAAGCTGTTTTATTTTACTAGAAAAATGAAGGAACAATTCTAATTGTGGTTTCTGCAGCAATCCCTAAGAATTAACCAATCATATTATTCAAAAATGCCCTTAGATGAAACTAGTTTGGAGAAGGATTTTTTTCTAGTAAAAAAAATTATATCCTTGTAAGATTTCCTACATCTAAGACACTTAAGGGAAAGGGAAATGAAACAAGAATGAAGATTATGTAGGAATATATCTGCTAAGGAATTTAGGGAAGCAATAATAGAATTACCAGCACAATTCATTTAGGCACATTAGAGGCTTACATCAATAATGAGTTACACTGCATGTACAATGAGAAACAGACAAGTGTTTACTAGGTACTGGTAACTTGGAGCAGGAGCTTAACAAAATGGTTAGATGAAACAGCACACATAGTACGATAGCAATAAAGAGTAATAGTTTCTGTTAGTAACATTGGTAGCTACAGTATTTCCACTTCTCATACAATCACCATGTGTCAGGTTTTTGATAATTTCGAACTCACATAGTAACTATCAGCTATATATTCTCAGATACTCATGCTGATAAAAAGAGAAGCTAGCTTAGAACATTGGTCCAGCAGTCGATGATTCAACATTTGCTCCAAAAGGGTGAGATCGCGGAAAAAAAAATTAGAGGATTCAGACCAGAAACAGCAATATAAATATACAAATAGAACAGACATGAAAAGGACAAGGAACAGAAATTTCATTATTAAAGATGCTGCTCAAAGACTGAGACTCTTAATTCAGGCATAGTTTGGAACACAACTAACCTCGGCAACCTTTATACAACATGCAATTTCTGCTCTTCCAGTTGCATGGTCATTTGCTTGAATACACACATTTTCTTTGCTTTCCTTTGTTCTAATTTTACCTCCGTCAATAGTAATACCTTCCTGTTTCAGAATATCATTCCTTCCACATACCCTAAGGATATTATATGTAATACTTTTCCTTGAGTCTAGTTGTCCATATGAATCTGATAATCTAGGCAAAATCTCCGATGTCATGTAAAAGGGTGGCAAGATCCAAGTAATGGGTATTCCAAGGGCTAGAGGAGGACTAGGTACCACTTCCAACAACTTTGATGCAGTGTAAGATAATTGTTGAGGAGAACCAGATAACACAATATCACACGACATAAAAATGGATACTTCTGATTTGCCAGCAGATCTGGTTCACAGACACAGAAACTATATAAATGCATGCACTAAAGATATATTCATGGTACTTACAGGAATATATTCTGCATGCATTTTTCAGTATGCATTCAATAAATTTCTGCAGTATTATACACCAAGAAAACAAAAACAATAACAATTCAGGAACATGAACTGCAACAGAAGTTGTTCACGAAATCTATATTGAACATTTCTACTAATAACTACAAAACCAATAAGTTGGAGTGCACATGAGTAACTATAAGTTGGTTGGAATCTTTGTATATCAATCTAAACAAAGAATAATAATGATAATATATAACATTATAGGAAGTTAGTAGACAGATCTTACCTAGATGACGAATAATGATTTAGCTTAAATTTGTGCATCTATAAAGAACAAACAGCTAAAAAGAAACACAATTAAAAATGAAGAAAAAAATATATTGAATTTCAATGTTTTCAGTATCGATCTCTTGTAGACCCTCAATCAAGGATTGTCATACCGGTCCATACCGGCATACCGAGCTCTGCTCATTATGGTATGGTACCCGTTACCAAGCAGTACACACAGGGCATACCGCTTGGTATAATATAATATAATATAAATATAAATATAAATATAATATAAAAAATAAAAAAAGGCCGACGTCGCCTTGTTCCTTCTCCCCACGCAGGGAGACTTTTCTTCTCCCCGCGCTAGGAGAAGAAACCACCCGCCGGTGAAGAAATCGCCCGCGAGCGAAGAGGACTCCAAGTATTTTTCTCCCTCTTCTTCTTTCTCCCTCCCTCGATTGATAATGCACGAAATCAGGCGGCGAAGTTGAAATCAACCATTATCGATCGATTTCAAGTGGTAACATGTGGAAACAACCGCTACCTAGCGGTACCGCCCAGTAGTGGACGGTCTACATACCAATCAACTGGCGGACTGATACATACCGCCCGATACGGAAAACCTTGCCCTCAAGTTTATAATATCTAGTGCTTAAAATTATTATTTCTTAACATCAATATAGACCAAAAAATTAATGTTATAATTTAATAACAAACTAAATTCTTATTTAAGCTAAAATTTGTATAATGTTTAAAATATTGTGATATGTATATGCCTTATGAACCATTACAAGTGATCCTAGACTCCTTTCTCTGTCAGGCAAAGGATAACAATATTGTTTTTGTAAACATAAACCAAGTTCATTAGCTGATATGGAAGGCAATCTTCATGTAACAATATTTATAAACACCAAGGTTGCCTGTGGGTCTAACCACTTATATGGAATTGGCTTTGACAGCATGGCTGTAAATAATTAGGCTCACATTATTTTATATTAAATGGAATATACACATCAATGTTGCTCTCACTAGAGGACCAAGGTCGAGTGAGACATAGGTCTCAGTGACCAACATATTTTGCTTTCAAATTAGAATAGAACAGGATATGACAAAATATTATGGTATTTCAAAAATGAATCTAAATTTATTTTTGAAAATAAACATAATTATACATACAATGTAAACCAACCACACTTATTAAATCTAAACAATTTTATATTTTCTTGTAATTTTAATTATTTATAGAACTATTTTTATGTTCAAGAAGATACAAAGTTAAAATAAAAAAACAATCATTTGGTGCAGGAGGTTTCCATGACTTGATCCCTTAACACCCAAGTTGTAAAAGAGCAACCATACCACAGCACCAAGGCTAGCTGTCTATCTAATAAAGTTAAAGCTACTTAAAAATATAAACTTCTTTCAATCTATCTAATTTTATGTAGTTTTGAATGCTTTTGATTGATGAATTATTCCCAATCTATCGGCTTTTCTATTTAATGAATTTAAAGTTGCTTCTAAAGGAAACATTTGTTTTATCTAATTATATACAATCATATTAGCATCATGGGATTTAAATCCAGTGTGTAACATCCGAAAATGCTTCTTATTCCTAAAACACAGCAGCACCGTGACCATCTCAGCATCAGGAAAAACAATAGTTGGGCAGCAATGGCAACGTTGGCAGTGCAGCAAGCAACGATAGTGTAGGTAATACTCTTCCTCACCTCCCCTCTTCTCCACAAAGTTCTCCATTTTGACCGGACCATTATGAAATAGGCGGTACCTACTGGACCAGGCATGAACCAGGATGCATACTGCCCCCATTTCAGGCAGTTCAGTCCAACCCATTAGAAAACTAAAAAAACTTAAATCTTCAATTAGTGCTTGCTAAAACGAAACCATTTCTTTCTGGGAACATGGAATTGTTCTCGAGTCGTCGCCCATCTGCCTCCACCACCGCCGCCATCGTGTGCCACTACCATTCGACACTATCATCGTTGTCATTCACCACCGCCTACCTCTCCGATAGGCTTCCTCCTCTCTTCTCCTCTCTTCTCCTCTCTTCTTGCAGGGAACATGGAATTGCTCCCGAGTCGTTGCCATCTGCCTCCACCACCACCGCCATCATGCGCCACTACCATCCGACACTATCGTCATTGTCGTTCACTATCGCCTACCTCCCCGAGAGGCTTCCTCCTCTCTTCCCCTCTTCGTCATCTCCCTTTTTGTTCCTCCACAGCTTCCTCTTCTTCCTTCTTCCTCCATAACCTTCTCCTTGCATCCCCTTCCTCCTTGCTCCTCTTCCTCCGCCTCCTCTTCTACCTTCCTCTTTCTTTTTCCTCCTTCCTCCTCTTGCTCCACTGCACCTTTATCTTCTTCTTCATCTTCGAAACACCAATACCAGTGTAGCATACCATGTATCAGTACATAGGTACCAACAGATATGTAACAGTTCAACCAGGGACAGGTATGGGTTCTGATGCGATACAGTATCTCTTGCTTCTCCACCTATTCTTTAATGAAGTATTGACAGATCATCCATATAGATCAGTTACGATTTGTATCTACTGAGTCTTGCCTAGTTCCTATTGTATTGACCGCGTCAAAGGGGCAGAACCAAAGCTAATAATCATGTAATGTCAGGTCAATACAGAAGTAATGGACAAAAAGTCGAGTCTAAGCATCAAAAATATATAAAAACCACTTTGTTGATATATCCAATATTTGTGCTATTTGTGAAACCATGCTACAAAGACAAAAAATTCTAATTGAAATTCTAACATTACAATAGTAAGTTGAGAACCATTTTTTAGTTAGGATAAGATGTTCTCAAGTTCTTTGTGACCAATAAATATGGATCTAAAGGGAGTTACTTCCAAGCTCCAGGTTTCAGCAAATCCACAATCAGATAAGTATCATAGACTCACAGTATTGCTGTATAAATGATAATCACTTAGCAAGGACTTGTACAAAATGTCCTATGCTTTAATTTTAGAAAGAACTAAAGAACCAATCCCTCCTTAATTTACTTTTCATAAATTATTATACAACAACCTTTTATTTATTTTTGGTTGTTCTGGTTTCAGTAGAGCATAAGCAGGTACCAGAATTGGAAAGGAAACTTGGAGATATGGAACAATATACTTGAGGTTTATTATAGTAGATCTTTACAAAATTAGATTCATGCAATAACTTAATATATAGAATGCAACCTTGCAACTTTGTCAAGTATAAGACCCAATCTGTGGTTGAATTAGTCAATCTTCTTTTACCAGCAAAAGTCAACCTTTATATATCAATATAATGATTATGTAGTTAAAGTATAAAATGTCTGAAAGGTTGATTACCATATAAGAAACTAGCCAAAAGAGTGTACCATTGGAGAAAAAGGGTTCAAGTCATGGAAACAGCCCCCCATCTATAGGCTTCACAAAGTGATTTTATCAAGACCCTGCAATAGCAGGAGCCTCATGCACTTGGTAGCACCGGAGATTTGAATGACATAAACCAACTACAATAAGTGTATTCAAAAAATATATACTTCTTGAACTAATGGCATCCAAGTCAAAGTGAATACCTTCCAGTCAAAACATTAACAAATGCACCGTCACTGACAACTGAATGACATGGATAACCATCTTGCTCACAACTGTCTATTTGAAAGCTAAGCACCTAGCATACAGGATAAGGGCATCAGTATATCACCATAAAACATAAATAAACACGAAGCAATTCAGTGAAAAAATCACCTTCTCATTCCCTATTGTCCATTTGTACTCTTGACAGACCTCATAAAAGGAAAATAAGTCTCCCTGCTTAAGCACTGATGAATCAGTAATAGCTGATCACATTAAAAAAAAGTAGCATGCTTGTTCAGGTTCACATACCTCAGAGAAAGATGGAAAGATTGGCATGTTGCAACCAACACAAAGTTGGTTGCTTTGCAGATTCAAACCCATTGCTGGTGGAATTCCAACTTCAATTTTTGCATATGCTTCGCATATCAAGGAATCCCCATTCCCATAAACAGCTGCACGGACAGTCTAACAATGGGAGTGTAATTCATTATAATCGATTTATTTATAGAAACACAATATTCTAATCTACCACAAAGTAATAAAGTCAGTTATTAATAAACAAAGTGACACGAATGAGTCGAACAACTAAAACAAGCAACAAAAGATCCATAATGAAAAAAGATATTACTTATCACTTACAGCATTTCCTACGGATTTAGCAAAAAGCTTTCCTGAAGGTTTCTGAACAACAACAATTTCCTCATGCAAGCTGGTGAACTCAACAAAAGCTCCGATTCTCGGGCCATCTTTCACAGTCAGCTAAAAACATTTAAAGATTGTTATGCAGCTAATCAACATACTAGAGCAAATAAATATGATGTTACATAATTAGAAACTGTTAATTGTGCTGCTTCTGTGCCATGAGTTTCACAAGAGAAAACAGTAAGCTGCAGAGGACGTAGATGTTTGCTCTATTCCATACCACAGCATAACATTGGGGCATGTACCCAGCAAAGGCATTCATACCGTGGAATGGGCAAAATATTTATGGTTATAGCAAAGGCAAGAAGTTGCATCCTTGGTCTAGATAGTAAATGAATGAATACAAAAAAATTACCATATAAGAGACACCAGGTAGAAGGTAAAGATATTCAGGATGCAGGCGTAATGGTCCATATACTTCCACTTTAACAAATTGACTAACGATTTCATAACCTGATTGTTGACTGACACTGACCTGAAATTAAATATCTCATCAGGAAAACCTAATATGTATATGACAAAGATATTTGATACATCTAGATTAACAAAGAAATGCCAAGATAATATAAACTTACAAAAAGAGTTGCAATACCAAGCGTTGCTGCTCTCACGGAAAAGTTAGGTTCACGCACTAGCCAATTGCCAGTTCTTGAAGAATGGTACTCATCAACAGGCTCAAGTATGCCATCCTCAAGATGCACTTTAATTTTCATATACATATACTTGAAAACAAGAACAACATAAGTTTTAAAAAGGAAGATAGATATTAAGTTTTTTTCACAAAGAAATATGAAAAATGAACAACTAACTAAATAGACGACATATTTCATGTTTTAGTTCAATGAGTAAACATATATCTCTTCAAGACTAGCAATGTCATGCAAGCACCAGTAACTAAGTTGAACAAAAATGAATTCTGATAAACATCAAGAAAAATGCCTTTGCTTAGGAAAATTCAATGTTTGTTTAATAAATGATTGCATGAGAAAGTGGTGACATACTTAAGGGTAAAAACATGAAATCAAAGAGACTGTTTAGTAAGAGATTATGGGCACCTGAGAAGAATCAAAGATGCTACCATCTTCTGTCCCAGCCAAAATATCAAAAGTTTTTGTGGTTCCTTCCTACAAATTTTATGACAAAGCATATCAAGCATGATTTCTGGATAGAGGGCATTTTATGGTGACAGAGAGAACCATTACCATTAGGCTTATCTCTTCCTGTGATATTATCTTAATCCAGTCCACACTAGCCACTTTAACCTGTTCCATAACAAATAAATTAACAAAAAATAAAAACTCAGATTCTGAGACACAAAAAATAAGCATTATGGCCTTTCACGTCAAACCCAAAATCTGTAGTCCATTTACACCTGATCCTTTTTATTCACATTGGAAATGCTGCGTATATGTGTCAAATTTCAAGCATGCACAATCATCAAACAATTTTGTATTGCAGTTGCGACTTAATTATGCATGACATTTATACCAGTACATTAGAGAAGAGCAACACCATACTGAGTTCCTAAAAGAATTCCTGACACAGAACATAGTAACTTAAAGAGGCACACCTCTTAACAAGGAGGTTTTATCCAACTGTAAGTTAGCTGCTTTTGCCTCTTAAAAATTGAAGCTAAATATATGTTTTTGCAAGAGACAAGCAACTTCATTCCTGACACAAATAACATAGTAACTTAAAGAGGCACACCTATAAACAAGGAGACTTTTATCCAACTGCAAGTTAGCTGCTTTTGCCTCTTAAAAATTGAAGTTAAATATATGTTTTTGCAAGAGACTAGCAACTTCAGACACACAACACCAACCTGAGGATTCCTCCAAACCTTAAAACCACACCATAAAACCCTCCATGCTTCCTCATCTTCTCCTCTCTAGTCCTCCAAACAAGGGGGACAAGAAGAAAATACATATACCAAACAAGCTCCTCTTCACATGAATAACATAGTAAACAATCAACAAAGAAATACTAATGTTTCACATCAAAGAGGCACACAACATAATTCAGTGGACACCTCTTAACAAAAAATTTATACAATTGTAAGATAGCTACTTTTGCCTTCCCAAAATTGAAGCCAAATATATTTTTTGCAATAGACAAGCAACTTCAGATATGCAACACCAACCTGAGAATTCCTCCAAACTTCAGTACCACACTATACAACACCAGTGCCCACTGCCTCCACAAACCCCCCCCACCCCCTCCTCCTCCTCCTCCTCCAAACTTCAGTACCACACTATACAACACCAGTGCCCACTGCCTCTACACCCAAACCACCAATATACCCAACACCCCCCCCAACACCACCCCCACCCCCCTGCACGTGCTTCCTAATCTTCTCATTGCTAGAAATCAGACTTAGATTCCCATCTTACTTAATAGAAAATACAAACTGTATGCAGTTCACGAGTACAGTATGAAAAGAAATGGTGACATTTATTTTCTCAACATCAAACCAAAAGTACTTTAACTTTCTTCTCTTGAGAAGCAAATTTGTATTTATCAGGAAAGAGCCAATAAGTACACAAACAAGCTGCATATGCAGTTGCCAATGTATAATTCTTATTGGAATGAATTATTAGACTCCAAGAACAGTAGTGCAATGGACTATTTTTTTCGAGTTTTTGCATAATCTGAATATACACTGGAGAGCAAGGTTCGCCGTACCGGTCCATACCGGCATACCGAGATTTAGCTGGTACGGTATGGTATGTCGGTACAGCTCGGTATGCTTGGGCATACCGAGCGTTAAAAAATAAATAATATTTTAATGATTAAAAAAATATTATTTTTTTAATACCAGAAAAATTAGAAAAAAAAGTTGGGTTAAGGTTTGTAAGATAGAAATTGGTATAGATTCAACAAAATCAATGTAAATTAGGCAAAAATAATATTACATATCTTTTTCGAGCTTTGAGGAACCGTTTTGAGAAAGTGAGAGCTTGAGAAAGAGTGAGTGTGTGAAGTGAAATTGGAGAAGGGTGAGTTTAAATAGAGTTAAAAAAAAAATTTCGACCGTTACAGGGTCTGTAAAGGTCAATTTTGACCTTTTGCAGGGTCTGTAACGGTCAATTTTGACTATTACGGGTCTGTAACGATCGATTTTGACCTTTTACAGTGTTTGTAACGATCGATTTTGACCGTTACAGGGTCTGTAGTTTGTACCACCCGATACAAGACGGTCCGCGTATCGGTAAACCATCGGACCGGTACGTACCGCCCATATCGGGCGGTACGGAAAACCTTGCTGGAGAGAAAATTTATATCATAATCCTCTCGTTGTGGAGGTCCTCTCCCTTAATTTGATCATTGTGGTCATGAACTCTCAAATTTAAAAATCAATACAAACAGTATGAAACAGCTTTTCTGAATAACTGAATAAGATACATTAATTTGGGAACAGATTTTCAAATATGAACTACTCTCAGTTCACTAACTAATAAAATACTCCAGCTCGCCAACTAGTAAAATATACCTTTGACAGAAGAGAACAAGTTCCTTCTAGATGCTAATCTTCTCTCTGATTCTTTCCAAATGCACTCCCCAAGTCCACCCTCTCACACCCCTCCCACCCTAATCCAACCGACATTCTATTTACCTTTTTGTTCCAACCCACTCAGGAGACCTACCTACAAAAGAAGAAAAATAAAAATAAAGTAAAAATAAGGAATCAGAAAAAGAACTGCAATCCAAATCCTTTCCAAATGGATACAACAGAAATTCAAGGACAGCCTGCCCCAAAGCAACATATAAGCCCAACCAGAAGCATGCATGTACTGCTGTATACATAATGTGCTGGAGACACAGACCATAAAACTAGTTCATTGTATTGGCAAGGTTCGCCGTACCGGCATACCGAGCTCAGCTCGGTATGGTTCGGTATGCTAGTACTGAGCAGTATGCACAAGCGTACCACTCGGTACGTGTGTATATATATATATATATATATATATATATATATATAATAAAATTAAAAAAATAGCTCAGTATGGTACGTACGGTATGTTGGTACCGAGCGATATGCACAAGCGTACCACTCAGTACGTATACATATATATATATAATAAAGTTAAAAAAATAAAAATGGGCCATATTGCCTCGTTCCTTATCCCTACGCGAGGAGACGTTTCTTCTCCCCGTGCTGTCACCAACTTAGTTGGTTTTGCCTAAGTCGTGCAACACTATAGCGTGTCCATCCACAAAGGTCAACCTCCCCGAAACCTCCTATGGTCCCTTACGACCCACAAAAGAGAAAACGAGTTAAAGAGCATTTCCCACGAGATCCACAAGTAACTACTTCAGCAAACACTTTATATAGCCAATGCAAATTACAACCATGGACTTTACAAACTTTGAACGATCGCACACAAAGGATCAAGGTCCATTACAGATTGAAGTCCCCACGATCGCACACAAACTCTGAAGTGTCCACATGACAACTCTCATTTAAAAGCCAAAACTGGCCACGAAAGCTAACCAAACTTAGGCTGCCAAGCAAGGTTTGCAATTTCGACCTATACCGCCCGGTATGGGCGGTACATACTGGTCCGCCAGGTTACCGGTACGCGGACCGACAGCTACCGGGCGGTTCCGTCAAAAATCAACCGTCGACGGTCGAAATCGACCGTCGACGGCCGATTGAGTGAGAAATCGACCGTCGACGGTTGATTGAGCGAGAAATCGACCATCGACGGTCAATTGAGGAATAAAAAGGGAAGAAGAAGAGGAAAAGAAAAAAAAAAAAAAAGGGAAGAAAGAATACCTCGCCAGCGTCGTCCTCGCCCGCCTGCCGTCGCCACCCGCGGGTCACCCGCGACCGCGGCCGCTCCCGCGTGAGGTGACAGATCGAGGCGATGTCGCCCCCCTTCTCTTTTTTTAATATTTTAATATTTTTAATATTATATTATATTATATTATATTATTAAAATATTATATTATATTTTAATATCGGGCGGTACGCACTGTGCATACCGCCCGGTACGGACCGGTAAGTAAAACCTTGCTGTCAAGTCAACTGCAAGCCTGCTACTTGATGTACAAAGCATGTACAAAAGTCGAAAGACACGGACATACATGAGCATTACATCGAGCACCCTCTTTATATTTTTGTCCGTGACATTCTCCCCCACTTATTCGTTCGATGTTCTCGTCAAAGCTGTTGTAGATGCTACATCTCCTCACCTTTTGCTGAATCTTCAATCTTCTTCTCTGGTTGCAACACGCCTCTTTGCTCCCAGTTGCTCTCTGCCGCTGTTGTTGAGTAGTCGAACTTTAATCCACCATGCTGCTTCAACTCACCAATGACTAACTCTGGTGTGGGGCCGTTCGAGTTTTTCCTGGAAGTATGGCATGTGTTACTTCCGTGTCATAGCGCCTGGTACTCGGACATCGGCTCGAGGCATTTCCTCTACCCCTTCTTACCCTTGAAAAGCAACGTCACCTTACGTCCTTGAACCGATAACCATCCTTCAGCTAACCTAGCCTCCTTCGTCCCTTGGTTGGCTAAGTTGTGCTGATCCTTGTTGATCCCTGTGGATCCTCTTGATAAAGGAAAAAACCTTCCTTATCTAAAACATCTCATGCTGCTTAAACTGGTGGATGCTTATTGGAGCTTTAACGAGCATCGCCTCGCAGACTTTGAAGTTTTTAGTCCTTCGCAAAATTTGCTCATCAATTCTTCTTTAACGAAGTTGTCGCTTCCAAGTTGGTTCGCATCACCTCCGCTTTCGATTGACATTTTGTTGGGAAATGAAGCAAAAAATCTACTCTCAGTAGCAAGGTTTTCCTTACCTAGCGGTAAGGCCCAATACCGCCCGGTATGTACAGGTTCGGTAGCTGACCGATATGAGGACCGACCGCTACCGGGCGGTACTGCCAAAAGGCGACCGTCGACGGTCAGTTGAGGGAAAAATCGACCGTTGGCGGTCGATTTCGGCCGTCGGCGGTCGATTGAGGAGAAATCGAGAAGGGAAAAAGAAGAAGAAGAGGAAAAGAAGAAAGAAGAAGAAGCGAAAGAGAAAAGGTACCTCGAGCCGTCCTCACCCGCGCGCCGTCGCCGTCCATGCGCCATCGCTAACCATGGATTGCCCACGAGCCATCGCCGCCCGCGGGGAGAAAAGATTCAGGCAACGTCGCCCTTTTTCTTTTTTTTCATAATATATTAATATATTAATATTGTATTATATTATATTATAAGTATATATAATATACCGAACGGTATGCACAGTACTGGCACCGTACTGGTACCGACAAAATGTCGATACACCGGTATGGACCGGTACATGAATCCTTGCTCAGTAGCACTGATCAAGGTTTGACTTACCGGTCCGTACCGATGTACCGAGTTTATCTCGGTACCGGTACAATGCGGTACATAAAGTGCGGTACACCCAATATATTAAAATATTAATATAAATATTTTTATAATATAATATTATATAATATAATATTAAATATATTAAAAATTAATAAAAAAAGAAACTCGACGACGACGCCACGACCTTTCTCCCCGCATGGGGAGACGTTCCGTCTCCTCGCGCGGGAGAAAAAGTGCCCCCGGGTCACGACCTTTCTCCCCGCATGGGGAGGCGTTCCGTCTCCTCGCGCGGAAGAAAAAGTGCCCGCGACCCGCGGGCGGCGACAGCGCGCCGACGAGGATGGCGCAGGGAAATAGGTACTCCTCTTTTCTTTTTTTTCTTCTTTTCCACTTCTTCTTCCCTTTCTCCCTCAATCGACCGCCAACGATCGATTTCTCCCTCAATCGACCGCCGACAACCGAAATCGATCGCCGACGGTCGATTTCTCCCTCAATCGACCGTCGACGGTCGATTTTTGCGGAACCGCCCGGTAGCGAGCGATCCGCGTAACAGCAACCTAATGGACCGGTATGTACCGCTCGTACCGAGCGGTACAGGTCGAAATTGCAAACCTTGGCACTGATCACCAATGGTAAGGACTTGACAACTATTATCTTCCATTAGGTTTCCTCGAAGGGTCTTTGAACTTCTGCAGAGCTCCTTTACAAGATAAATAAGAGAACTATGGTACTCGATTTCGCCCATTCCCTTAGGAGTTGAGAAGGCAAAGTTACTTGACTTCGCCCGCCTCCTTGAGTTTGTACTTCATGCATCGAGCTGGGTACTAGTCTTCGCACACTTTTTGCACACACTTCTGAAGCACCCGAAGTGTTTGCACTCATTACGTTGAATTAGCTATTGTGATTCGCCTTCTCACTACCATCGAACTTCCGGAATGTAAAAAGTTTTCCCCGAAAAGAGCAAAATTTCACCCCAACTTGGAGCAAGCCTGTGATAGTTTTGGTCGCCTTTGGGATTGTATCGTCTTCTCCATCATCTTTGTCACCTACTCCTCTAAGTAGAAAATGTATAACACCACGTACTGCCTACTTCGTTCCTTGGTCGAGCACTCATGCATCAACCTGAAGTCTCCCACTTTCAGCTATCTTGATGAGAAGTCTGTTGACACTGATTTTATGAAGTTCCTTGGCCTCTGCCCTTCAGCCATTGTCCTGGTACTTGGAGTTTGCCTTTGCATTCTCCACCTCTTTGGCCCATTTCACGACCAACGCTCTCCCTCCATAAGAGCAAGGGATGGATGACACCACGGAAGTCTCACCTCTACGATACCATGGCACTGCCAAACCTATGGCCCTACTACCTGTTGCCTTGCATCTAGGTCCCTTTATTCACGATCGGTAGATCCACCTCTGCGGCACAGTGGCACTCCTCCGAGTCCACCTCCTTTCTAACCAACGCTTTGCTTTTGGGTAGCTGAGTCCCTCTAGATTCGTCGTCGCTTCCTCGCCCCTTTCGACCGCCTACTTCAACACCCCTGTGTTCTCTAAGCAGTTTACCTTGGTCGATGGAAAGACATATTGCAATTTTCATGCATGGCCTCCGTCATCTTGTTGTAGGGCTCGCATCGATTCTGTTCTCCTCAGCTTCCTTCATAGTAATGTTCGTTTACTCAGCCTTGTCCTCTCACTTGTCGAGCTCCCTTAGGCGAATATAAGCACTAAAGCAGTTCAACTCTCCAATCGCTCCAATCATACCTCTGTATGATCAAGTCCCCCATCGGGCTCACTGGTACTTGCAATATGAATTCTCCCTCGGTGGTACACAGCCCCCATATGCTAATGACCAAAGCTTTTATCTGATGCAAGATTCGATGCGCACACACAGAAGACCCATCTTTACGGTACCATGGCATTCACTCCTTGAATTCATAGTCCTTCTTGTTATTATGTTGTTCACCGAAGTGGAGCTCCCAGTAGCTCCTGATCATACCTTCGCATGATCACGTCCCTCACGGGACTTCTCTCGCGTGTTGTATTGTCTCCAATCGCCTCCTGGTGACATCTCCATTGCATTCAGATTCTTGTGTGATAAACTCGAACTACGATCTCTCTATGTGTGGCCTCTGCCAGCACATCGTAGGGCCTCTGCCACCTCCAATTGTGTTCGCTCCTTTGGCAATTTACCTTGCTCACCCATACTCGGGTCACATCCAGACGAAGCATCGCTCTAGGACAATTTATCGCCTAGTAGCTCTCGAAGTCCACGAACTTTGTTAAAATTGGTGCACAATTGTCTGAATCCTGGGCCTCTATCTCCCACCAACACAATCTCCACTGAGCACCGCTTTCTTCATGACAACTCAAATGGCAGCATTGTGGCATATTCTTCAATAGTACTCGCCTCTGTGTCCTCTTGCCCCATGCTAAGGCCTTCTGATCCCAACTTCGCCTTCGCAAATTGAATTACCTTAGTTTCTCCGTCAAATGCATCTCTAAGATAAGATACATGTGCCTCGAAGCTCCCGTCGTCTTTGGCACCATGCAAGATGAGTCCGCCCATTACAATGAAGAACCCATGGAACAACATGATCTCACCCTTGTCTCTACAAGAGTTCATGTCCTTGACCTCTGTCCAAGGAAAGCTCTGTGTCTCCGCTCCATGTTTCATCTTCTACGTCGACTCCCTTCATGTGGCTTGGATACTTCACCAAGTTCCACCCAAGTTGCTCCGCTCCTCGATTTGCATTGAGTTGATGGTGACCCTCACGCCCACCATTCCACGGGTCAACCCTCCGTTGAGCCTGATTTCCACATCGACTCGAAGTGTGCCTTCGTATGATGTTGTCATGGATTGCTCCCTCACTCGATCTCGTAATGCATCCACCAATGCATTACCTCATTCGAGATCAAGCGACGACTCCTCGTTGCTCACTCGGTTCGTTGAGCTTTGTGGAAATATTGTCTTGAGGTACTCTTCCTCAACATGTGCGGTCCACTGCACATGATTCTCCCTCTAGAGAACTAGGGCCTATCCCTCCTGGATATCTATCCTATTGGAGTAACTTTCCTCTTCACATTCTTCCCTCTAGAAGTTTTGGAGACACCATCCCTTTGGACTATTCCGTCTTGCTGAACAACCTGTGCATTGTTATACCCCCGCAAATACGCTTGCTAGATTACGACTCTTCGCTAATACAGCCCTCGTTGCACACTTCAAGGCCTAGCAACGTGCTGAACTTATTGCACACTTCAGCCTCCTACAGACATATATCCTTTCCATGCTAAGGAAAAAGCTTTGATGCTCCAAGGCGCTGAGTTCTGATCGCCTTGGGATGGCCACGAACACTCCATCGTCCCCGTATATAAGCCCTTACATGAGTACCGAATTCTTCGAGTTAGCAATTCCCCTCACCTCTGTGAACTTTGCACAACTCTTTCAGTCACTAGGCAACACATCCCACTTTGCACGGTCTCATCTTTTACCAAACGTCCCGCTTGCATTGAGCACCATCAAGTTTGGTTGTCAACGTCGAGCCGTAACTCGAACTCAGTCATCCCAAACTTTGTGCGCTACGCATTCTTCCTAGCTTGCTTGTCCTCGTGGTGCCTCTCGCGCAAAGGGTTGGTCATTCCTTTGAATATCAATCATGGATAACAGCTCCTCTAAGCAACTCTTTTCCCTACATCTCAATGTTTGTTTCCCCCCAAACGGTCGCGCGTGTTAGCTACCCTCCACACACCCCAGCTAGGTCCCCCACGTTTGCATGGCAAGTTTTCTGCGTATGCTTGTCCCGCTCTGATACTAAATGTCACGAACTTAACTGGTTTTGTCTAAGTCGTGCGGCACCATTGCATGTTAATCCGCAAAGGTCAGCCTCCCCGAAACCTCCTATGGTCCCTTAGGACCTACAAAAGAGAGAATGGGTTAAGGAAATCATTTCCCACGGGATCCACAAGTAACCACTTCAGCAAACACTTTATATAGCCAATGCAAATTACAACCATGGACTTTACGAACTCTGAACGGTCGCACACAAAGGATCAAGGTCCGTCACAGACCAAAGTCCCCACAAGTGTCCACATTACACAACTCTCATTTACAAGCCTGCTATTTGTTGTACAAAGCATGTACAAAAACTGAAAGACACGAACATACATGAGCATTATATCGAGCACCCTCTTTATATTTTTGTCTGTAACAGGGGGGAGAAGAAATCGCCCGCGGGCGACGGATCATGCGAGACTCCAGGTTTTTCTTCTCCCTCTTCTTCTTTCTCCCTCCCTTGGCTGATACCGTCCGAAATTGGTCGCCGACAGTTGAAATTGATTGTTACCGCCCGAAAACGACCAGCGACGGTCGAAATCGACCATTACTGATCGGTTTCAGGTGGTAACAAGGTGGAAACGACCCCAATCGACGACAAGGTTTTCCTTACCGAGCGGTAAGGCCCCGTACCGCCCGGTAAATACCGGTCCGGCAACTGACCGATACGCGGATCGGCCACTACCGGGCGATAATCGGCCATCGACGATCGATTTCGGTTGTCGACGGTCGATTTCGACCATCGACGGTTGATTGACGGAGAAATCGACTGTCGGCGGCCGATTGAAGAAGAAAAAGGGAAAAGAAAAAGAGGAAAAAAAGAAAGAAGTACTTGGCCGTCGCCGCCCTCGCCGCCAGCAGGTCGCCGCACGCCCTTGCCGCCCGTAGGTCGCCCGCGAGACGTCGCCGCCCTTGCAACCCGCGGGCGACTAACGTCCCCGTGTGGGGAGACGAAACGTCTCCCTATGCTGGGAGAGAGACCGAGGCAACGTCACCGTAATATTTTTTAATATTTTAATATTATATTATATAAATATTATATTATACAATATTATAATAATTTAATAATACTAGGTGGTATATACTATACCGTACCTGTACTGACAAAATGTCGATACGCCGGTACGGATCGATAAGTAAAACGTTGATCGACGAAACTGCCCGGTAGCAGGTGGACCGATATGTACCACCTGTACCAAGCAATACGATTCGAAATCGCCGACCTTGGTATTTGGACCACCCAAGATATTTCTAGGACTAGCACAAATTAAATTGAGGCCCGAATAGGGTTGCCCACCCAAGTATAACAAAATGAAGTTGTTCAAGAAATCTTGGTTGATAATTCACTAATGCCTTTTCTTGATAATTCAACAAAATGAAGTAACTTAGGTTTTAATTTACCCATTTTAAGAAAAAAAATTTGGAACAGTTCTTCAAGTTGAACCTTTTCCTAAAGAAATGAAGCCTCTCCTTGAAGATTTGAGAGAGTTTGTGAGAGATCAGAGACAGATTTGTATGAGATTCGAGAGGAATTTGAGAAAGAGATGTTAGAGAGGATGAGAAGAGAGCTGAAAACGGGTTGTTTAGGGCATTTCAAAGACACCACCAATGGATTTTAGGACTAGGAGGTTGGCTTACAGCTGGGTCCAAGACCCATAACAGGCAAAAGTGGGATGGTAAGCCTGATTCAATGGGTTATTGAGAGATAACCCTTGATGTGGATGCAACAGCCTAGAAATGACTGGTCCATATGGCAGTTTATGCTCGAACCAGTAAGTATCACTTGGTATATATCGATCAGGCAAAATTAGGAACCTTGGTATAAAAAGAAACCAGAAGAGCAAAGACAATTTGACCACAAGGAAAAATCATCAGAAACTATGTACAAGACAAAAGTATGTTGATATCCAATAGTCAATTGTCAAAAGCAAGTGAAATCGCAATGATTCATATTGGGGACACATTAAGCAACGCAAAAGACATTTAAGAATCAGTTAATAACTGTTCTTGCAAATGGTTTATTGTCATACACAATCCTGTTGGTAAAGCATCAGTTTGTGCTTGATAACACATTTTTGTTACCAAATGTGACAAGTTGAAGTTGAAGTCGTATGATATGAATTATTAAAAACCAAAAATGGGAATAAAGTCATAAACAATATTCAAGAATGAGACATAGGTGACAACAGATAAGGGAGATACAAAAAGTAAACATATTGGTCAATATGTTAGCACTAGAAAAGTGCAGATGGCCTCCGACAAGGTTTTAACCCAGAGGATATTGGTTATTATTCTTCCTCATTTGGATTAATTTCTATTTGTCATGATTTTTGGAGAGCTTTTCTTTACCAGAAAAAGGAACTACTTTATCCAAAAGGGTATCACCCCATTTATTTCATCAAATAAAAAGTTTAAATGTCAAACTAATACTACGCAATATAAGAAAATATAAGACAAATAGATGAATTTGTCTCGTCTAATAATAAAATAAAGTACAAGAAAGGGAAAATGGACAAGTAAATTAACCAGGAAAGCTTGGCAAATTAGAAAATTCAAAAAAGTCGAGCATAATATTTTTTCAAATTATAAAAGCAGAAGAAATAAAACAAAAACAGTTAACTAACATAAAGCTGAAGTATTCAATCAAGAGAGGGTACCAATGCTGAAGCACTGGCTGGCGGTGAAAGCCCACTATCACGAACTATCACAAGAGCCATTCCCAAGCCTCTAGCACCAACAGTGAAGTGTGAACATTCAGTGCTTTCAGGAGGTTGGACTATTCCTGCCACTTGTGTATCATTTATATAAGCATCTAGGAAACAGGTTCCTCCAGTTATTGATAGATTCACCTAGACATATTTTACCAAATATAAGCTCAGATATCTGGGCAAATGAACAAAAAATTAGAAAACATTAGAATGACACTATGACCACAAAACAGAATTTAGATAACATGTTAACAAGAGAATTTATCCCACAGTACCAAAATTGCAGATTTCCCAGTATATTAAACACTTGCCACAGATAATTTGATGAAAGATAGTTTGAAATGAGAACAATACAAAACCACAGGCTTAGATACACTTGCTTATGGTAGCAGAAATAGATTGTAACAGAAATGAAGGCTGTACAGGCAACAAAATAAACAAAGGGCTTTAAGTCCTGAGTAGATGCATTACAATGAACTCGAACATACTGACAAACTTTGAGTTAATAGGATCGACTCAGTACTGGTACCAACCTATATGTACCAACCTATATATTCCGATACTGGTCTAATGGGTATTTGAAAGTTTGAAACCATCATGGTCTTACAGAAGATGATATTATTGTTTAGTAAATGCATACCTCTGCTTCAGGATAAAAAGCTATTAAAGCAAACTCTGGTAGAACCCTCAATGAAGCTACCAACTGGAATTCATCCAAAATTTGAGTCAATAAAAATTGTAAAGGATTGCAAAGAACAAAATTAGAAACAGCAACTTTTAAAACCACTAAAAATATGCATGTAGTTCAACAACCTGTAATGGCATCGCATCTGTAAGTGCAGCAACTTCTAGCAGAGAAGAGGCTTCCTCATACCGATGACTATTGACTTCTTCAGAAAATCCAATTACTGCAACACGGACGATACACTGGAAAGTATTCAGAAAATAAGTTCCATTTGACGAATATTTCACAAAACACATTCGTGAAATCATGTTAATATGTATATGCCCTAGGAACATAAACTAAAGATATCAAAACGAAGGGAAAGAGCCATAGCATGAGATATTGAGAACCATGTAATGCAATCACTGGCCAAGACAAATGCCTAACAGTCTTTAAATGGCCACAATGCTTGCCACTCCCATCCAACCATATTAGTTATTGTATGCCTTCCAGTCACAGGCCAAAACATCCCTCAGGTCACAAAAATACAAGCAAAAGCAATTCGGAACTTCTAATCAGAATCTAGCAAAAACAAAGAACAGCAGTAAATTGATTACATAATTGTATAGTTTTCAAGAAGAATCATCTCATATGCACTATATTTAGAAGATTTTTTCCTTTATTATATGCACTAGATTTAGATATGTCAGATTGTGTACTATCACTAACAATTAGGTCTCTGATGTAATTGGCCTGATGGTTGACACTTCTGTCGTATTCCTGAATTGTAATCGAAGTTTGTGTTTGATGACTTCCAGTTAATATAAACAGCTTAATCATCTCATACTGGGCAAGCAGTTCCAGCATGGTTCTAATCTTCTCTGTGCTGTTGACTTTTTTTGTGGTACCAAAGCCAATGATTGGCACATGAAAGGATGGCCTATGCATCTTGTAAATCATTTTGGGGATGGGATCAGCTCTCCCAATCTTGGTCAGCTGTTTTAAAGGCACAACAGTCAAGAGGATATTTCTCTGTGATTTTTGGTGCACAACAAAGTAATTGTGTTCCAGCAATGCCTTGTTTGGCATGCAGTTTTTGGTAGAATAGATTGCCTTCTGTTTATGCTTTGGGCAATTTTGTCTTTCCCTCAATTTTCTGGGATCCAGATGCTTGGTGGATAAGATAAAACAGAATTTCTCCCCTTTTGTCTTTCTGGCAAAATTATTTCCTGTAGGAATTTACCCTATTGTGCTATAAAATTCAAAAGACAACATGCATGACACATGCACAAAAGCTCTGATATCAAACTGATGCAAGCACAATAGATCCTTTATTATAAAGAGAATAAAATGTCAAAGAAGGAACAAGATTACGAGAGGAAGACGGGGCTGGAAGTAGGAAATTTTTCAAGTAAAAAAAGGAATGACTAACGTTATCAAGCATTATAAGAGTGAAGAATGAGGGATTTCTACAAACATGGTAGAAAAAAGAGGCTAGAAGCGGATGAAAGAATTAAGGAGAAAGGGATAAACTAGGGAAACACACATTCAATCAAAACATTGCTTATACTCTAATGTACATATCACAGTAGATTTTTAGAAGTATACATAGTTTGATTTTTTGTTAAGATATCTTTATATGGTCGAATTTGCATTGGTTTTGATGAAGTAAATTGGTTTGCCAATCTTCAAGAAGTTTTTCATTGAGATCTCTAGAATATCTGGGCCCAAACAATCCCAAAATAATGTAAATAACTAACAGCTTCAGAGGCAATATAAGTAATCCTAGACAAGGACAAGACTCGACTCAAAAGAGAACTCAAACCTAAATTTGATTTAATGACTCGATATGAACTTATTATGAACTCAGAGGTGACTAAAACCAACACTTAACCTAAACAAAAGTTAACTCATATGGAAGCCCAATTGAGAGACCTAAGATGAGTCAAACCTGTCCAAATTCATTGTCGCTACACATCTACCAAAACTAACAAAAAGTAAGTCCAGAATGACATAAAACAGTAAAGTCACAACTCTGATCCACTAAATTAAATCTAACTAGACTAGACTAATCTCAAAACCATGGTTGTGTCAAAGTATTGAAATTTCAATCAGTTCGACATGGTTGGCCAGCATTTATCAGTCCGACCAGACCGGTAAGCAGACCAAACTGGGTGGTTCAGTCCAGTTTAACTATATATAATATTCTTTTTCTACTTTTAGAAACTACAGTAACATGATGTGCAACTCCTCATGACCATGACAATTTCACACATCTGCCACTCGACACTCCCTGCTTGCTGCCTACCAACTGCTCCAGTATTCTGCTGCCTCCTCTTTTTTCCTTCTTCCTTCTCCACAGCCTTCCCCTCATCGTCCCCCTCTTTTTTTAACTTCCTCCTCCTCGTACTCCTCTTTTTCCTTCTTCACCCTCCTCTTCTTCTTTCTTCTTCTGCTACTTTCTTCCTGTTCTTCCTTCTTCCTCTTTTCCTATAGCTTTAGCCATGGACCAACATAGGTCTGGTAACCAAAATTGCAAATATTGGTTGTCATTGTTTAAGTATAGATATGGAAAAAATAAAAAAAAACACAAATGGATTATTAGCTTTATTAAACCTCATTTAGGTGTCAAAGTTAAAAGTATGAAATAAAGGATAAAATATGGATTTTCTTAAAAAGAAAATACAACAAAAAATCATATGTTTAGTTAAGCTTAGAGTACTTAGATCTTCATTTATAGTTTCTATTAAAGTTATTTTAGGTCTTCCACTATCTCTCTTGTACAACTAACATTAATCATTTTACCTCTTCTGACTATTGCATTTAGAGGTCTCCTAAGCACATGCCTATACCATTTTAAACGATTTTCTTTCATCTTGTCCTTTATAAAAGCGATACCTAGTTGCAAGGTTCATCGAATCAGGCAATATCCCGATGTACCGCTCAGTATGGGCAGTACATACCAATCTGCAAGGGGATCGGTATAGGCGGTACCGGTATATCAATACGCCCCATTGTAACCTGCGTCGGAATGTCAATACATATCATACCGATGGTCGATCAATACACCGATACGGACCGCCGATAAGGCGAACCATGTCTAGTTGTTCACGAATAAAAGTATTTTTGTTTATATCTTTCCTAATATCTCCACGTATCCATCTCAACATTCTCAGCTCAATAACATGAATATTTTGTATATGTTGTTTCTTAACTGCCTAACACTCAGATCCATAACACATTGTTGGTCTCATAATTGTCTTATAAAAATTTTCTTTTAATCTCAAAGATATCCAATGATCATATTTAACCATCATGTTTTCACTCTATGAATAATATATTCATCAAGCTCTTCATCTTGTTGAATAATTGATCCAAGATGCCTAAAGCTTTTACTTAAAGGGACTTTTTATCCATCTAACTTAACTATATTCTCCTGTCTATTCCTAGAATTACTAAAATTGTATCTCATATATTCAGTCTTAATCTTACTTAATCTAAAACCTTTAGCTTCTAAGGATTGCCTCCATAGCTCAAGTTTATAATTAATTTCACTTGAACTTTCATCAACTAAGACAATATTAGCAACAAATAACATACACCAGGGAGGTCTATTATGTAAATGACAAGTAAGTTCATCTATTATCAATATGAAAAGACAAAAACTTAATACGGATCTTTGATGTAATCCTATGCTGATAGGAAACTCATTGGACACACTCCCTATAAGTTGTATCATTCTCCCACAACACTCTATCTATAACTATTAGCATCATTATCTTCTTTAAAAAGAATATACAACTCTATTGTTTACGAGGAAGTAAGAAATTCCAAGAGACTTACTTGGGTGTGGCAAGAATATAACTTTATTGTTTATAAGAAAATGACACTAAATGATGTTTCCTATTATTCAGGAATTGTGAAAAGAAAATATTAAAAAAACACAATCTATGGATTCTATGTGCACATTTTTTAAGTCATGGAATATAAATATCATATCCACATTTTCATGAGCCATACATATATAAAATATGAAGTTACAAAAGTATGCATAAAGTATGAACAATAAGATTCACTGTATAACCCCTGCAAGAAATCATATCAGATATGGTAACCCAGTCATCAGGATAAAGCAATATTGTGCATTATATCTATCAGAAGGTTCCAACCAACAAAACATGTCTACAACATAAAACACACTAAGTACATAAAAGTTCTCAAGAAAAATCAAAGTTCCAGGAAAACTATTGCACACAATGAAAAGTAATCAGAAACCAACCAATCCTGAAGCATTCTTAAGAACCAAAAACCTCTCCCATTTAGCCCCATCAAACTGCTTAACACTATTGGTGTCATTCCAAAAGGCCAATTCTCCACAGCCACTAAGTTCCCACCTCAAGCAAAGAGATGAAGAGTTCGCAAAAGCTCTTCCAGTCGCATGAATACTAACAGCAGATATGCGAATTGTGCATCCATTAGATACACTGATAGGAGAAACACGAAGTCTTGCAGGATTTCGATCAGCATTGGTTGCAGCCTCAATGACATCAAGTTTGCTTGCTGTTTGACATTATAAAGTAGAACAGTATGGAAAATAAGCCATATCAATAACATAATTCATGCATAAGTTCACATTTCAGAATCATCTTCCATTAAAATGTGTTTGATGCTGGCAGAATACGAAAATGATTACCAGGTTCATTAACAATCATCACGATTGATGAAGGAAAGCCACATATAACAGCCAATTCCAGGTTTGCTATTGCAGGCTTTGGATGGTAGTCTCCAACTAGATTTCCACGTGAAAAGAGCAATTTCTGAGCCAAAAAAAAACATATGATCAGAAAATACTCTTACCCACTAAAATCATTCAAACAAATTGAACTGTAAAGCATACTAATAGTTTTTAAATATTTCATATTACTTACAAACTTCCCAAATGTTTGACAAACAACTTTGTACAGCCTCCTACCACTTGAGGTTTCATGCAGCTGAACTACTGACAAATTCTGCTCACCTAGAACATCGATGGTCTCAATAAACTCAACCTTTTGATCCCATCGCTCAGGTCCTCCAAGTAACAGAACATCCATCATTGAACCAGGAACTAGATACAGTTCATCAAGACCTTTACCATCTAAATCCTGGAAAGTCGCATCAATTTTAGACAAGTCAACCCAGTAACCACCAAACTGATCACCATTTCCTGCCTGATAAGCAATAAGCGGGTAGTATGCAGCTATAGATGAAACAGCCTTTAATGTACTAATTTGATCCAAAGACTGAAAGTAAGGTACTGATTCAATGGACAAACTTGCATGCAGCACAGCTCGGCCAACGCCAAAAGCAAACAGAGATGTCCATGCACAAGGATGACCATACTGTGGCTTAGAGTTATCCACATGACGAAAAATGTCAGTGGCCAATAAATCTGTAGTATTCATAAATTTAAAAGATCTGCTTTCTGAAGATACTTTCCACCTAACGGAAGTACTAAAGGCATCACAGCTGCTGTAGTAGTTACCTTATAAAAGCAAAGAAATACAATATATCAGGTTAAAATTAAAAAAGAAAAACAAAGAACTCAACTAAGAAGCAATAAGGAACAATGCTAGACAGAAAGCACCATTTAATGTCCTCAATGTCAGAGCTGCATGAAGTTGTGTTCCTATGACCACCTCTACAGGAAAAATTGGTAAGATAACCATAGCAGCAGGAACTGAAACCTCAACAGCCACCTACAAAATCAAGGAAAAAGTATGAGTAAAACAAAGATTCCAAATTTTCCCAAACTAAGAATGGGCCCGTACAACATGTTTAAGATACAAGATATGGTCAGTATGCACACTGGAAAGTAGCATGTGAAACACAGGCACCTATAACTAACCAACAGAACATCAAAAGCTAGATGCTACTGTTGAAGTTAAACTATTTACACGTGAAACTAAAGCATTCTCCACGTTGGTGGGAGATTCTGCATTGGGCCACTCCTTTTACAAGTTCTTATCAGTTTTTAAAAGCGTTACGCACCAAAAGACGCCAAGGTCCCAAAACGCCTGAGCTGCTAAGCGCTCACCTGAGCAAAGCCATATGCTCTAGAATATTAATATACAAAAAATATATTAATCAGTGCTAAACAGTTTCAAATAGGGATAGTTCCAAAGAAGGGATTAATCGGTGCTAAACTGTTCCATATGAGGATTGACCAGTGCTTACTTTAAAGAGGGACTAAGAATGGTTCTAAAGAGGTATTAACAGTGGTAAATAACTTCAAAAGATGCATTGAGAAGAGGAGTCATCGGCCTACAGTGGAAGGCATGAAAGGAGAGGGCGGCAGCGACAGCGACAGAGGAAGCTTCGGATTATGGCATTAGGGGCAGAGGAAGCGTCGGATGTGTCTGACGGTGGCGGAGGATGCTTCGAACCTATCCCTCGATGGTGGAGGGAGTCACGCATGAAAGCAATGGTGCCAAAGGAACCTTCAGATATGTCTGTCAACATCAGAGGAAGCTTCAAACCTATGGCAAACCAAAGGTGGACCGAGCGATGCTGTAGAGTCTAGGATTTCACTGGGTCGGGGTGGGGGGGCCATTGGATTGTAGTGTTAGGTTTAGTTACTTCAATTGAACCAAGTTACTGTTCAATCGAACCAGAGTTCACTTTTTGGTTGATTTGTTGGCATTCACTCAGGTGCTCACTCGAGGCATCTGACGTGTGGGCTCAGGCGAGCACCCATGCGGCGCTTCAGTGGTGTGCATCACTCGCAAATTGTGCGAGGCGCTCGGGCCTCGCCTCGCCTAAGTGCCTAGGTGAGCGTCCAGGCGCCTATTAAAATCATTGGTTCCCATGTAATGATCTGAATGCATCAAGGATTAATGAGACCAACTGATGTAACACAGCACCAATATTGTACTATTTATGATGGTTTATAAATATATAGATAGCCAGAAGGTCCAATAAGTATTAAATGAAAGCTTGCAATGTGTTGTTTTGAGAATGGTATCATTGAGCAGCAAACGAACAATCATATCACAGAGCTCTTTGTTGTGGATTATAACCAAACTTAAACTACTAATGGAACTTGAATAATCTGATAAAACAAATTTGGCATTGTTTCCCATGACACTAGAAACATGGGTAATCCAGTGATTCAAGTATGAAAGGATGACTGCAACTGAATGTTGACCCTTTTACCCTGATTAGTCATTAATATTTCGACCAAGAGTTGCATTTTTAAAAGCAGATCCCTTACAGTCCAACAGGACTCAACAAATTACAGATATTATGAGACAAGATCACAAATAACAAGATAAAACCACTATGACTTGAGAAATTCTCATGAATAGAAAATCAAGTACTTAAGTGCAGTAAAGGCAGTATGCAATCTAATGAATTTTGCAAGCAAGTATGCCCATTACATGGCAAAATGGCATACTAACATTATGCCGGGAGCTCAACAGAGTCAAACAGTCACATTCCACATGTTGAATATGGTAACATGTGACATGAAGTGCCACCAGCTCAACTGGTGGAAGAGAATAAAAACTCTTATTTTGTAAAATTCATTCAAAAGCTTCTCAGATACTATTCCTTGTAATGTTAAATTCTGAAAATACCCACAATAGATTATTCTGATGAGTGATAAGTGACAACCACCATAGTCAAAAAAAGTAGTCAGTAGTAAGTCCAACAGAGCTAATAAGTGAAATTACTATCCGAAATGTTCAACTAGATAATATAAAGGAACAAAATTGCTAGGATAAAATTATTCTCAAGACATTTTAAAAGAATTGATTTGAAATCAATGTAATCATCAGTTCATCACATATATTCAGAAAAACTAAAACTTATTGTCTAATTACACCATAAACCCAAATGAAACAAAGAAAGAAAAAAGTCATGTTTAAACCAAAGTATTTACTTTAAGTATATTAATCAATCTACACAAATCGTAGGGGATGAATCTTTTGATTCCAATATGTGATACCTCGTCAAAGTTTGCAGAATCAAACACTGAAATCACTTTAATAATAATGTGACCAGGTCTTTTTGCTTGCAGAGAACCAAAACCAGATGCAGAAACAACAGCCTCATTAGATGAAAACCATTTGTAATCTTGGAGGTATTTTCCACATCCTAGAGAAAGTAATATGAGGATAAATTGCAGAAACTGCTTATCAATTTAAATAAGATATTAGAAAAAAAGTCACATCAACCTCCAGTTGCCTTTATTTTAAAATCCTGATTAATTCCAGGAGCCCAAGGCAAGTGAATGGTTCCAAAATTGTAATCATGCTCTTCCTCCAAAATTAGCTTCACTTTGCTGCAGACGTTAACTTCTTGCACTACACTGAGAACCTAAAAAAGTAATGTAGATAAGGAAGCAGCCAGATTTTATTAACCTTTGTAACAAACAAGATCATCATTCTCTAATCATATAATCACAAGGAGCAGCAATGCTTCTGAGACAAACAAGAGAAAAAGGCATGATGGCACAAATCAGAAGCAAAAAAAAAAAAATTACCTCAACCATTTCCAAATTCTCACTCTGGTAAGTTAGAGCAGCAGTCAAAGTACCTTTTCCTTGAGAAATTGGTATAAGCAATCTAGAGTTTTCCCGATTGTAGATTGAAGTAACATCTTTTGACACAGAATATAAATCCCAGTATTTAGAAGTGTCACTTTCCAATCTAAGACCATTGTTCTGCCATTTAAGAAAGAATAAGCATCACAAAAGAACAAGTCAATTATTGCCTCAAGAAAAGAACAAGTAAATTAACTTTTTCCTGAGCACAGGATCTATCATACATCAAACTGTAGCTCAAAACATAAAAAGGGAAAGACCGAGATTTTAAAACATGGAAGCAGTATACAGTCAGTACAGTTGCCGCATACTGCTATGCAGCATATGGGCGCATAAGCAGATGCACATACATGCTCTATTTTAAAATTCTTCAAAAATGAATAAAAATTTTAAACAGATATCTAAATAAATATTGAAATAATATAGCAAATATAACAAAAGAAATTAATTCGTCACCAAAGGTAGTTTCATACCTCTGTTACAAGTATTTCATTTGCATCAGGCCCTTTGGAGAAGACTTTAATATGGACCATGTACTCTTGGCCTGGAAAGACATACCAAACATCTGAAGAAGAAATAGGTGCCATGCCTTCAAGAGGAGTAGAGTCATTAGTCACAGGTACTATGTACAGACACAATTTATCTGGTACGACAATATGCATGGTTGATGTCTGTACATGACCGGAAACTCTAGTGTCCTCAACAACAATATCTGTTATTCCAAGATTCAAGGCATGAACAACCCCCATCATAATGTCCACATGAGCCACTGAAGAATTTGTCACATACCATCTATGGTGTGGGGATGGTAGACCAACCACTGCAAGATAACAGCAGCACATCACTAGGGAAACTTGATAGTTTATCTTAAAGAAATATTTGCAGTCTACCATATGACCAAGACTTGCTTCAGTAGTAAACAGGATTTCATCCATTGCAAATACAAATATGCATGCATATCCATGTCAGGACAGATAAATATAGGAAATGTAAAAGGAAAGAAATTAGGTGGAAGGATTAGACTCATGGCATTTAATCTCAGAGTTAAAAATCACACAGATTAATTACACTAGTTTGACAATGTTAATCATCACGGCTCTTGAAATTAATCTTACCAAAGATGAACCATATCCAAATTCCTACCCCTGGAGAATGTAATTAACTATGATATATCATCACTAATAGTAATTGATCTCAATGTGTGGAACATTACAGCTTTGTTGTTGTATGAGGAATCTGGAACATAATCCCCTACCTGGTAGCTGTATTAAACATATTTCTAGGTACAGTTAAATAATCACTATGATTGACAACCAATATGAAGAGAATGACATGATGTAGAGTTTGGATTCTTCATGTCTTTTAACTGAAGGTAGGGTTCCTAATATGTCTACTCTATGGTCCACACACTTTTTAACAAGGCCATCAATTACCTGCATAATAAGAAAGAAATTATTCAATTTAGACAGTTTTTTCCTGCACACACACACATAGGCACAAGACAATAACGATCTAAAATGTTAATAGCACAGCCACAGCAATGCTTGAACTGTGCTTATACAGTGCACTGACACAGATCGAAGCTCAACGCCTCAGTTTGCACATGAAATTACATATCAGTTCATTATTCACAGATAAAATAGAAGATACATCTAACATTTAGTTCTTACTGATATATTAGTGTATAAAGTAGAAACCTTTAGCAGTCTTCAGATGAATAACCCTCAGCCTATAGCACAACTGAGCACCAACAGTGACAAAGACTGGCGATGGAGGATCTAGTGACATAGCTTCAGCAACAGTCAAAACGATTTGGTCCATCACATGCTCAAGTTGTGGCTCCAGTAACTGAGCACTTACAACCTCATGGCCGATTGCAACTCCCTTGACCACGTACAAGTCCGAACCAACACCCTGGAACAAATTGAAGAAGAAAAAAGATTATTTAAAACAATAAAAGACCTTAATTATTAATTAAAAGAAATAATATACTAAAGGTAACATTAGCATATATGTACTCTATCTTCCAGCTCAATTTGCAGATCCAAATCACCACAGTCACTTAATGGTGTTTCCTTCAGAGGAATATGAACAAGATGATTGATGCTATCGGGCTCCAAAGATTTAGGCACAAGCTTCCACAAGAACTGCAAGCCCACCAAAGACGAAAACACATTTTCTGCAAGAACAAGAGGTCATTCAGAAATAGCCAAAACTTGGGAAGACAATGGCTGCTAGGCTCATTCAACTGTAAAAAAGAGATAGGAATGTTAAATAAAATGGCATAATAAAGATGAATGTGCAGAAATCATAAACAGGCAGAGAATAAATTTGCAAATTTTGAGTGGAATAAGCATCCACTATGAATAAATGCATTTTTGTTGTTTCATCTTCTAATCAACCACATTCATGGAGAATAACATTCTTTTAATGTTAACTGCACCACCAACAATTTACCAGGATAAACTTAGGAGGCATCAAAAAAGTGATAGAAAAAACAAAAACGATAATGTATTAAGAAATCCCAAGTTTTTTGTCGATCAAGGCAACACCCAGTTTCAACTCCTAACACATAGCGGTGAGGCACAGAGAGAGGAAATAGAGAACCATGGCACTATTGGATTTACCGCAGAAAGAGGAAAGAGAGGGCCATGGCGAAAGTTCATCTTGCATGTTAGCAATAAATTTGTTGTATAGAAAACTCATGAATTATGTTCCTTTCAGAGTTCAACAACAGAAAAAGTTCCACAGGACCAACGATCTATTAACATCCACAAATGTCATTGACCAGCCATGAACAGTGATGTGATAACAAAAGAAAAATGCCAGATGGGCTAAATAGTTTCCTTTCCGCCATCAAACTCATTGAGGGCAATATTAATTGCATCTTCATGTAACTTTCAGATTTGGATTGCTTAAATTTAAGCCTTATAAAATAAATTTGTCAGAAATTTTCCTTCCATGATTGCTTACAAAATTTAACATATTGTGACGAGACAAACATGTCATTAGAGGATAACCATATGCTCATTATAACAAGAAAAGACTAAATGAATTATATGATACCTTCACTATCAAAAGCACGGATGCGCAATGTGGAAAGCTCATCTAGGTCAATTTTCACTGCATGATGGAATATTTGGATTCTTGATATCGCATCAACAATGACTTTACAACGAATTGTGATATCACTATGTAGATCAGTGGCATAAACTACAGTCTCCTTCCGTCCACTGTAACGTGAAATGGATATCAATCGAGCACTTGTCGAGCATCTACTACTTACATTGTACTCTGGTTGAACTCTCAAAACATCATGATGATCCCAGGACCTGCAAAGGAGAAAAGGAATCACTTATAGTTCCTTTGGGAAGAAAAAGATTAAACTATTGTATCCATGCTCTTACAAGCTTTATACCTAATTTAATATGCAACCTTCAATCTAATGCACTTTTAAGTGCCAAAAAGGCACTACTATGCTGCTGTCATGACATGTATTAACAATTGAAAGCACAATTTAACCAATTTCCTATAGCACCAACAACATATTTTGAACTGAAAGCTTTGATAAAATGACTTTCCAGCACAATTAATTGTCAAAAGTTAGCACAAGAAATGGACAGCCAAAAGAAAAGGCAGAGAGTAATTAAAAGTAAATAATCGAATCCAAATGAGGAACAGATTTTACAAACTCATAATACAGTATAAACTTTTCTCCAAAAGAATTTATTGGAAATAAATGAATATGCAACTCAAGGCTTGAAAGGTTGTGCTATGGTTAAGGGGCCCAGTGTAAGATATGAGATCCATACCTGATTGGATCAGTAGAATCAAACTATATTGGGTCACAAGATATTACAAACCAATTTTTAAGAAAATAAAACAACTTAAAGATTAAAAAGGTGCAAAAATAGAATATTAAAAGATACTAATAGAATGAAACTGAATCTAATATCTGTAGGAAGCAATCAAGACATTGTAGTTACTAATATATTTACATATTTTCAATGCATACAAATAATATAGCAAAAAAGTCTCGATTAAATACGCAAGTTATACCTAGAAAGGAGCTTCACCACCAAAAGCAAAAACATCAAAAGCAAAAAAAATGAAGTCCAGGGATTCCCTACAAGGGAAGGATTTATGAAAGAAAGCAAAATTTTATAGAGTGGCAGCATAAGTGGTTTAAGTATGTTGCTAACACAATACAGCAGGCACTACTGTCAAGCTAGCTAAAAAAACACAAATTGTCCTGATGCCCTTGTTGTAGTATAAATAAGCTAACACTGACTCGACATTGCATGGGATAGATCAGCATGATACCGGCTATACTGGCCAAAAATTCAATCCATAATCTAAATGATCATGAGAGGTTGGCTTGAAAGGCCCAATCAGCTTGTAAGGGGCGACATATTGCCTATGAAATTACAAAATTGGTCTATAGCAGTTTGGATTGATCCTGTCAAACCACTATCAACTAATGCAGAAATAAGCCAAGTTCGCTACCTCCAAATAATTTCCTGTCAAACCAGTCTCCATTATCTAGAAGAAGAGGGTACAATCATGATTATAACCATAATCTACTCTTTTAGAATCATAATCCTAGATTGGTGCTCCAACTCACGATAAATTTGCATCTCTTCTCAATATAACTTGCATCTCATACCAAGAAAACTGGTTAGGAACAATAAGAAAGGATATTATGGACCTCATATTATATATGACATTGTCATCAACGAAGCTCAAACGAAGGGGAGCTGTCATACAGGCAGTCTTGAGTTGCCCAAGCTTCAATCATGACAACCACCTGTGGAATTCTCAACGTCTGCAAAACTAGGCGGGATAGTTGACAGCTGACAGTTAATTAAGGGAAGCAAGAACCACAACACATAATAACAGTTGACAACAACTTAGTGAGGCTCTCGACTTAAACTTGTAAGTAAATGAACAAGATTCCATTAACATATTTCATGGTCAGCGACATAGCAGACAGGCTCCCAAGAAAACAACACTAAATTCAACGAGCTTCCAGAAAACGCAGCACACTGGCCGTCGTAAATTGGAACAAATTAAAGAGAGAAAAAAAGTGAGTAAGAAGGTTGAGGATCGAGGTAGTTGCGCAGGATCGAGGGAAGAATAAGATCGAAGAGAGAGAGAATACCAAGCGAAGCATCCACCGCTGCCCTGGAGGCGGTACTCGACGGAGTGAGTCATGCGAGGGGGTAGCAGCACGTTCAAGTCCGTGATGTGCGGCCCCGGCGAGGTCGGCGCCACCGGCCACGGAGACAACGCCGTCAGCACCACGGCCACTGCCATAGCCGCCGCCGCCACACGGTGCGCCATCTCAACCGTCCTCCACTCTCTCTCACCCACCCAGGCAGCCACCGCGAGATCGACGATGGTAAGAACAAAAACCCTAGAGAGTAAATGACATGGGGAGTGAGAAGGGTTGAACTGGCAGTTGTTAAATAGAGGAGGGAAGGAGAGGGAGAAAGCGAGAGAGAGAGAGAGAGAGGTCGGCTATACGACGCGGAACACGAGCCGGTGGGGCGCGCACCGATGGAGAAGAGATCAAGCGCTCCTGAGCCTGAGAGCTCGCCTAAAAGCGTTGAGTGAGGTACCCTTGATGTGTTGCTCTTTCGGTATCTTAAGACCGGGCTGCGGACGAGAAAGGAAGTGCTCCGGTTTAGACAATATAACAAACAGCTTAAAGTCGAGGAAGGAAAGCCTGCTGCTGCCTAGAGATCAGATGCTTTCTCTATAAAATTTTCGATGGGGCTCATGTGTGCGGTTTCACGCACTACAGAAAGGTCACTCTTTCCAAATTTGAAATAACATTTTTTCCCCTCTAAACGTTAATATATGTCACTCTTTCCAAATTTGAAATGACATGTTTGCCCCTCTAAACGTTAGTTAATATTACACACGTATCTCCCTCAAAATATATATATATATATATATATATATATATATATATATATATATATATATACAATAAACTCAAATTAACTACTACTAACCATCATGATTGTCGATGAATCTCAAAAATTATAAATGTTAAGTACCTAAATTATTTTTTATTATTTCTATCAATTATTTATTCTCTTTTTAAATATTTTAAGGAAGAGTGGAGGCTAACTTGAGATTCAATATCAAAATACTATTGAATAACTGGCAAAAATTAACTATGATGATATATTTGTAAGTTTTTTGAATTTTGAATAAATATGAAAATCACTAATTGGCAACTATATTTTTTTTGGAGCTTAATAGAATTCAAATTGCTTCCTAACAAACAGTTCTTAATTCAAGTATCACATAAAATGTCATTTCAAATTAAGATTTAGATAAATTATTTAAAAAAATATCTTTCTTTAAGATATTCTTATAGAGCGTTTTAGCTTTCAAAGATTCATACAAAGCACTCCTCTAATTATAAATGATAATTTTGCACTTGTCCATCGTCGAACTTGTCTCCATCATCGCTTATCGCCTCCTCTCCTTTATTTATATCATCGAACCTGTCACCTCCACTCTTGGCTCTCATTGAACTCATCATGTTCACCCTTATACAGCAAGTGATGAGGCAACCCTGTTAGTCCCTCCCCCGAGTCTGAGGATTGTCATTACGCCTCCTCTTCCTCGTAAGAGGACCATCGCCATTTCCATATACCCAATTGGACCCTCCCTATGTGTGACGGTTGTAAGTAAAATGGGTCTAATGAATATAATGATAAATTAACCTTTTACATAATAAGAGATACTCTATGAATTTTTTTTTAATTTAGATGCTCTGTGAGAATTCCTCAAATATAAGATTTTTTTTTTAAAATTCACTCTTAAGATCTTGTGGTTCTATGAACATCATATATATCATTTATTTTTAAATATAATTATTTTTATACTAAAGAATCTAACCTTCTTCGCTAAAGGTAAAATCATGTCAAACCATATAAATCTTGTCTGTTTTCTTATTTGAGTTTTTATTATTGATCATTGATTCTTTCATGTCAACCATTGTAAACCTAATGATAGGGACTATACGTCGTGTTTAAACAAATCAGACCGGTGGTGTATTAAATCATCTATAAATTCTTTACAAGTCATTCGGATGAGCGTAAATAATATATTTCTTTAGAGGATACATAGTGACATGACATGCTAAAGAAGTTAATATAATAATATATGTGATTAGATTAAAGTTGACCTCTTGTTGTCTTTAAAAAACAGAGAGTGCACTAAGTTTTGGTTGTTGTAAGTTTGTCTTGATCACATGGGAATCATCTTTTCTTTTTTTTTTCTTTCTTCTTCCCTCTCCGTATCAAAAGGCAATGCACCAAAAAAGCTCTCACCACTTTAGAGAGGTTCAAATCAAGAAGAATCTTATGGATTTGATTTTGATGGAACTAGTCTAGATTGATTTCATTTATGTATAATAAAAAAAAATTATAGTAATACGTGTGTTACGATCATTATTTTTTTATGGATCGAGATTTCAAATCAGTCCGAATATATTAATTAATACATCAACTGAAAATTATAATATTTTATTAAAAATATATATTCTTTCTGTTCCTTGAGCGATATCAATCTCATCAACCAATCTGATGAGACAAGCAAGTCTAATGGTTTGCTCGGTACTCAAATATCACTCAGGTTATTTGAGACTTTGAGCCTTAAATTAATAGACACTACTAACCTGATAAATATATGTCCTATATATAGCCAATTAAGAAACTCTTTTTTTTTTTTTTTAATGTTACAGTGCATGTTTCTGCAGCAAAACTTTGTCCATCATCATCTCATGCACAGTTCATTTTAATCACCAACAGTGATGTCTGCAAGATGCGTCCATACTGAACGTTAATGGAGCTATCGAACCAAATGCGAGGGGGCACCGAAAGTAGCTGGTGGAGAATAAAGCCCCACTCCCCCCACCCAGTAAGTAGTCTCAAGAATCCTTCCTTCACATCTGCGTCTATTTATAAAGGGAAGAGCCATGAGAGGAGCTCGCCATTAAGCCATCTCCAGGCAAAGAAGCCTCTCGGTGCCTGCGAAGGAAAACAACGTTCATGGCTACTCGTCAGCGGTGCCCACAGCGAGACCAGGCGAAGCTCCATGGCGACGACTACGTCGCCTACGTCACCAGGATCGAGAAGACGACGAGCGTGATCGAAGGGCCTCACTTCCCCAACCTCCACGCCATTTACAAGCACAAGGAAAGGTACGAGGAAGAGGAGAGGTGCTCGGGAGGGCGCTTTGGTAAGGCAATGCACCTGGAGAGGTTCGAGGACGACAAGGGTGCTGCACATCGAGTGTGCGAGAAGACGACCTACGAGGAGGAGGAGGACGTCGACTCGGAGGCCGGAGAATTCATCAAGCGCAAGCACCTCACCACCATCAAAGCTGCCTGAGAACGCCGCTGTCAAAAAATGGCTACCATGGTTTGGCACCTTCAACACATGCTGTTCTATTCTACTGTGCTCGTAAGCCAGCCACGATGAACTGATCTATGTTCCTATGCTTTTAAATAAAAAGATCAATATGGCTATTAGTTAAATATCTCATGCTGTAGAGGGTAAAAGGGTACCTACCACCTGGACAAGGATTCAAAACTGGAACACATCTAAGAGGAAGAGAGCGACCAACAACAGAGCAAAAACACTTTTGGTTTAACGACATGAATCCTTAGTCAAACGGTTCTTTCTCAAACTCAAATATGGAATTAACAAAACTGGAATGACCAGTGAATAAAAGAACCAGGCCAAATTTTTCATGTTGCAGATGCACACAAGATAAGCACATTTATAAAGGAAATGGCATGAAGAAAGTACTAACTCCTGTAACTTGCAATTCAACCAAGTTACTCCAAACTACACTAGCCCACCAAAAATGAAATGCATTACCAAAAATGTAGCTTGAAATTAAAAAAAAATCAGTTTCTTAAAACCTCTATGTCTTATTTTTACATAAACTCAAAGTAAAGTTCAGCCAATGTCTTTAAGATAAACCAAATAACATGAAATTATGTCCTACTTATTTTGAGAATAGTTGATCGATCGATCATATTTAATGCATTAAATATTAACATACAAGAAGAAAACATCGATAGTATTTCCCTTCATATAATATCGAGGAGATAAGTTTTATCACATTACAATAGTGGACTTGTGACAATGGGAGTCTGCTCTCTGTTTTCACTCGACGAAAAAAATAAGGAAATCAAAGATAATTGTATAACAGAAAATATGACTCAACAAGTGGCTATGTTAAGGCTCTGACTCCTCAAGATCATATGATGCACTAGTGCAACCATCTTACAGAAGCATGTTTTCAAACTACAACAGTCAGTCCCATGTATCTATTATAAAATGAATGTAATAAGTCTAAATATCAAGAGATCAACTTTCTCACCCAACTTATATAGGCACAAATTGGAAATTTTTAAATCATTTTGAACCAAAACCAAACCACTTTGCCAAAAAGAACTTGTTCTTCCCGCGAGAATTTGTTTCTGGTGCCTTCACTGGAGGCGGCACCGGAATTGGTGCTAGGACTGGTGGTGACCTCTCCTTTGCTGCAACCAACATATTCCATGTTCAGTAAAGCTTAGTGACAATGATATATTCTCCATTTAAAATTTTCTCTAATGACCCTAAAATGTCACTTTGTTATATGACTTACTTTCACAAGAAAGCATCCCATAATTGTTCTTCAGAGCTTCAAGAAATAAATTCTCCTTGTTTTCTTGCATCACTAGTTGCAAAAGAATATAAGATACTAGCAAACAACACATACAAAGAGGATTGCCTAGTTAGACTGAAGTTATTATGAAGAACAGAAAATTACATTGAGAAAAAAAATCTTGTCTGTAGTTGGAAGCAAAACCAACTGATAGCAACCGTACTGCCTCTGCGTCTCTCTTTGTAACAAACTGAGCAGCAGCATCAAGATTTTGTGTATCTAAGAGAATACCTGCAAGCTGGAACAACATATTTCTTCATAGAGAGTACAGAGTTAACGAAGCACCAATTAGTAATAAGATCACAGATTTCAAGTTTCATACCAAAAGCTTTTTCAAGTTAGGATTCTGAAGTAGATCATAGGCTTCTTCACAATAGTTATCTGTGAGAATTGTGCACAGAGAACCCACCTATACAACAGAACTGGAGCATGTATAAGACCTGCACATAGAACTGTTTTGTGCTTGAAATATTGAACAGTGAATAATCACCTCATTGTTGGTTTTCAGCACATCCTGCCCTATGACAAGCATGGCTAGTTGTTTGGCCATCAAAAGATTCTCCAGATCTACCTGACGTAAGACATGGAAGAAGCAAAAGGTATAAATGACTTATAACAAGCTGCAAGATTAAGATACATCTTTCATCTCAACATTTCATATTTCTATTTGATAGGAAGGACTATACAAAATGAGATATTGAGTGAAAAAACCTTTACAGCTCCATTATATAAATGAACACAGAGAGAGAGAGAGAGAGAGAGTGTTGAGCTAGAATTAAGGACGCCTCTATCCTATCACCTCAATATCAATTACGGAAAGTCCAAACTGAAAATCGATTCAGTTAAACATTATCTTGAAGTTTGAAAGGACTAGAAGTAAAAATTCATCTTTTTCAAAAGCTGGAACATATGAATTTTGTAGAAGACCACATAAGTAGCTTTGATAGTATAGTTAAATACACAAGCCACAAGTGTCAATACAAGGTGAGTTTTTCATGGATTTATCTAACAATATTAGACCATGATCTGTTCATTTAAAGTGGCTAAAAACTGAAATTATAGTTATGTGAATGAATGTTCTTTACACCATTCATTTTGTGCTAACGAGAACAATGCACAAAACATATCCAAAAAATTATGTGACTCTTGGTTTCTACATGTTATAAGTATTGTAGCTTTTGGAGGAAATTATCTTCAATTGAAGTCTTCATGATTTATTTTGAGGTGATAAAACTGACTTGAGGCCTGTCTCTATATGGATAAGCACAGTGATTGTTGCTAACGGAACATATGAAGATTGTGAAAGAATGTGTAATACCCCATTATTTCGACAGGACAACTGGGTATCAAACAGCCAATAATTGATTTAATTTATCGGTAACATAGTCCATGTGCATGAGAACTGTGAGCATCATAAAAGCACCCAGCAGAATTTGTCTAATATTACTCCTTTATGTTCTTCATAATACAGGTTCAAAGCATTCCAAATATTCAAAACATCATGAACACTGAAAGAGAAGACTCACCATCTAATAATGTAGCCTGCCATATGATGTTTTAAATTTCAAATAAGCAATCCAACATTAAATGTGCCAGCCGCAAATAGTTGAAACACTACGACTTGTCATCGTTGTTGTTCTAATCCAACATAAAATGTGAATATTAATCACGGTCATCATTTTAACAAGGTTATCTTCCTTTTTCTTCATAAAGCATTATGTGCATAGATCAAAAGAATCTTTGAAGTCGATGAAAAAGGGGAGCAGGTTTAACTTCTTGTTGGTCTAGCATGAAGATTAAGTACAGAATAACCAGCTTGTAACAAGTAAAACAAGATATTGATGGAATGCTAAGCAAACCACTCAGTGCCCAGGAGTTCATACCTCATCGGCAAAGAGCAGTGCCGAAGCATCAATTCCAACATGGTAAAAGAGCCAAGCAGCTTGCTTGTGCTTGGTCATCCTCCTCCTCTCCATGTTCTCCACCGGTACCACCACCACCTCCTTCTCCCCACTATTCCATAATAACCACGCATAACATACGGCTGCCACCATCGAACTCGTCGTGCCTATCAAAGATAACAGACGATAGTCAGATAAATTAGGCAGACATTTTGATGGAATGGAGAGAAGCTAAAATCCGATCAAGAACTCGGAACTGTTAGGCGATCCAGAGAGTATGATCTTCGCCTTGGCCGACGTTTCGCCGCGGGAGATCCTCCCGATCATCTTCCTCTGCCTCCTAAGGAACGCATTGATCTGCTTCATGTTTTCAGGCGGCGCCAACTCCGGCAGCCGGTTGCAAGCCTTCAACGAGGAGGAGATGGCTCTCCTGCGGTCGGACCCTTTTTCTTTCTCCTTCCCAGTAAGCGTCTCCAGAGAGCAAGTGATCGAGGACGCCGACCTCTGATAAGCCCGCTCCACCAGATTCCGAGGCGGCGACAGCAGAGACTGCCGCTGAGCAGCGTCCTCCGCCGCCTCCGCCGGAGGCGGAGCAGGGGAGCGGCTGCGGAAAGTCCGCCGAGAAGTTGCGGCGATGGAAAGACGTTCGGAAGGGGTTTCCTCGCGGAAGCGGGACGTCCGGTGGTACGGTTGCTTCGGCGGGAGCGATTGCGGCGGCGGCGGGCGTTCACCCCCATCGGAGGCGGGGTGACAGGGGACGCCAGTTGCGACGGACTGGGTCTCGCTGGGCGGGAGGAGGGACTCGGACGAAGTGGTTCGGCTGACGCCGGAAGAGGATCGCCGTAGGATCTCGTCGCTGATGCCTTCGAACGACCTGTGCCTGAAACATCACTTGCAACGTTTCGGCATCCTCTTGTTTTCGTTTTGTTTTAAGATGTATCATGTTACATTGTTTCGTAAAACTGTTTTTTCAAACAAAAACAAAACGAACGCTATCAGTCTAAATTGATTCCATGTTGCCCATCATCTGATGTCGTCACAATTCAGAAATTGGGCATTCAAAGAATACTTCGACAATAAGAAAAAGTTTCATTACACGTTTTATACATATAAAGATTTAATTGTATCTTAATATTTTAAGCACAACTAATTATTGAGAGAAAAATCAAACAAAAATAACAAAAGGATAAATTAAAACATCTATAATTTTAATAGTCACTCCCTATGACACCAAATAAATGGTTCGTGAATAATTTGAGTGATTCGATGATTATTGTTTAAATATGCATCGGTAAGTTATAAAAATTCATCTGATAAATTTTTCATGGCATACTAATTTATCATTCATGATATGTATAATTCGTAATATTAGGTTGCTTTAATAGCCGTGCGCGCAAGATCATGGTCCTCTCATGCAGTCATGAATATAATATACCTCCTTGCTGATCTTGACAATGGATCCCGGCGATCAAGCAACGGCGAGGATTCCGTCGCCTCCGCCGCAGCAGCAAATCTGGGCGATCCAAGGAACCTGGTCGGGGAACCAGGTCTCGATGGCGATCCGGCAACCACCTTCCTCGCTTCGTCGAGCCACTCCTGGGTGAGCCTGCTCGTGTGCTTCTTGGCACCGCCTCTGGCGTCTTCTTCCTTCTTCGCCCTTCCCCCACCGAGATCATACGCTCGTCGCTCCACGTTTACGCTGCCGAAGAACCAGTCGTTCATGAAGTCCGTGAGGTCCGGAACGGGTTCGCCGCGGCTTGCCGCCCCTCGCTTCTGCGACTTCATCGCCGAGTCTTCTTCCTGCACCGTGAGAAAGGAAGCACATCATCACCTGAGTCGTTTAGCGGCATGCACGCGATGCAGGAGTGGGAATTCAACGTACCCTTTGGTGGAGGTGAAACCGATGGTGAGGCGTTCGCTGTAGGAGAGTTGGGTTGGTGCTTTATGCAGTGTGGCTGACATTGCAATGCAGGGAGAGGGAGAGGGAGAGTCCGTCCATTGGAAGTGATGTGTCGGTGAGGCCGGCTCGTTGTCTTCTTCCGCGTTGGTCTTCCAAGTTTAGAGATCACTTGATTGATTATAATCATGATATTATTTTCAAAAATATATTAAGAATTCTGTGGTATATTTGTCCCCCCATTTTTTATGTTTGGTTTCTCTATTGGATATGCTTGAATTTAAATTTGAATAACTAAGTAGATAGTCGATTTTGGAATTAGAAAGAAAAAAACTGGCTATCATTCTTATTATTAAATGATAATTTTATATATTATAAAAGGTGTGTGACGAAAATGGGATTATAATAAATAAAAAATAAAAAAAATTATGCATTGAGATATGTGCAACAAAAATGATCCGACACATACGCGCATATATATAGATTCCATGAGAATCTTATGTTTTATATAACGAGAGTTTCACAAAATCTCATCCGAAAAAAAATATATTTAAAATATAAATATAGTACTACGTGAAAATTGAGCTATCAAATGTTAGTGGTGTGAGATTTCATCCAATAAATTTTTTAAAGATGTCAATCATCTTAGCATATAATTTTTTTATTATCTCTATGGTAAATATACTTATATAGATTATCATCTCTTTTACCAGCATGTTATTCCTAATCATGAGATCTTTATTAACTTTTCTATTACATAGTTTAAATCATAATGTAAGTGTCTTTTCAACATTATCATATAATATTGAGTAATATTTAAAACAATACACCTATATTTTTTAATATATACATTTTGATATAAATCATATCCGATTGAATATTTTAATCTTCATTAAAATGGCATTCATAACCTCCACCATTAATCATCCAAATTTACTTTATTAATCTTTTTTAAGTATATCAAATTCTCTTTCTTGGAGTATGCATGAGTGTAAGTAGGATCTAATATACAAATTATTTCATAAAAATGTATAATTATATATATTATAATTATAAATATAAAATAATATTAAGATGATATAATAAGTGTACTATTATAAAATTTAAACTTAAATATATGGACGATTGATTTTGGCATAACTAAATTAATAAATCAATTTTCCCATCATATCGGATCGTAACACTAATTATTTTTTATTTTTAATAGTATATATTATATTAATATTATTTAGGGATGATCTTCAATTGCATTAAAAGCGTCAGATGTAGATTAAATTTATTGAATCTCATATTTTGATGATAAAATCAATTAATGGATTATTGATTTGTTAGAGTTGATTGATATAAGATTAATTACGACATAAATATTATAACAATCAGGATTGACTAAGGTCAAGTTTATGCATCGAGTTGATGCGATTGGAAATTCGCCAGGAGTGCATCAGAAGCTCGCCGAAGGTATCAGAAGTTTGCTAGGATGACGCAAGAGAGTTTGTCAAAAGAAGACCGAGACTCGTCGGAAGATTGTCGGGGGCAGCCGAAAAGCTTGCTGGGAGTTGGGATGGTCTTGTAATGGATATTTTGGTAATTATGATTATATTTAATTAAGTTATAATTAGTATCGTGCAAGTCTAACTATAACAGGAATAATGGAGTTACAACCAGATGATGGGCCAAGATAAAACTTAGGCATCGGGCCAAGTTTGAACGATGCAGTGGGATCTCGCCGGAAGTTCGCTAGGAGATTCGCCGAAGGAATTGGGAAGCTCACAAGGAACGCGAAGAGAGATTGCCAAGAAGAAGACCAGAGGACTTGATGTAAGATTGCTGGAGGTTGCCATATTATGCGGAAGTTAGATTTTACTTAAGCTTAATTGGTCATTAAGTGATGTAATCATTGAGTCGTAGTTAGAAGTTGAGTCCTAATTGAGTTGGATTTGGAAGGAATCCAAATCAACTTAATAAGACAATCAGATCCACTACTGGTTTGGTTGAGCTTAGGTTAAGCTCAATCAATTGACCAATGAGCTAGTCAACATAAAAATCAAGTCAAAATTCGAAAATTGAAGGCAACCATTTTTACAAAAATTTCGACGGGTAAACTGTCGGTGAGCAGCGGTTGGACCGCTCGTACCACAGAATCTGGGCGGCGGCCAACAGATGTTGATGGGTAAACCGCCCAAGTGGCAGGTGAACTGCCCGTACCATAAAATCCGGGCGGTGGCCAGCGACTGACGGTGGGTAAACCGCTCGTACCCGATTTTTTTGGGTATGTTTGATTTTTGGCTCCAAAAATCTGAAGCCACTTGAGGTCTATAAATACCAAGTATTCTTACATTCGCCAACAACTATTTTGAGCAATTAAATTATGTGAAAAAAAATTATGTGTGATTTGTAATAAAAAGAAAATGGAAGGGAGTGAGGTTAAAGATTGTAACTTCTTAAGTTTCCCTTGTAAGCAAGTGTAAAGATTTGATCTTCACCCAAAGAAGATTAGTAGTGTACGTCGGTGTGTCTCAAGAAGGAGGATTCGGGAGTGGACGTAGGCATTTTACGTCGAACCACTATAAAATCGTGAGTTATTTCTTTGCTTTCAATTGCTTATATTTTCTTGTATTGATACTTCCGATTTAACTCACTCTTGAAAGTAAAATTTTCACGTTGCTTATCTTTCGGGTTTAATTATCAACTTAGCAACTTTCATTTAAACACTCATTCATTTTTACCAAAGACTAAAAGCTTCAGTTTTCATACTTTAGTTTAATCGAAAAGGATTTCATTTAAAATGAAAATCTATACTTGCATTAATTCAAACCCCCCCCCCCCCCCACCCCCTCCTCCCCCCCCCCCCCCTCCTCTTAGTGTCAATTGATCATAACAATTGGTATCAGAGCAAGATTATTACTCTTTGAATTAACACCCACTTGAGTAAATGACTTGTTTTGATATGAATAAGAGATGTTTCATTTCACGTCCACCCATGTTTAATGGGATGAATTACACATATTGAAAAATACAGATGCATATTTTTCTCATCTCTTTGGACTTTGATTTATGGAATATAGTTGAGAATGGATTTGAAAAATCTTCTAAACCAATAAAAGAGTTAAGTGATTTGGAAAGGAAGAATTTTTCTCTAAATGCAAAGGCCATGAATGCCTTGTTTTGTGCACTTGATAAAAATGAGTTTAATCGTGTTCCCGCTTATGATTCGGCTTTCAATATTTGGCATAATTTAAAAATCACACATAAAATCATAATTAATATAAATGAATAAGTAATGAAATATATTACAAAAATAAACTTGAAGGATACATTCCAAAGAACATGAAGGATTGTGAACTAAGAATGATATATGACTCATCGAGTAAAATCTCTAGTGATAAGAACATTGGACATGAACTTTTGACGAATGAACCGAAAAAATTAATAAAATTAAACCTTATAAAAATTATAGATACAACCTCTTGCTATGAATGCAAGAAGCGGATGAGCTCCAAAGATCAAATGCTCAACCAAAAAGTGGAGAACCTTGCTTTAATGATAATAAAAAATAAGGTTACTGAGTCTTTAAATATTTTATTTTCATAATTATTAAATATGTTTTATGACTTGTTTGATGAGTTTAGAAAATTTAACAAGTATTTTAAGTTACTTAAAGTTGATCATGATTTGTTAGTTAAAAGACTTGACGAAATGCATGATTCATTAGCATCACATAAATCATATTCTAAATGTGAAATGCTAGACAACATTAAAGATAAAAATATCATGCTTAAAACTACATTAGAAAATTTTGAAATAGGGAATAAATCACTAAATATTATCCTTGCCAATAAGGGTTATATTAATATAATCAATAACATAGGCTTTGTTGATAATGGTCAATAAAAGTCAATCATTTTTGTTAAAGTATATACCTTACATTTACCATCAAAAGTTAAATATAATTCTTGTGAAAAATTAGGACATAATGACTACAAATATTTATTTAGAAATTATAGTCCACATAAATTAATTTGAGTTCCTTAAGTAACCATAAACAACCTTAAGCTATTAGAGAAAATGGGAAGAACATGTCATGAAGGACACAATGTTAATTGTGTACGTAAATCAAAACCTCCAATGATATAAAGTTGTTTCCTAACAAGGCTAGGAGCAATAAAAATATTTTGAAATTAGATGCTTAAGTAATATTACTTAAGATCTAACACTCATTCAAGCTTACTAGTCTAAGTAGTAATAAAAAAATTATTAAAATTAAATTTATTGACAATGAATCTTTTAATGGTTCATCATTATATAATTAATATTGATGATGCATAGTTAGAGTATATAAGTATGAAAATGAATTAGAACCAAAGAACCTTAGTTATTGAAAAACATATTGAAACTTACAAAAATGAGATCTTGAGTGAATGTTAAAATTATTGACTTGTTTAAATATAAAGACTATTATTAAATACTTTAAATATTGACCAAGTTTGTAGAATGATTGATTTAAATATTACATTGATTGAAATGACATGATGATTGAATGCTTATGTTGAATGTTAGAGCATAGAAAATATATATGCTTCATTTTTAAGATGAGTTTGTCATTTTTAAGATGAGCATAGAAAAAGTTAGACTCATTCAAATATTAAAATTGAGATTAGTTAAATTTATATTTTGAAGATATTTTATGTCTTATAGTAATGACCGTGTTGAAATAAACTTTAGTTTTTAGTCTTAAACGAAAAATTATTGATTTGAAAATTATTCTTAAAAGAAATCACATGAAACAACCAAAAGGATGATGATTAATCTTAAAAATGTTTCTATCATATTAATCTTTTAACAATAGATAAAATGATACTATTATTGTTGAATCTCTTTAACTACAAAAGATGAATTAGAAAAACTTTTAGCTATTTTTTTTTCAAAAACAATCTATGATGACTTTATTGAAATTTTTTGAAAAACGATTTTTGATGGTGATTTTGGATATTATTTTCAAATAATTTAATTTTAAAGAATCGATATGTTTGAATCTATCTAACTTCATTGATGTTTTGCTTTTGATTATTTGATAACTTAAATCATGATATTGAAATCTTAAAAATTATAATTTAAGATCTTTTTATTCACTAAGATTCCTATCCTTTATTAAAGATAAGTTTTTATTCTAATCATGATCTTGACTTCTCAATATTTATAAATTCATATTTCTATAAGAATCAAGATACTTCTTACTTGATCTCCTAAGATTTCAAAAGCCTTGAAATATCATCTAAGAAAAAATGGGTCAAAATAAATCATGTTTTTGACATTTGTGATTTGATAATAATTTTTTTATGACATAATTAATTATGACTTTCTTCTTAGTATAACTTATTACCAAAATTAGCGTTTCATAAATTTGTGATAAGTTGAAAATTAAAAGAGATTTGTATTATTATGAATATTCCCTTAATTTCTTGACTTGACTTATACGTTATGAGAATCACATTATTGATCTCTATAAAAAGGAGATTTATGATCTTAACAATTATAATTAAAAAATTTATCAAGATCATTCTTCTATTAAAAAGATTTATCTTAGATAAATTAAGATTATCCAGTAAGACTCATTTTTATTATTTTAAAAAATAGGGGGAAAAAAAAACTTATGAAACGAAATCATATCTTTTGATATTCAAATATTTGATTTTATCTTTAGTGACATGAACTCCTTGTACTTTTTGGCGTAATTTGAATATGGATGAAAAGAAATTATGCCATCATATTTCGTGATAATAATCAATAAAATAAAATGAAATTACCAATATAATTAGTGAAAATTTGGATATAATAACTTTGAATGTGGAACAAGTGCTTAGAAAAAAATTAGGACTTTCTAAATGCATTAAAATACTTGATTTACAACTTGAGCTTGATCTATTATCATGTTTTCTTTTGGAATTCATGATGATTCTTATCAAAATCACATGAGATGATTTTAAATGTATGAGTAGCTCTTAAACTTTTGAATCTCCTTGAATATCTTAAAGTTTTGAGCATAATTTTGAAATTTACATCTATAAAATTTATATATTTAAAATTAATCATTTTTGTAATATGATGTTTTTCATTTCTCTATCTTGATTCTACATTCTTATTCGCACAAAGTGGAGAAATGAAATCACTAGCAAGAGACCAATAAGTCTATTAATTTTATTTTGAATATCTTGAAAATGATTTTGATTATTGAAAATTGAATGAGTTCTTTACCTATATCATGATTTTGATTCCTCTTAATTATAACTTGAAATCTTTTATGAATCAAAATATTTTGTTATGTGTTTTCGTATTATTTAAAAGAAGATTTTTATATAAATCATAAACTTGACAACTTAAGATTTTTTTATGGATAAATCAAGTGATTTTATTTGTTTATCCTATGACTTATCTCTTTATATTCACAATTTATTTTCACAAATTAAATATTTCATCACTATGTTAATTGTTCTTCATATATTTCATGTTATGATTGGTATATTTCTTGATATGTTTATTAAAAGATGATATAATGGAAAAAGTTTTACACTATAGTAACCATCCTCTCCTTTTGACAATGACAAAGGGGGAGCAAATCTTATTAGCTTGTAAAATTGTAAGCTTGAATGACACGGGAGTGTCTAATTTTTCAGAATTTTTAATCCAGCCCACTCAATTTACAGCTCATGAGCATATTCCTTAGATAAAGTTACAACTGTTTTAAGATGATTTTCTTCATGACCAAGGAATGCATAAAGGGGTTGTTAGTTGACAGATGTGAAGCATTTAAAGTTAGTTGGTAGATGTGAAGCATTTAATGTTATAGTTCCCTATGCATGAAGGGATGTTTCATGCTCTAGTACTTATTTTGATATTCTAGGGTTGAAAATAACTTTTTGGATAGTTGATTGTATTTGTAGAAGCTCTTTGGAGTATCTAAAACTCTGTATCTCTTAGATATGTCCTTGAGTGGTGAATCTTTTGATTTTAGTTATGTCTCCCTGTTTAATTTTCTTGAGGTGGTGAACTTTCTGTATCCTCTTACGATTTTAAACTTGGTGGTAAACTATCTTTAACTATTTTGTACAAGTTGTGTTTTGAGTTTGTTGGTTTCCTACAACTCAACTTTCGGGTATTCTCATTTCTTTCTGAAATCCATTTCTCTTTCTCCCTTCCCGGTATCAGTTTGGTATCAGAGCTTAAGGCTAGAGATCATGACAAGACGGAATGAAAAAGATAGAGTTGGTGAAGGTAGTGGCCCTAAAGTTGCAACTACAAAGTTTGTTACATAGTCTACAAGAAAAAAAATAAAATTATTGAAGAATTTTGGAACAAAAATAACCAACATGAAAATGTTGGCCAAATGTATGATTCTGATAATGATTCGCCATCTTACCCAAGCGAGTTTCAAAGATTTCAGACAAGATGTAAAGTGTGAGATGAATGGTAGAACAAATACAACACAAGGTTGGATATTCCGGAGTTTGAAGGGAAAATCAATGTTGACGACTTTATTGATTGGCTTAATATTGTGGAAAGAATTTTTTATTTTAATGAACCACCAGAACAAAAGAAGGTAAAGCTCGTGGCACTAAAACTCAGAAGAAATGCATCTTTTTTGTGGGAAAATCTAAAGAAGCAAAGAGAACATGAGGGAAAGAGTAAAATTATATAATGGGAGAAAATGAAAAGGGAGCTGAAAAGAAAATACTTACCTGACAACTATAAGTAAGAAATCCTTCTGAAAATCTATGATTTTAAGCAAAAAAATCTTAGTGTGGATGAGTATACAACAGAGTTCGATAATCTTATGCTAAAATGAGAGCTTATGGAACTAGAAGAACAGACCATTGCAAGATACCTTGGAGGTCTGAAATATGAGATTGCCAAAGTCGTTCAACTCCAATCGTATTGGACTTTAAATGATATAAGTAAATTGATTTTAAAAGTGGAGAAACAATAAAAGTTTGAAAAGGGTTCTCGATATGGAGTGAAAGATAGCTATACGAGAGGAGAAAATTCTAAGCCTACTCCCCAAAGCAAAGTAGTACCAAAAGGGCAAGAAAAGAGTGAAGGATCAATCAACAGCAAACTACCACCTAAGTCTTCTACACCTAATGGTCAAAAATGCTTCAAGTGTCATGGTTTTGGGCATATTGTCTCAGACTGTCCAAATAGGAGGATTGTTACATTAGTTGAAGAACATAGTGACGAAGAAGGAAATGAAGCCAATGACGAACAAAAATATGATGATGATGAGGACGAGGTTACTTATGTTGATCATGGTTTATCTATTGTGTTACAACATAACTTACAAATATCTTATGTGGCTGATGAAAGTTGGGTGAGAAAGAATATGTTTTATACTAAATGTACCTCTAATGACAAGGTGTGCTTGGTGATCATTGACAGTGGCAGCTTTGAGAATGTGGTATCTTTCGAGATGGTGCAGAAGCTAAAGTTGGAGACAATCCCTCATCCACATCCTTACCAATTATGTTGGCTGCAAAAAGAAAATGACATCAAAGTAACAAAAAGATGTTTAGTTACATTTTCTATTGGCAAATACTATAAAGATGAAGTATGGTGTGATGTTGTTCCTATGGATGCTTGTCATTTATTATTGGGCTGACCTTGGCATTATGATATAAGAGTATTGTATAATGGCTATAAACATACTTATTCTTTTAAGGTGAATGAAAAGAAGATTATTTTAGCTCCATTACAACCTTATGAAATCAATGCACCTAAGAAGGAAGTTAGTGCTTTTATGTCCTATGGTGAATGTAAAGGTGAATTGGAAAGGGGTAGTGATATTTTGGCTCTAGTGGTCGTAGAAGAGAATGAACATCACAATGAGCCACCGACAAACATGAAACCAATCATGGAGGAGTTTTAAGACATTACACTAGAACAGATTTCATATGGTCTTCCATCATTAAGAGACATCCAACATCATATTGATCTTATTCTGGGGGCTATCCTACCTAACAAGACAGCTTATAGAATGAGTCTCAAGGAGCATGAAGAACTTCAAAGGCAAGTAGATGAATTAGTGAAAAAGGGATTGATTCGGGAAAATATGAGTCTTTGTGCTGTTCCAGCCTTGTTAGTGCCTAAGAAAGATGGTTCTTGGAGAATGTGTGTGGACAATCGTGCCATCAACAAAATCACTATTGACTATCGTTTTCCCATTCCAAGGTTAGATGATTTACTTGATCAATTATATGATGCTTCTATTTTCTCTAAAATTAACTTGAGGAGTGGCTATCATCAAATAAGAATGAGGTCCGTAGATGAGTGGAAAATAGCATTTAAAATTATAGAATGCTTGTATGAATGGTTGGTTATGTCATTTTGGTTATCTAATGCTCCTAGTACTTTCATGAGATTTATGAATCATATACTTAAGGCATGCATTGGAACTTTTATTGTAGTTTATTTTGTTGACATATTGGTGTACAACAAAAGTGAGGAAGAACATATGAGGCAGCAAAAACTTTATGCTAATATGAAGAAGTGTGACTTTTTTACTCATAGTGTAGTGTTTCTTGGATATATTATTTCAAAAAATGGAATCATGATGGATCAAAGTAAGGTAGAAGCTATTCTTAATTGGCCAACACCGACTTCATTGCATGATGTGAGGAGTTTACATGGTTTAACTTCCTTACAGAAGATTCATCAAGAGTTTCAACTCGATTGTTGCTCCAATCACTGAATGCCTTAAAGGTGATAAATTCAAATGGACTAATGAGGCTGATAAAACTTTGAGCTATTAAAAAGAAAGGTGATCGAAGCTCCTAGGTATTACCCAATTTTGACAAAGTGTTTGAGGTTGAATGCGATGCCTCCAATGTGAGAATTGGTGTCGTTTTGAGTCAAGAATCAAAGCTCATTGCCTTTTTTAGTGAGAAGCTGAATGATACAAAGAGGAAATATTCTACCTGCGACAAGGAGCTCTATGTCATTTATCGAGCTTTATCTCATTGGAGTCAATATATTCTTGTCCAACCATTTGTTTTATATTTTGATCATAAGGCATTGAAGTTTATTAATCACCAGCACAAGCTAAACAAGAGGCATGCAAGTCGGGTGGAGTTCTTGCAATCTTATAACTTCACAATCAAGCATAAATCTGGTGTTCAAAATATAGTTGTGGATGCATTGAGCTGAAAATATTATTTATTATCAGTCATGTGAGTCAAAGTAGTTGGATTTGAGACATTCAAAGATCTCTATCAGAATGATGTGGATTTCAACTCAATATGGCAGAATTGCAAATTAGGTTCTTTTCAGTAATTTACTATCTTTGATGGATTTCTTTTTCGAGCTAATGCCTTGTGTGTTCCATCTTGTTCTTTGAGACATGTAATTTTAGCTGAAGCTCATGGTGGTGCTTTGGGAGGACATTTTGGTAGGGACAAAACTCTAGCTCTTATTAAATCAAATTTCTATTGGCCTAAGATGTGGAGAGATTTGTGAAGCAATGCAGAGTGTGTCACTTGGCAAAAACAAGAGGACAAAATTCAGGTTTGTACACTCCATTGCCGGTGCCTAATGCTCCATGGGAGAATGTGAGTCTTGATTTTATCTTGGGATTACCGAGAACTCAAAGAAACAAAGATTCTATCATGATTGTTATTGACAGATTCTCAAAGATGTCTCATTATGTTCCCTGTAATAAATCAAATGATGCATCTCATATTGCTGATTTGTACTTCAAGGAGATTGCATAGCATTCCAAGAACTATGGTGTCTGATCGAGATTCAAAATTTCTTAGCCATTTTTGAAGGACTCTATGGAGGAAACTGTGTACGTCTTTGAATTTCAGTAGCTCTCATCATCTATAAACCGATGGGCAAACAGAGGTAACAAATAGAAGCTTGAGAAACTTGCTTAGAAGCTATGTTGGTAAGAACATTAAGCAATGTGACCTCATTCTTCCACAAATTGAGTTTGCTTACAATCGTTCCATACATCATAACATTGGTAAAAGTCCTTTTGAGGTTGTTTATGGTGCTAATCCTGCTGGTCCTTTGGACTTAGTCCCTCATTCTGCGAATAATCAATTTAGTGGAGATGCTAACGAGAGGGCTAAACAGATAAAGAAGCTGTATGACGATGTTAAAGCAACCATTGAGAAGCAAAATGAAAGGTACATATAAGCAGCTAACAAACATAAAAAGCAAATGAGGTTTAATACAAGTGATCCTGTTTGGATTCATCTAAGGAATGAGAGGTTTCCACCAGGAAAATTTAGGAAGTTGAAACCAAAGGCTGATGGTCCATTCAAAGTGCTTAAAAAAATTAGAGAGAATGCTTATGAGATTGATCTACCTGAAGAATATGGGGTCTCATCAATATTCAATGTGGCTAATTTAATTCCTTATTATGTTGATCAAACAAATGAAGACTTGAGAACAAGTCTTTTTCAACTAGGGGAGATTGACACGAGAGTGTCTAATTTTTCAGAATTTTTAACCCAGCCCACTCAATTTACAACTCATGAGTATATTCTTTGGACAAAGTTACAGCTATTTCAAGATATCTTTCTTCACGACCAAGAAATGCATAAAGAGGTTAGTTGGCAGATGTGAAGCATTTAAAGTTAGTTGGCAGATGTGAAACATTCAATGTTATAGTTCCTTATGCATGAAGGGATGTTTCATGCTCTAGTACTTATTTTGATATTCTAGGGTTGAAAATAACTTTTTGGATAGTTGATTATATTTGCATAAGCTCTTTGGAGTCTCTAAAACTCTGTATCTCTTGGATGCATCCTTGAGTGGTGAGTCTTTTGATTGTAGTTATGTATCCCTATTTAATTTCCTCGAGGTGGTGAACTTTCTGTATCCTCTTACGATTTTAAACTTGGTGGTGAACTATCTTCAGCTATTTTGTGCAAGTTATGTTCTGAGTTTGTTGGTTTCCTATTACTCAACTTTCGGGTATTCTCGTTTCTTTCTGAAATTCATTCCTCTTTCTCCCTTCCCGATATCATTGAACAATACAAAGGAAGCATAAATTTGCTAGCTTGCACTTTCTAAAAGAGAAGAAAGAATTTACTAGCTTTATTTGCTATGTTTTATTAAAATTTACAAGAGAGATATTTGTTGAGCTCATATTCGAAATATTCCTTTAAATTTTTATATCTATAAAATTAAGGTTGAAAGTTAAGAGTGCTAAATCATGAAAATATATAAATTACTAATCTAGAGTTCATGAAATTAAACTTTTTTTTATAATATTTTTGAAAACCTTCTCCATATTTTTATCTTACAAAAAGGGAGAGAAAAATTGCATGAAGATGTGTCATGTTTAAAATTTATAAGAGATCATTTTTGATATCACGAGTTGACTTTTGCTATATTTGAATTACATAAGTAGTCTTTAAATCTCTTGGACTTTTGAGCTCATCTTAATATTACTTTTAAAATTTATTAAGAGCTCTTCTCATGATGAAATGATTCAACAACACCTCCTTTGTTTCTCTTTATTAATCATAAAGGGGAAGAATATTTTATAATGCATATACTAAAAGAGAGTAATGTCATCATGTGTTCTGAAATTATTAGCTATACATTTCACCTTTTTATTGATGACAAAGGGGGAGAAATATATATATTGATGACACATGACATTAAAAAATATTCATTGATAACACTTGATGATATAACTTGGATATTTTATAATTCATGATTTGATGACTTAATGTAAATTTATGTTGAAATTTGCATAGAACGTTGATTGCTTGAATTTAAGAGTGTGTGATTCTCTTAAATTTAAGTGGTATGGATTTAGGAGGAGTTAGGATTAACTCCTGTCATTAATTGATTGTTATCATCAAAAAGGGGAAGATTATTGAATTTCGGATTTTGATGATGAAATCAATTGATGAATTATTTATCTAACAGGATTGTTAGAGTTGATTGATATATGATTAATTATGATAAAAGGATTATTACAATAAGGATTGGCCAAAGTCAAGTCCATGCATCGAGTCGATGCGATTGAAAATTCGTCAGGAGTGCGTCGGAAGCTCGTCAAGGGTATTGGAAGTTTGCCAGGATGACGCAAGAGAGTTCGCCAAAAGAAGACCGAGACTCGCTGGAAGATTGTTAGTGGTAGTCGAAAAGCTTGCCAGGAGTTGGAATGGTTTTGTAATGGATATTTTGGTAATTATGATTATATTTAATTAAGTCATAATTAACATCGTGCAGGTCTAACTATGATAGGAACAATAGAGTTACAACCAGATGATGGGCCAAGATAAAGCTTAGGCATCGGGCCAGGTTCGAACGATGCGGTGGGATCTCATCGAAAGTTCGCTAGGAGATTCGTCGAAGGAATCAGGAAGCTCACTGGGAACGCAAAGGGAGATTGCAGGGAAGAAGACCAGAGGACTTACCACAAGATTGCCAGAGTTTACTGGATTATATGGAAGTTAGATCTTATTTAAGCTTAATTGGTCATTAATGGTGTAATCATTGAGTCGTAGTTAGAAGTTTAGTCCTAATTGAGTTGGATTTGGAAGGAATCCAAATCAACTCAATAAGGCAACCAGATCCACTACTGGGTTTGGTTGAGCCCAAGTTTAGCTCAATCAGTTGACCAATGAGCTGGTCAATGTAAAAGTCAAGCCGGAATTCACGAAGTGGAGGGAACTACTTCTGCAAAAATTTCGACGGGTAAACCGTCGGTAAGCGACGGTTGGACCGCCTGTACCACAGAATCTGGGCGGCGACCAACAGCTGTCAGTGGGTAAACCACTTAGGTGGCGGGTGAACCGCCCGTACCACAGAATCCGGGCAACGACTAGTAGCTGTCGGCGGGTAAATCGCCCAGGTGGTGAATGAACCCGTACCACAGAATCTGAGCGGCGGCCAACAGCTGATGGCAGGTAAACCGCCCGTAATCGATTTTTCCAAGTATGTTTGATTTTTAGCTCAAAAAATTTGAAGTCACTTGGGGTATATAAATACCCCAAGTATTCTTATATTCACCAATAACTTTTTGGGTAATTAAACTCTGGGAAAAAGAAATTATGTGTGATTTGTAAGAAAAAGAAAAGGGAAGGGAGATAGCTTAGAGATAGTAACTTCTTAAGTCTCCCTTGTAAGCAAGTGTAAGAGTTTGATCTTCACCCAAAGAAGATTGGTAGTGGATGTCGGTGTACCTCAAGAAAGAGGACTCGGGAGTGGACGCAAGCCTTTGGCGCCAAACCACTATAAAATCGTGAGTTATTTCTTTGTTTTCAATTGCTTACATTTTATTGTATTGACACTTTCGATTTAATTCACTCTTTAAAAGTAAGATATGTATGTTGATGATCTTTCGGGTTTACTTATTAACTTAGCAACTTTCATAAAAGTACTCATTCATACTTTGTTTTAATAAAAAAAAATTTATTTAAAAGAAAAATCTATACTTGCACTAATTTACACCCCCTCTTGTAAATTGATCATAACAAATTTGAGATGAAATTCTTAATGTATTTACTTTGATGCCTAAAGCAAACTCTTGAAAAAAAAATTTAGATAAAGATAATAGTGAGAAAATTACTACCTCAATAATCACACTTTTATATTCAATTGTGAGACATTTTTTAATAAAAACAATATTTTCTTTTATTAATTATAATTTAATGTGTACGTACAAGAAACTATTTTAATTCATATAGATCCCTTTGAATTTGTTTACACCCCCCACCCCCCACAAAAAAGATGTGGAACAAACAAACCCAAAAAGTTAAAAATCAAACCATACTCCATTTATTCTTTTAAAACTTATAATATATATATATATATATATATATATTATTTTAGTAAACATAGGATTCATTCCCTGAACAAGAGGAACGGATGATTGACATATTTACAAAAATTATATGCTAAAGGGGTTATGAATTACTATGATAGCTTCTTATTTAGTGTGTGTATATATATATATATATTACTATGATAGCAGCTTCTTATTTCATCCGTTCCGGTATTATCGTTTGTCTGAAAAAGAGGAAAAGATATTTGAGAAATATTAAAAAAAAAGGAAAATAAACTTATAGATACCAAAGGGGTTATGAATTGGAATCTTCTAAATCAAAGCAAACCCTTAAAAGATATGGCAAAATTCGATCAACGCCTCTGCATTTTCTTTTAATCCTTTTAGGACAGCAATAGGAGGCCACCGTGCGATGAACTTTAGATCCCTGGATCGGCCGCCGCGATCTTGTCCCTGATGGCGTCATTGGTTCCGGCGGCGATCGTGATGCTGGTTGTGGTGGCGGTGTGCCCCTCCTCGGCGCTGGCGGAGGCCCAGAAGGCGCCGTGGAGGATGCACACCCTATTCTCCGTTGAGTGCCAGGATTACTTCGACTGGCAGACGGTGGGTTTGATGCACAGCTACCGCAAGGCGCGGCAGCCGGGGCCCATCACCCGTCTCCTTAGCTGCACCGACGAGCAGCGCCGCCGGTACCGGGGCATGGGCCTCGCGCCAACCTTCGAGGTCCCTTCCATGAGCCGCCACCCAAGGACCGGGGATTGGTGAGCAAAAGAAGTTGTGCTTTTACTTTGCCGTACTTCTGTTTTAATTGCATCTGAAGTTGGGATTCGTGAACTGGTATTTGCATTTGATATATGAATTTGGGAAATCGCGGTGCTCCTCTAGAGTTGAATTTTCAGCAGAGCTGCCTTGTTACGATGGAACGTTGGGCTCATTGAAACAGAGATGATAACATGTGTAGATTTGGTAATGCTTTGGGGCATTAGAGTTTCAAATCTATTATGGTTCAGAATAACTAAAATGCTTGTTTCTATCTTTTTACTAAATGTTGTGATTCAGTTGTTTACTTGGAACCAATTTATCCTCGAATAACCTTTTGGATTAATGGATGAACCTTTGCTCTCTTCACATCCACCAATATTGGCATGAGAATGGAGAGTCCGGTGATTTTAAATTGCTATAACAAAATAATTTCTTGCCAAGTTGGGTCAATGAGTCGTAGCATGTCTTTTTTTTTGTTTTTCCTTTTTCATTTCAAGTTATTCTGATGACTGAAATCTTTAGAAAGCTGCCAAGGTTGTTGTTCTCAATGTTTCCTATGTTGCATTATGCTTGTTAAAGTGTGGGTAATTTGAGTATGGATAGACATATCTTAACCTCTTTAATTTCCTGGACATGTCTGCCATGTTCTCCTGGCCTTGTATTATCTCAAACGAGCTCAGCTATGTAGGCCACTCTGTGTTAATTAGACTGATGCATGATTATAGGTTCATCGCCTTGATCATACATCCAGCCCCCATAGCAACTCTTGGGTGATCTTATGATCAACTTAGACTTCTACGTTTGATATTATTATACTAGTTTTGTTTCAAATAAAATAATTGATTTTATGTCAGTAACTTTTTAACTAATTCCCAGCTTGATGATATTTTTAAATTCTTAGAATACAGAGACTGTTACATATTACTGCAGTTCTGGATCTTCAAGCTGGCTTACCTTATAGATTAACAAGACAAACAGATTTTGATGTGCATTATATATAAATTATTGTTCCTGCAATTCTGGATCCTCAAGCTGGCTTACCTTATAAATTAACACAAAATTGTTTAGAAATACCATAACTGCTTGTCCTACGGGCAAACAAGATTTCTCTAGTATGTAGCAAGAATTTGATCGGTTGAGTTTGAGTTTCTGGCTAAACAACATCTTTATTTGGTCCTGTGTTGACCAATGTTTCCAATATTATGTAAATATGGCATGTGTTTGTGTAATCCAAGCACCAAGTTGAAATATTTTGGTATGCAGTAATGTAAAATCTAAGGGTGGGACTTGGCACCACTATAAGGTTGTTCCACCGTGATCTATATGATTAGATAAACTTCTTTGCTTATGGGTGCAAAGCTGCATAAGTTGATCCTTTGAGAAACTCAGATTGTTAAGAGCTTAGTATGGTGGGTTGCTTGATAATACCAAATCTTAAACATTAAAATTAGATAGAACAATAAACTTGAACAAGAAGTGCCTTTTGTGTTGAATTGTTTGCTTATGAGTGTAAGGCTGCATCTATTGACTCTTTCCAGACCTTACATTGTCAAGAGCCTGATGCAGTGGGTTGCCTGACAATAGTGATATCTTAAAATTAGATAGAACAATGAACTTGAGCAAGTGCCTCTTTTGTTGAAACCATGCCGGGACAATTTTCATTGCATCTCATTCAAGATACAACATTGAACATACAACACTACAATGACATGCATATGGTGTTAAACATTTGCTGTTTGGTGAACTAGATAGATTGGCAAACAAACCAAAATTTCTCAACAGTACTTGATACTTGATAGTTTAAATTTTCAGTTCATGCAAATAATATTTTTCTGTTATCCCAAGGATGCTGATTTTTATTGCATAAAAGACTGTTAGGATATTATGAGGAAGGTGTCATGCAGTGGAATGTACCTTTTGAAGAATCCATTCTACCGTTTGTACATACTAATGGCTTGATGTCTAGATGTTACTATCATGAGAAAACTCAAAATTAATATTATCTGCCGTGTATTTCTCGCAAGTTGTACTTACGGGCCAAATTTCTATTGCTGCACGTGTCTAAGGTACACTTTGACTCTTTTTCACATTGGTATTCAATTTTTCTTGGTTAGTGGTGTTTTTTCTCTTGTGTCTATTTTAATAGTTATGAACAAAACATCAATCTAATAGTTTTACCTATCACATAGCTTTATCCTTTGCCTTTCTGTACATTTTCTTTCCAACCTTGAATCATTGCATTACCCAGTTGATGTTGATCTATTTGTCCATCTCTGTTACTGCATTTCCCATTGGTTAGAGACATAATGCTTGTCTTGATATTCAAATTAGCTATGGGCTTTTTCTCTATTTTATCAGGTATCCTGCTCTCAATAAACCGGCAGGTGTTTTGCATTGGATTGAACATAGTGAAGATGCAGATAATGTTGATTGGGTTGTAATCCTGGATGCAGATATGATCATTCGAGGTCCAATAGTACCATGGGAACTGGGTGCCGAGAAAGGTAGACCAGTTGCTGCATATTATGGGTATGAATACTTACTCCATTCAATTTTTTCCTAGAAATAACTGCAAAGTTCTGTTTTCTTTTTTAATTGTTAAAAACTTAAAATAGATTTATCATGCTTTTTGTCCCTTTTTCTTTCAGGTACTTGAGGGGATGTGATAATATTCTCTCTCGTTTGCACACAAAGCATCCTGAATTATGTGACAAGGTTGGTGGAGTTCTAGCCATGCATATTGATGACTTAAGAGCTTTAGCTCCTTTGTGGCTTTCAAAGACTGAGGAAGTGCGAGAGGATCGAGCACATTGGGGAACCAACATAACTGGTGACATTTATGGCAAGGGTTGGATCAGTGAGATGTATGGATATTCATTTGGTGCAGCAGATGTAAACAATTCTTTTTGGTTCCTTCAATTTATTTTGATAGTGGTCAGCCTTTATCACAAGATAATTAGTGACGGTCTTATATTGTCCTTATCTCTCTGTTTCATTATGTTCAGGCCGGCCTCCGACACAAGATAAATGATGATTTAATGCTTTATCCTGGTTATATCCCTAGAGTTGGCGTGGAGCCTATCCTCTTTCACTATGGTTTACCATTTAAAGTTGGTAATTGGTCCTTTAGAAAGATAAAACATCATGAGGATGGCATTGTGTATGACTGCAACAGAATCTTCCCTCCACCTCCTTTTCCTAGAGAGGTATGACCATTGTGCAACTTCGAACTCAAATTTGGTTCCATTGTCTAATTGTTCTCTGGAGTCCACCGAAAGACAAATGCGATCAGAAGCATCATGTCTTATCAATTGCGACTCTGACAATCATTAGTATGCAGGTCGAGATGATGGAAGCTGATTTAAATAAAAGGCGAGGCTTATTCTTGAGCATAGAATGCATTAACACTTTAAATGAAGGTCTTCTGTTACACCATGCATCTATGGGGTGTCCTAAGCCACAGTGGTCAAAATATCTAAGTTTCTTGAAGAGTAAAAGATTTTCTGAGCTCACCAAGCCAAAATATTTAAATTTTAAAAAACCTAGCAGTCAGATATCTGAGCACAGAATTATCTCAATTGAATCTCGAAATGTGTACCCAAAAATACATACTCTTTTCTCGACAGAATGTTCATCATATTTTGATTGGCAAACTGTGGGGCTTGTTCATAGTTTTCATTTGAGTGGCCAGCCTGGAAATATTACTCGTCTTCTTAGTTGTACTGATGAGGACTTGAAGCAATACAAGGGCCATGATTTAGCTCCGACACATTATGTTCCATCTATGAGCCAACATCCATTAACAGGAGACTGGTATGTGATCTTAACTGATTGATGGTCAAGTGTGCATATATACAATCTGAAATTCTGATTGTAATTCTGTCAAATATGTGATTGCTGGCCATGTACCACAAAGTACTCTCTATTACTAAAGCATGAGTTTATGATGCATTTATCTTCTTAATCTAGAACTGCATCATCATTTTGCAGAAGTTAGAGGGATGATGTGTGTGTTTCTCTGCTTGTACTTGTATTCTTCTCAAAATTTTCAGTCTGAAAAAATCTTCTGAAATTTGAAATTCATTAGGATTTTAATTAATTGGTTTAGCTTCTAAGACATATAAGTTCATATCAAAGTGATAAATATTGACCCAATACTGGTTTTGGTAACCTATGGAATCTCGGTTTGATCCCAATACCGATTAGAAGTCGAACTAATGTGCTACCTATATGAATCAATGTACTAGTAAGAGTACCTGGTACTGGCTGGTACCATTTGGAATAAAGAGAAACAGATATGGAAAGGGTGGAGGAGGAGAGGGAAGGGGAGGCAGAGTTGTAGGAGGAAGATGAGGAGACAAAGGAAGAGGCTTACTGGTAGTAGGTGGCATTGGCAATGGGACGAAGGGAGACAGGAGAGGGAGAGAGAGGAAATGTTAGAGGATTCAGAAAAGAAAAAGAAAGAGGGAAAAGAAAAAAAGTAAAGGAGGGCTGTCAAAAGATATCAAAAATGAAAAAAGAATTGATAGGATATCAGTACCACCTCCTTACACCTGGTTCAGATACTTAAAACTGGACAGTGTACATGTATGATAATCATATCAAGCAGTGAGCTGTCAAAATATCAGCCCATACTGATTGTTACATCTAGATGTTGGACTAAAATTGATGGTCTACATATTGGTTCATGGTGAGATCGGTGAATATCAGTCTATACTCACTGGTAAATGAAAATTTTTAAACCTTGTTGACATCCAACTATATGTTCCAATACTAGCACTTTTTTGGTGTTAAATACTGGTTGATACATAACAGTCAATGTTTACTGGTTTAATTGGTATTTAGAACCTTGATTCATATTTTGTCCAATTCTATCATCTACACTGTTGGCTTATGTCATTATTACCTTTTCACTGTAGGCTAAAAATTCAGGCACATATGAATTTTGAAGATCTTTACTTTATGCCGGATATGTGCCACCTGGATATCTGACCCCTTCAAAAGGGGGTGGATTCTTCCTGCTCAATTATTAAACTGCTCAATATTTATTATTCAGCCTAAGCTAACCTTATATAATAATTTCCAAACTATGCTGACATATTTCTGTCTGTGAACCTCTCTTGCCCTAGTCCTATTTCATCCTCCTTGCTGAGTTCTCAATACTCTCAGGTTTCTCTTGGTTAACTTCCCCTTCCTCTCTCTGTTCATTGTTTAGATATCAGTGCTGCCGAGGACCATCTTGTGCAAACAACTGTTTTTATTTATCCATGACTTTCGATCCTCTTTTAATGTCGAAGCTTACAGTTATCCGTTACTGCTATCCATGGCCGTGTAAAGTTACTAATTTGTTTAATTTCAATGGTACTTAACTAGTTCTGTTACAATAAGCGTTCCAAAGTGATTATGAATGAAGCTATCATCATTGATAATTTATGTATTATAACACTTTAACTAGTTCCAATGTCTTTCCTTCAAAATTTTGGGTGAGTTTCATTAATCCTTGTATTTTCCATTCATCAAGTTTTTTGTAATGTGATTGTCTTCACAGTTGCTAATTAGCATGCCTTCTACCATATAGGTATCCTGCTATCAATAAGCCAGCATCCGTTCTTCATTGGCTTAATCATGTCGAAACTGATGCTGACTTCATTGTTATTTTGGATGCTGACATGATACTGAGAGGTCCCATTACACCATGGGAGTATGGCGCGCAACGTGGTCATCCTGTTTCAACTCCTTATGAGTAAGAGGAAAAGATATTTACTTTTTAAATCGGAGGCTACTTTGAGTCTTTTCATATATCCTTAATTGTTGTCCGTTCTTAATTTTAGATACCTTATTGGTTGTGACAATGAGCTTGCGAAGATACACACTAGAAATCCTTCTGCTTGTGAAAAGGTTGGTGGTGTTATAATAATGCACATAGATGATCTACGGAAGTTTGCATTATTGTGGCTCCACAAAACAGAGGAGGTTCGATCTGACAAAGCTCATTATGCTACATATTTTACTGGGGACATTTATGGATCTGGTTGGATAAGTGAAATGTATGGTTACTCCTTCGGTGCAGCTGAGGTACAGAATGCTTAAGTGCTTTCCAATGCTGATATTCTCTATTGATGCTTGTTTATTCACTACATCATGTACCTAATAATCTGTATGCATAATTTGACCTATATCACAGTCTGGGAAAATTGCAAAAGTTCATGCTTATGTTACATACTAGAAATCATTTAACCATTTAACTAGCCTAATAAATTATCCCATGTTCCATTGTGAGAAACTGGAATTTTTTTGTTCTATTAAAAAATATTCCTCCTCCTTGTCCTTCTCTCCTACTTCTCCTTCTCCTCCTCTGCTACTCTTCTCTCTCTCTCTCTTTGGTCCATGCTAACTGGTACATCAACGTACCATGTTTCAGTACACCAATGTGTAGTAGACCCATACCAGTCTGGCCAGGTACCAGTACAAGTCTCAAAGTGGGACTTGGAACCCTGTTCTGAACGCTCATAAAAAGATAATGGCTTAAAAGTAGTCTTGGATGTATTGATGTTACACATTCAACAAACAAATGAAACATGCATATGGTTAGGCATATGCATATTTAGGAGAACATACAACATACAGATAAGTAATCGTGTGCTTACACATGATGACTTTTATAAACGTGCATTTATCTCTGAAACTAGAAGATTTATTTCAAGATCTTTATCTCCAGCCAACTTGACAATAATTTTATCAATATGCCCCAAGTGAGTCCAAATCCACAGTCCAAATTGCTCTTATATTGAATACTCAACTGAAAATTGATATTTTACAGCTGTTTGATGCATCACATGATCTGATACCCTGTTTTAGCCTGCTAACTGAAGATGTAAAACTTTCTCACTGTCCACAAAATGCAAAGCAGCAGCAAATATTGCTCTTCTTAACAGTAATGATGAGCTCTTCTCCTCACAATGATTAACGAATGAATTGTTTGTGGAGATAAGGGCATTGCTCCTCTTCTTATTTGCACTTCATTTAATAATTTTTACCATATCGACCCAGCAATTTTCCTGCTAAAAAGAGAAGTTTTGAGTTACAATGCACTTTCTTACCAGAAAACAAAGTAGAAATTGGTAATACCCTTTCCTTCCAAACTATTCTGTATTGAAGATATGCCTTGGATTCCAATGTACTTTATAAAAGCAACTTGGAAGTGGTCTGAAAACAAATTGTTTTATTCTAGCAAATTCTTTCCTTCTCTCATATGCTCCCAACTCCCAAGTTCCTTTAATGGTAAAATTGCTTCTCTTTGTAGGTTTCCAAACAAACCTGTGCTCATCACTTGAGACACCATTTCTGATTTACTCCCAAACATGATCAATTTTCATTTACAGCAGGGGGTGAATTCCACTTATTGTTAAAATTACACCAGCTGCAAGAGCGCTATCACATCTCAATCCAATTTCCTCCAGGAAACATGATCATTATTCAGATATACAGTAGGGTGAATTCCGCTTATTATTAAACATTCCATCAGGAACAAGAGTTCTGTCCATCATATCTCAATTCAATATCCTTTCATCTGTAAGTCTAACAATCAAAGCCACTCCAGGCAACATTGCTCAAGCAAAATATGATTGTTATTTCATTTTGCAAAAACTCTCTAAACTGCTATAGTTACCTCCACTTGCCTTGTTGCACCAAGACATTCACAATATAAGCAATTAATCATAATATCCCTTATAATAGAGATCCAAGTCACTCAGATCAAAATGTGTAAGTTCACTTTCCCTGGTTAGTCACAAATCAAATGACTTTCAGAAACATTCTGATTTTAGGATCACCTTTTTCTTTTATTTTATAAATATGTTACATTTGCTTGTTATTGTCATTTTTCCTGCACAAATGTTGGTATGAGAATACTATCAACATAGAAGTGTTGGTATGAGAACTTCAAATGTCACATTTCTTAATTTCCTTCTGTTTTGTACTGTTATGCATTTCTCTAAGCTCAAATGGGAATTTTTTCTCCATGTGTTGCTGATTTTATAGTTCTTTTACATTTGCCACACATGCCCTGCTAATTTTAGATTGTTTCCTTTTCATTTCCTGCACATACCCACAAAAGTCATCTTATTGTATAATTGGTCCTCCGAGGTGCCTATGTTCTTGCACACCCTTCCAATTTCCTTTGGTTTGTGCCTATGCTTCTAGTATTATGTCTGCTCCGAATGCCTTTAACTACTGTTAGATTAATTAGTAATTTTATATCCGACATATAATGTTTCCTTAAATGTGTTCAATTTTTATTTACGATAGCATATTATCTAAAACTGTTGTGTGGCTATCTAAGAAATATGTATGCAAGAACTAATTTTATAGGCACATTTGTATAAAAAGGAAAAAGAGGTTAAGGTTTGAGTGCCAATTATCTAATTATCAGTCTGTACCTTGTTTAGAACTTACAGATCTTGAGGTTCATTTTCTAAATGGTGTATGGATTATCTTCAATTAGCAAATATACAAGTTCTTGCTGTTTATTTTTTTAGATTGAATTTTTTTTTTCAATATTTTTACATCAATTTAAAATAATTGGTTGGGTCAAACCTCCATTTGTTGAAAGTTATTTAAAGGAAAAGGCAACCTAGGGCACAACGCTATGCAAAATTTGGAAAGGGTGAATGTATGGAGTTCTACCCTTCCAAGAAAAGTAGTTGTCCCCTGATTTTAATACTTGACATCCAGGTCCTAAAATATCAACTTTATTATGGCATCAAGGCTCACCATTTCAAACTTTGGGAGGATGCACATTCAAACAGCACTGTTCATATGTATTATCTGTCTGTTTATGTTGGAAGACAAGTGTTTGGTATTCACATAATTGATCACTAACTCGCAGAACCACATATGTGCTGTATAACCTCTAAATCAGTTGCGTACAAGTTTTGAATGGTTTTGATTGCTGCTCAGTGTACTGCTACACTAATGTGAACTATTTCCACAATGTTTTTCATGATTGATAAATCATGTAAAAGCTAACTGTTTCTTTTGTATGACTTGCTCACATCAATTTCTTGCAGTTAAATCTGAGGCATATTATCAGGCGTGACATACTGATATACCCAGGTTATGTTCCTCAACCAGGAGTCAAATACAAGGTCTTCCACTATGGACTGAGATTTGGTGTTGGGAATTGGAGTTTTGACAAGGCTAACTGGAGAAATGTTGACATGGTAAATACATGTTGGGCTAAGTTTCCCGAACCACCTGATCCTTCTAGTCTATCCACATCAGATGAAAATATTTTACAGAGAGATATCCTTAGCATCGAATGTGGGAAAGCATTGAATACTGCTCTTTATCTGCATCATCAGAGAAGGAAATGCCCTATCCCTTCAGAAGGCAATAGTAATTTTAGTGTAGTAAAAGACGATGGCTCATCCCATGAATTGAAACATGTAATGAATTCTGCAGCTAATGTGATATCTAGACATGCCTCAAGCAGGAGGGGTATGTCTCCAAGTATAAGGATGGTTGCACTTTGGGCCTTGTCTATGTTAGGGTTTCTAGGTGTGATTTCAATGGTCCTCTCTAACCGCAAGGGAGCAAATCTTAAGGCTAAAGGTAGCAGAAGCAAGAACGTTTAGCTGAAATTTGGACATTACTGGCAATTCTCACAAATTTTATGATGAAAACTATAGGACACTGAATGAGATCCTCAAGGATCTGAGATCATGCACTGTTACATGATTCTGCAGTGTACAAACTGGTGAGAATGACATATGGCTTTGATAAAAGTACATGTCACAGACAAAAAGCATTTGATCTGAAGAGCCATTCAAAAAGGATTTTACATGTACAATTTTGATCACTATCTTGAGATTTAAATTCTCTGTAGCTTGCACAGTTTGCAGTAGGAGATGGCTAATTGTTTTATCCATGCAAAGCAGATATTTTGATTTGCATGGAACAGATAGAGCGAGTTCTCAAGGATGGCAACAATTTGACTTCTTGGGAGATATATTTTACAATAAACAATCACAGAAAATAATGTAATTATATCTGTGTGGTGGATGACGAATAATTCTTCAGTTGTTTTTTTTCTTTTATACTTCTTTTGCATGTATTTCCTTTTAATTAGATGTATTATGTCGTCTTCATTTGTTACTTGAGATGTAGAGTGGTAGTAAACTATTATAGAAGTAGTACATATTTGTTCCCTGTATCGACAAATATGCTACAATTACTGATTTCTGAATATAACTTTTGTTGAATATGTTTAATCTTAGAATATTGCCAACTGATCTAATACACAAGTCAATTAGTTTTGTTATTGCCAGTTTCTTCCAAAAGTTTAAGTTCATGTTCATCCAGATGTTGTTAGGCTTCAAAGAAATAGAAGCTGCAGGAGTCTGGAAGAGAGAGAAAACATAGAAGCAGCCTCAAAATGCCAGATTGCCGATGCTAAAAAGTTCTTCGAGAAGAGAAAAATATTGTTAAAGTTTACTATTTGAGATGCGAAATATCTCATTTAATCCAACAAATGGCGGCTGTTATTATTATCATCATCACAAGGATAATTTTCTTTTTTTTTGTGTTTTTAAATGTTTAGGATAAATTAAATAATTTTATATATAGAAAATTTATGCCGTTAAGGTGAAAAATATTGCAGTGGATATATGAAGTTATTAAAAAAATAAAAAAATATTTTTTTTGTTATAGTTAAAAGAGGTAAAACAATTATTGTCAATGCATATACAAAGTTTTTAAAAAACATAAGAAAAAAATATTTTCTATATTATAATTAAAAGAGGTAAAATAATTATTATGTACTATCACGAGAAAAGCTATAAACAAAAATATACGATGTAATGCTTGTGTATATTCATTTTTTTATTTTATTTATATTTTACATAGAAATATTACTATAGATTTGGTAGTTTCATTTTAATTGGTTTTTGTGGCTGTTTAAGTTTTGTAAACGTAAGTTACGTGTAATTATCGTGTAGAAGCAAGAATGTCTAGAAACTAGTCATCTAAACAACTAATTTTCAGATTTTTTTAGCTCCTCAGAGTGGTGTAGAGTGTGGACCAACATAGCACTCAGGAGTTATCTAAGTAGCACATGGCTAGATGGGCCTTTAGGATAGTGTCTAAGACTAATACATTATATTATTTTGTAATAATATCATGTGAGCACTTGTGGGGACTTTTGGTTGTAATGGATTATCTTGGACCTTTTGTCGTACGATCGTTTGTGAAGTCTATATTTTTAATTTGCATTACCTATCAAGTATTTATCTAAATTGCTGCTTGTGGGATATCGAGTTAAATGTTTCCTTTAACTTGTCTTCCATTCAATAGGTCTTTAATTGATTATAAGAGTTTTAAGGGAGGTTGACTCTTTGTAGACGAACACACAAGAGTACCACACGGTCTAGGTAAAACTAGCTAAGTTTGTGACATATGGTATTAGAGCAGGATAAGCACACTTTGTAAGACTTGACATGCAAATATGGGGGACCTAATGGGGTGTGTTGATGGTAACCAACACACATGACCATTTGAGGAAAACGAGTATAGAGATGTAAGCAAAGGAGTTGCTCAGAGGAGCGAATATCTACGATTGATATTTAGAGGAATGACCAACCCTTTGCGTGAGAGACACCATGAACAAGCAAGCTGGGAAGAATACATTACGCATAAAGGTTGAGATGACTGAATTCAAGCTATGGCTCGATGTTGGCAACCAAACTTGATAGTGCTCAAGGCAAGTAGGGCACTTGGCAAAGGATGATACCTTGCAAGGAGGGATGAGTTACTCGGCGATCAAGCAAAGCTCACAGAGGTAAGGAGAATTATTAACTTGAAGAATTCGATACTTATGTAAAGTCTTATATGTAGATAATATACTGTTTATGGCCAACTCAAGGTGATTGAAACTACCATGGAGCATTAAAACTTTTCTTTTGGTATATAAAGGATATGTCCATGGAAGGTTGAAGTGTGCAATAAGTTTAGCATGTTGCTAGGCCTTGAGGGGCTCAACTAGAGCTATATTAGTAAAGAGTCACAATCTAGCATGTGCATTTGTAAGGATAGAACATTGTATAGTTTATTCAGCAAGGCAAAGTAGTTTAAGGGGATTTTGGTCTCCAAAACTTCCATAGGGTATGATGCGAAGAGAAAAATTACTCCAATGGAATAAATATCTAATATGAATAAGTCTTAGTTCTCCAAGGAAGAATTATATGCAGTGGACTATATATGTTGAGGAGGGATACCTCAAGACAATAGCTCCAAAACACTTAATGGACTAAGCGAGCAACGAGGAGTCGTTACATGATCTCGCATGAGGTAATGTATTGGTGGATGCATTGCGAGATCAAGAGGAGGAGCGACCTAAGGAAACAATAAATGAAGTCACACAGAGTCGACATAAATATCGAACTCAATGAAGGGCTAACTCATGGAATGGTGGGCGCGAGGGCAACCATCAACTCAATACAAATTGAGGAGCAGAGCAATTTGGGTGGAACTTTGTGAAGTGCTCAAGTCACTTGAAGGGAGTCAATATAAAAGGTATAACATAGAGTAAAAGCACGAAGCTTTTCTTGAATAGAGGTTAAAGATATGAACTCTTGCAGAAGCAAGAGTAAGATCATATTGTTTCATAAGTCCCTTGTTATGATGAAGCGCACTCATCTTGTGTGGTGCCTAAGTCGAAGAGAGCTTCAAGGCATACACACATTATTTCAATAAAAATTTGATAGAGAGATTAAGACAACTCAACTTGCAGAGGCGAAGTTGGGGTTAGAAGGCATTGACATCGGGCAAGAGGACACATAGGTGGGGACTCTTGAAGTATATACCACGGTGAAAACTATGCAGTAGTGATTGTGTTGGAGGCAAAGGCCTAGGATCAAGGCAATAATGCATAAATTTCAATAAAATTAGTAGACTTCGAGAGCTACTAGGAGATATAGTGTCCTCGAGTCATATTTCATCCATGGGTGACTCGAGAGCGAGTAGACAAAGGTTGATTGTCAAAGGAGCGAACACAATTGGAGGTAGTAGAGGCCTTGGGATGTACTGACAAGGCTACCTATAAAGATATCACAATTCAAGTTCATCTCACAAAAATCAAAATACAATGAGATATTATTAAGAGGCGACATGATGTGAAGAATCATGGGGAAACGGTTTAAGGTAATACAACATACACGGGACAAGTCTCATTGAGGGACTTCATCATACGAAGATATGATAGAGAGCTACTAGGAGCTCCACTTTGGTGAACAATATAATGACAAGGATTATGGATTTAAGGAGTAAATATCATGGTACCGTAAAGGTAGGCCTTCCGTATATGTATTAAATTTTGTATCAACTGAAAGTCTTGTCATCAGTATATGGGGGCTGTGTACCACTAAGAAAAAAAATTATAGTGCAAGTATCAATAAGTCTCATAGGGGGACTTGATTATACAGAGGTATGATCAAAGCAACTAGAGAGTTAGATTACTCTAGAACTTATATTCGCTTAAGAGAGTTTGACAAGTCAGAGGATAAGGTCAAGTGAGCAACTGTTGCTACCAAGAACGTAAAGGAAAATAGAATTGGCGTGAGCCCTATAACATGATAGCAGAGGCAATGAATGAGAGTTACAATCTGTTTCTCTATCGACTAAGAGGAACTGCTCATAGAACACAAAGTTATTGAAGTAGGTAGTTGAAAGCGACAAAGAAGCGACGATGAGTCAAAAGGGACTTAGCTGCTGAAAATCAAGCATTGATTAGAATAAAGGTGGACTTGGAGGATTGCCACAGTGTCACATAGACAGAGTTACCAATCTCAAAGAAAGGGATACAAATACGAGGAGATGGATGGTAGGGTCATGGGCATGATAATACCATGATACCGCAGAAGCAAGACTTTCATAAAGTCATCGATCCCTTGCTCACATGGAGGGAGAGTGCTTGGTCATAAAAGGGGCTAAGGAGATAGAGAATGCAAAAGCAAACCTCAAGTACTAAGACAAGGCTAAAGGGTAGAGACCAAAGAACATTTTAAAATTGATATCGATGAGCTTCTCATCAAAATAGCCGAAATGAGGGAGACTTCAGGTTGATGTAGGAGTTCTCAATTAAGAAATGAAATAGGCAATGCACGATGGTATACGTTTTCTACATAGAGGATAGGTGGTAAAAATGATAGAGAATATGGTACAATCCTAAAGGTGATTAAAACTATCAAAGACTTACACCAAGTTAGGACAAAGATACTTTTTAGGTAAAACATCTTACATTCCGAAAGTTTAATGACAATAAGGAGGTAAATTGTAGTAAATAACTCAATACAATGAGTGCAAATATTTTGGGTACTTCAGAAGTGGGAACGAAGAGTAGACGAAGGCTAGTAAATAGCTTGATGCATAAAGTACAACCATTGTGAAGGTGGGTGAAGTCAAATAAGCTTTGTCTTTAACTCTTAAGAGAATGAGCTAAATTGAGTATCTTAGTTTTTTTTATTTATCTAGCAGAGGAGCTATGTAAATGTTCAAAGACCCTTCAAAAAAAACTTAGTGAAATATAATAATTGTTAAATCATCACTAATAGTGATCGTTTCTAACGAGATTAGATTATTTGTTTCATTTCCTAAAAAAAATCAATCGAAAACATAAATGATACAAATCTACTTGAAGGTGACAACTAAGTAGAATGAGAATCTATAGTTAAATATTACGGACTAAATATTTTGAAAACTTATTTTCAAAGCCTATAAGGTGATGCTAGTTAAAGTTCTAACAAGTATCCATCCAGTTCAAGTGGCACGACATGTTTAAGAGACCAATACACAACTAGGAAAGTCTTTTTCCTTCATTTGAGGGATACGTAGGAACCAACAAAGATCAACACAACTCGATCGATCCCACACCAAATTCAGAGTTATTAGCGAGTTTAAATAACATTATCATATCAAAGTTTGACTACTTAACAATAGCAACAAAGAATAACTAAGAGCCAAGAGGCATATTGCAATTATAGTAGAAGATTAAAAATTCAACAAAAGTGAGGAGATAAAGTGCTCACAAGGGTTTCGACAAAGACATTGAATAAATAAGTGGAGAAGAATGTCATGAATAAAGTTATAAATAAGATATTCGGTATAATTCTTATGTATATCTATCTTTCATTTTTGTTCATGTTTTGTAAAACATGTAAATGGCATATAGTAGACTTGGTAGCCCCATTTTTGTTGACTTTTGTGCTAGTTTCAGTTTTGTAAACGTAAGTTATGTACAATCATTGTGTAGATGCAAAATTGCCTAGAAACAAGCTATCTAGGCAGTCATTTTGAAAATTTTCAACTCCGCAAAGTGGTATAGAGTGTTAGCCAACACAAGACATAGGAGTTACCCAAGTGGCACATGGCTAGATAAGCATTTATGGGAACTTTTGACGACGACGGATCACCTTAAACATTTTATCATTCATTCGTTCAAAGCTTATAAAGTCAATATAATTTATATTGACTATCAAGTATTTACTGAAATGACTAATTGTTGAAGCTCTAGTTAAACAATTCCTCTAACTCACATTCTCTTTTGCAATTTCTTAAGAAACCATAAGAGATTTTAGAGAGACTCACTCTTTACGGACGAATACTTAAGAGTGTCATACTACCTAAACAAAATCAATTAAGTCTATAGTAATATTATAAAAACATAAAAAGGATCTGACTAAAGGTTTACATATTGCTTGAGAATGCTAGCAACACTCCAAGGAAGTTTTGATTGATTTGTTGAGAATGACAAATATATATATATATATATATATATATTGGCATTAGTCTTTAAAATTTGTGTTTGTAAGCGAGATAAGAACAAAACGATGCAAGTTAAAAAGATGGAGGAGATCAACTCCATGCAATAATAACACAGAGCAGAGCCTTACAGATTCTACTAATCCATAACTTGCACAAAGAAAAAAAACAACTAAATAAGTGAAGAAATAAACCGAAGTAAACGTCTAATTTGCCATGACAGGTGGAATTAGATATAGGTTACCTCCTTGTGCATTAGTAATTTAGTACACAAAAATCATCTGCATTAGTAATTTAGTACCAGATTTTGCTTCAGCAACTGTGCTTTTACCATCACCTCAACTCGCTGACCAGAAAAAAAAAACATATACTCTCATAAACTTGAATGAATGAGGGCTGTTAAGTTTATGAAGCCTTCCACCAGAGAACATATCCCGACTGAAGGGCTCATTCACTGGGGAAGAATAAAAGAGGGACAGAAATGACATTGGAGGGACTTTGCTACTATATTGGTGGTCTACAGTTTACATGACTATATATTACAGGAAATATGGAAAGAAATAAAAGAATGAGAGCTACGAGGAACAGCGTGATAACCAACAGAGACATAGCCTTGCATGTTACCACATAAGAAATATGAAAGAATCTACTCACCAAATCAGATAGATACTCAGATTCATCTAAAAGTGCAGCCTGGTCAAAGAAAAGGCGAGATGCCCCCCAATAAAACAGGCAGAACTAATATGAGAATTCATGTCCTCGTATTGATATATACTTCTTCACCCATATGGCGATATCATCAGCGCAGGCTAGCGCCTGAGGTGTCCTGAGAAGCATGTCCAGTGTCGCAAACTCATGAACTGCATCCTTGTATTCTAGGACTGGTGCATCGACATTCACCTTGCGGAGCTCCTCGGAATATGCAATCGCTCGATCCCTCATCCAGTCATGTTCTGCGACCACAGTGAGGGTTGGAGGCATGCATTTCAATGGTGGTCTCCGCCCAGAAACAATGGGGTTTGCAGCGGGATGGTCTAAACTGAACTCCTCCTCAGGTAAGAACAACTTCCAAGCAAGCAAGCACAAGGCTTTGTCATAGAAGTAAGAGTTTGCTAGCTTTATTTCCGATCGGGTGGGTGCACTTCCGGTGAAGAAGGGATACATCAGGACCTGGGCAACAACCTTAACTGGCTCTGCAAGTTTTCCGGCTTCGACTGCCTTCCGAGCTACAAAATCCGCAATATTAGCACCGCAGCTCACACCCAGAAGAACACATCTGTTTCAACAAAAATGAAAATAGGTTAATAATACAGATTATCATACAAAAATAAGCCCAGAAGACTGAGGAACCAAAGTTGAAGCGTCAATAGCCATCGTTTAACTATGAAGTTGAAGCGTCACTAAAGAATAACAGTCATCATATCAATTGAGGTGGGCCAACAATTTTAGTGTATAATATTTTAAGATATCTGATATGTATCAGCTGCAGATGAAAAAATCAGAAACTTCTAGACAAAAAGCTAAATCCAAAGCAGCATAGTGCTGCAACAGCTAAAAATACTAAAAAAATAAAAGTGCAACAAAGATCCAGAAGCCAGGAAACCACATAACTATGAGATGAACACAGATTCGTTACACAAGTACAAATCTTAACATGCTGAACTTTTTATAATATGGTTCTTCCCAACATGAAAAAAGCACAATAATTTTAAAAAAGCATGGTAATATCATGCAGAACTGAATAAACAACATTTTGATACATGCCTTTTAAAATTGTCAGCTTTGGAAATGCCACCAGCTTGGCAATCCACCTGAGTCATCCTACCCACTTTCTTGATCCTACTGCCTAGCATTCCTACCATGACCTCAACCTAATGACCTACGAATATTGTAATTCCAAATGTTGATAAGTAAATAACCGCTGAACAAGTTTTGATTTTAGGTAATCGGAGGGTGAGCCTTAGGACAACGGTATGATTGCTCTTTTGCGACCTGGGAGACCAGTGTTCGTACCATGAAAATAGTTTCTAAGTCAACATTTAGAGATAAGACCGTGTATATCGACTTTCCTTAAACTCCGCATTGGCAAAAGCGTCATGCACCGGTACACCTAGCTGTTTAGGTAACTTGAAAAATGAGCCCCTCAATAGCATTCACAATTCTCAGTCATCAATAACCCAAAAATGACCCAGAATATTACTCAACGCCCAGAAATTGATGATCGGATTTACTCTAATGTATGTACAATAATCCTTGCCCCAAAAAATCAGAGAGTAATAAAGGTGCTCAAATACTATTTATTCACATGTGTGTTGAAAGTTACAAATATATCACAACTGCATACAGAGTAAAAAAAGACTAAAGACAGAAATCTGCTGGACCAATGTCCCAATAGAGAAAAAAACCCAAAAATTAGAGATTATAGGAGTAATGGGAGACAGATGAGAGTAAACATGTAGAGGAGATAAAAAGGGCAATAAGCCTAACCAAATCTTCTTCTCTTCAACTTAAAGTTATGTATAGTGTAGAGCCTTACCCAGCTCTTTTTCTGACTCAATCTAAAAACCCAATAATGGCTTCAAAAGAAAGTAAACCAGCCAGCCAAAGGTTGTCATATTTGATAGTAATATGTCAGTTAGAACTTCTGGGATTCCTTTCAGCCTAACAGACTAATCCAATGTGATCGAGTGTTGGGCAGTTGTGAAACCAACAATACTTTATGGATCTTGAGTGTTGAGAAATTAAGAAAGAGCACATACAAAAAGTTTGTGTTGCCGAAATGAGAATGTTGAGATAGATGTGTAAAGTTACTAGAAAAATAGGAAAAGAAATACTTTTATTCGTGAACTATTAGGTATCGCTTTGATAGAGAATATTGAGAGAAAATCGTTTAAGATGGTATGGGCCTATGCTTATCTGGATGTTGTAGTCAGAAAAGATGAAATAATTAATGTTAGTGTTACTGGAAGGGGTAGAAGAAGACATAAAAAGACCTTAATAGCAAGTAAAAATAAAGATTTAAGTACTCTGAACCTAACTAAACATATGCCTTTTTACATATCTCAATGACGACAAAATATCCATATAACCGATCCCAAATAGTTGGGACTTACAGTTTTGTTATTGTTGTTGAAGAGTAATCCAATGTCTTAATCAAAAAATAACTGAAACTAGTCCTTAAACTCAAAGAAGAGGATAGCAATTCTAAGAAACTTATGACTTTACCCAAAATTCTCTCATACATGTGCTAATTAGAAAACCTAGAAGGGTAATTAAATATTGTACCTAACGGCTTGTGTGTCTCTGTGAATCATGGATCTTCAACCAACTTTCACAACAATAGAGCGACCTCTATATCCTTTTCAGCATATTCATGAAAGTCTTCTCTGATAAGTTGTACTTTCTAAGTTGAATACAAGATATTCACCTTAATCTCTTTGGTGGCAACCTCTAAGTTACACATCTTCAAAATCCAATCAATCTCAAGCACAATTTGTTTGGCCACTCACTAATACTTTTTGTCCAAAGTTTCCTGTCACACACTTTAAACTAAAAGCTTCGGCAATATCTTCCAAATAATTGCATCTTCTTAGCCACCTTTTGTTTTGATTCTCAGATTGAATCTTAATTGAGATCCCGGTTCTGATTAAGCTCATATCAGCACTATGCAGATGCAAAAGGTTCAGTGGAGGCATTGATCAGCACATCATCATTAAGTAACCGACTTTAACAATTTAGACAATGTATTAATATAAACCCACAACAGATATTCTTATAATTTGTCTAGATGAGCTATGTTGAAAAACTGATGCATAATACTTTTGCAATGATCAATGTTATGTCTACTCTGTAATATGCACTACAACACATATAACTTAAAGAGCTAATTAAGCAACTCTACCACAACTGAAAACTCAATTAATATGGAATATTGAATAAGATCGCTTCCAAATATGCAATGGAAGGGATCCATATAGCCGACTCTGTTGATTGACTGCATTTGACAGCATGCCAATTGACTTATTCTGCACTATTTCCTAGAGATCTGCAAGACTTTAGCAGTAAACCATCCAAGCCTGAGCGTACAACACAAAAAAATTGCAAGTATATACAGAGATAGGCAGGAGAGCGATGAAATGATCACCTGGAAGGATCACCGTGAGCTGCCAACCACGGCTCGACTGATGACGCCCCTAAGGCATCGGCAATCTGCGACTTGCTGATGTACCCACCGCCACCTCCCTTTGCGCTCCCCATCGACTTAATGCAGTCAGCCAGATTCGCTTGCTTCCCCAACCAATTCAGCACCTTCAGCCCATCCTCGAAAGCCGCAGGGTACCGGCTCTCCGGCGCCAGCCTATACCCGACTGCGATCACGATCACATCCAACAGTTTGGCTACTCTCCTGCAGAAGAAATCGTTGGCCGCCGACGAATTGCTCCCGGAGACGAACCCGCCCCCGTGGAACTGCAGGACCACAGGCAGCTTCCGAGGCCCGGCCGACCGGCGATGCGGGTCGGCCACGGATGGGAGGTACCCCCCGTAGGCACCGCCGTTGTCGCGGGGGGCGCGGTCGAGGGAGGAGTCTGGGAGGAAGAGGCGGAGGGAGAGGGAGGTGAGGGGGTCGACGTGGATGTCCTTGGTGGCGACGCCGTCGGGGCCGAAGGAGGGGTTGGCAGGGACGGCTGACTCGTCGGGGCGGGAGGTGATGCCGAAGGTGGTGGTCGCGCCCTCAGCCGCCGCCTGGTGGAGCAATTGAAGCTTGTGCTTGAGGAGGATCTTGAAGATGATGCTGTATAGTTTCACGGCCACGCTCGGCATCGCTGCTATCTACCCACCGATCTCTTCCGATGCTGATGTTCGCATTGGTCGATCGATTAGGGATCGATGGAGAGAGAGAGAGAGAGAGAGCGAGAGAGAAAGAGGGAGAGCCGGCAATGGCTGTGAATATTACTGGAGGAGGAAGACGAGCGGAAAGGGCGAATGAAGGAAGGAGAAATGGAAAGCATTACGGCACTTTAACATTTCTTTTAAGTATTATTTTCAAGAGAAAAATCAGATGAAAAAGTCTTTTTTTTGGTCAAAATAAAAGAAAATTGATTTTGAATAAAATATTTTTTGGAAAATAAATTAAATTTCATAAATATTAAAAAAATAGCAAATTCTGTATCTTTTGTTGTGATAAGAAAATGAGAAGATTAAGATCTGCATGAAAATAATGTATTATAACCTTATTATATGGAAATCAATGTTTTACATGCTAAATCATAATAAAGCATTGCTTTATGATCGGATATTATGCTCCAAACTTTATATGTTGCATTATCAATGAACAAGAAATCATTTTGAGTATATCACTAAGCTCTCCCTCAAAAAAAAAAAAAAAAAAAAACTATTTTGTATGCCAAAGTTATAAGACACAATCCCCTAATTATTATTATTATTTTCTCCCTTTTCTGGTTCAGTAATTGCATCAAGTGGTAATTTCATTGCTACAATGGTTCAGGTAGACAAATACTAATCAGATATTGTTTATATTAATTGGAACAAATACAAAGTTGACTAGAATCATTCAACTAGGTTGAATTTAAAGGTTCAAACCCCCAAGTCTGAGCTGGTCCAACATGGCCAGCTTGACCTCCTTGATGATGTTATCAAGGATGTCTTGAATCTTGATGCTCATTACAGTTCAAAAACAAAAACAAGAATTGAAATCATCCCATACAACTTTGAAGTTGTAAGTTCCATGATTTATGTTTTTGTTTTTCCTTATCTTCAGCAACAAGTCCAGTGGCAACAACTTTGAAGTTGGCAGATGGGTCAACATGAGCATGCCATTCAAAGTCAACGTGAAACATCTTTTTTCTAGAAACTACAAAGTATACAACAAAATTACTTACACGCTGTGCCTTCACATCAATAAGCCTTGAGGTCAAACTTGGCCAATTCCTTCTGGTAAACTCAAAAGAAGTCGACTAGAATTTAGATAGATATCATGCAGCTAACCAGTCAATGGATTACCATGAAATCACAGAAGCTGTACCCGTAGACTCAACGACAATTCAACTCCACAAATATGTCATGAGAAAAATATCAGAATTAAATTATAACAAATTCTTTGTAACTTGTCAAGGATACAAAAGTTTAGAATCATTTCTCACTATTCAGATACAAGAATACAAAATTGTGGCCAGATCCTAAAGATGCAGGCTCAAAAACTTAGCAGGCTACTGTTCATGTCTGATGCTGGTCATCCTCATCACTACCGCTTTCGTCTTCTCCATACACCATTTCATCGATTTCTTCATCTTTGTCATCGTCTTCTTCGGCATCAACATAATCTTCATCTTCATCTAACATTTTGTCACCTTCAACATGATGCTCATCCATGGATGCTTTCTTTCCAGCAGCTTTATCCATCTGAAACAGAATCAACCATGTTAGAAGAACCTAACAGTTCACATAGTTTATATAATGAGAGTAAAGTACTACCTACCTGTGTCATGATCAGTCGAAATCTACCAGATAGCTTTAATAAAGGTTCGATAGCCGCACATTTCAATTTTATCATCTGCCACAGAGAAAATTCAATACCATGTAAAACAAGAATGGGCAACCAACATAAGACTATGTGATTTGAGTATAGCTTTGCAGTTTACAGTAAGGTGATTGAATAAATGAAGATGCTATACGATTTTCAAGTTCAAATTTAAATGAATCTGATTTAAAATAAAAAATAAAAGGAAAAATGATAGAATTATGAATGCACATAAACAATTTAGAACCTAAGAGGTATAACACATAGGCTTGTATACAAGGAACAAATCAACAGGAAAATAATATGCAAGAATGCATCGGGGTATACCTTGTGTAGACCATCAAGCATTTGGACTGATGAATCTTGAGATATGATAAATTGACCATGGTTGACTAGAATGTAATATATCCATGGAAGAATATGCTTGGAACTGACTGAACTGTCGAAGAAAAATTAAGTTGTTTACTAGGCATCAGCATGCAGTTCAATTTAATCCAGTGATACAATTCTACAAGCAGCAGTGTGACAGAAATATTGAAAAAGGTTATACTATAAGCTGGGGTGGATGCTGACAGGCTAACAGACAGTGATTGAGTTATATAGATGATGTAGACAACACTTTCTCGGACTAAGGAACAAATCAGTTGGCACTTGACAGTGATTGCAGCCTAAGTAGCCGGCATGGAAAAAATAATAGCACCTTCAGAAGTGTGTGCCATACAGGAATATTTCTTGAGGTACTAATTCTGTTTTCTAGGATTGATTTATGATGACTGTTGTGTTTAGAGTCTCCCAAATTCAGAACAACTGGTTGTACAATTAGATTAATAGGTCATAATATCCATCCAAAGTATATAAATTAGACTTTCTCGCTCGTTAAAATTATGAAGCTAGTGGATTGTGTGACTGATACTGTGGAGACTCTGGAATGTGGGGCAATTCTAGCATATTTTTACAACCAGACCCAACCAGAATCCAACCAAAAATCTCTTTAAGTTTCCTTTTCAAGCACCTGGAACCAGGATCATGATTTAGTGATATTACCACAAGTAACTTCTCAAATACTCATCTAAATACTTTTAGGCTATCAACAGGACCAGAAAGGGGCAGCAACCTATTTAGAACCAAGAATGAACCTCCAGTTTATATCACATGTTATGTGCAGACTTGCCCTTGGTGTTGAGTCCAACTAAAGGGTAAAATAATAATCATCAATATCATTTGTTTTAGGGTTTTAGGAGAAGGATAGGACTCACACAACCTGATGTTCTACTGTTTCTTTTGCTGTCTCCACTGAATGGGAGGTTAGGGGAAGGCAGAAGATCATGCCAAAGCCAAGAGAGACAACCAGCTCGAGCCCCAAGCTAGGAAAGAGAATTCTAAGAGGTCATGGAAGCTCTATCTATATGCAGTATTTTTTACCTCAATAAAGCAGCACACCAGTCATTCTGCCACATTGCACACCAGAGACTTGTTGGCAGGGGAAGTTGTCATCAAAAATTAAGTCCTACCTCTGTTATTCTGAATTCTTATTTGTCATGATGCAAAAACAAGGCCAACAATAAGACGGTGACAACAAAGACAAAAGTAGGTTATCAGGAAAATTTCTATATGATAAACTAATGTATATTGTTAATCAATGTAAAACAGGATTTGGGATTGAAGCACAACTATTGTGCATTTGACTATGTAACGGTTTCTTGACATATAAAATATAGTAAAAAAGCAATAAAGCAATTTTACTCCATCGTTTAACCTCTATATTGCAATATAACAAAACACATACTATGAAGCTACCCAGCCCTAACAGTCCGAGCCCATCTTTTCAGGGTAAAATAAATTTGACCAAGATTTCAGTTGGTTTTTGGGGTTTGGTTTGTCAAATTATGTTGAATCATTAATAAAGAAAGTTGGTAATGGTTAACCCTTAATCTAATCCAACCCACCTTGGTTGCATGCTGTTCAGGAGCTCAACTTACCGCCCGTTTCATACTGGTCCAGGCAAAACGATGATCCATGGGTCTAACACTTGTCTTACATAAAAGGTGACCAATGATCACATAAAATTTCTAATATCCTTCTCTACTTTATCCATCCGGTTCTTATTTTAAAATAATATCTTCATCAATCTCTTCATCATGTTGAATAATTAATATAAATTATATAGAACGTTTCCCTATTGATCTTCTTGTACATCCAACTTAACTAAAAGGGATAAAGTTAGTGACCGAAGCTCTCATAATGGCTCGCTCTAGTATGTAGAAGGTAAAAGGGCAAATAGGATGCATGACAAGGCACATTCTCCATATCGCTTAGAGAAGGTATGATATTTAAATCAATCAATGCTGAAAATATTTTTGCCTTGTATGGTTAAGATTACATATGCATATATATTGATATTAGCACAATAATCCTAAGAGAGTTACAAAACCACCCACCCCAGTTCTCAATCCATCTTTAGAAATGTTCATAAGAAATTAAAACAAACATAACTCAGGGGCAACTGCCTAGTAATTACAGATCATTTTATGGATGGAAAATGACCGAATCAGATTCTTGGAATAGAGCCCAAAAATTCAAGCATAAAAAAGACAAGAATAAAGTCATTAACAGTTCTTATATAAGAAAAAGTTTTCATACCTTGTTTTCAAAGAAGATATGAGGATTTCGAGAGATTTGCAAGCATCAATGGAGCTCATGGATGAGATATAAGCCCTTATCTACTCATATGAGAAAGACACAGTCAGCTTTTACAGCTAGATAATCTCAATACAGCATATACAGCTACTTTTTTATCAATAATTTACTTGTTAAATCTTATGAGTAACCATATTAGAGACACAAACCTTCTTAGGAGGCATATTTACATCAACTGATATTATCCCCCTACTACATATATCCAGAACAGTATTAGTAGGATTACTGGCATGATCTTTTGTCCTGAGATCAACTTTTTCGGTGACAATCCCCAATGCCTTTAGTCTATCCTCTATGCATACAGTATCATCCTCTTCCATTCTTTGCAGAACGACTGCACCAGTGAACAAATTTAGATTGGACTTAGATATGAAAATTTGATTTTGGAAGTTACATGCAAAAGCCAACCAACTTGAGAGCTTGACTATACACGAACAAAGCATTTAATCTCATTTCAGAAGATCTTACTAGGATCATAATTCATATTGAAAATTAGTACTTCAACCAGCATTAAAAATATTAATGAGTCCTGAATTTATGCATTTAAAGAAAAAGTAATGTATTGATAAAAGGAGACAAAAGGTCAAACTTCAATCATTGCCTGGAAAATGACTATGAAGTTACATGGAAAAATGAAGAGAAAACAAAGAGAAGCTTCATCTTGGTTTTTTCCTTCCAATAAGAGACTTTGAACAAGAGGGCATCTGACGAATTGTATTCAATATGCTGAAAATCTGTTCCAGTACTACAAACAAAATAAAAGAATTTTATGTTATTCAATCCTTTCTTTGCTTTAACCTCTAGCTCAACTTACTTTCTTTCATTGTTAATAAAAAAAATTGCTAGGAAGAACATAAACTTTTATCCAAAATATAAAGAAAGAAGGTTCATTATGTTAGAAGTGATGCCTCTATATTGTGTTTCAACAATTGGAAGAAGAGAAACAACCTCCAAAACAATAAACTGGTAAATAAAATTCTAGTTGAAGTGTTATGACTGCATAAACAAATAAAGAGAACATCCAACCATAAAACTTATGGGCATACAAGCATGTTTATTTATAAGACAATTATCTAATGACGTGGCCCACCTTCCTTCAACTCGGGACTAATATGATATTGCAAGCCTAGCCAGCCTTTCTTGGGCCAAAATCAAGCTTTCCAACAATGGCTTTCCAATAGTCATAAATGTCCCACACCCTTTCCACCACACACTTGCTAGCCACAACTCTTGTATTCCATCTCATGCATATCAAGCCCCACTAGTGCTGTCTCATGCATTGATCATGACTCGCTCAGAAGCCATGTTTCTCATGACATATGCAGGATTTACAGAACTTGGATATCATTCTCAAGTCAGATAGGGAGTTTAGCAGTTCCTAATAACTAACTGATGAGGGACTGCAATGAAAAAATAGAACACCGACAGCAAGAGACAATATATGCCAAGACTGGTCCGTCAAAAGGAATGTTTTCTTTTCTATAATGTTTTAGCTAGTAATTTGGGAATAGTTACTAGAATACTATAAATAACAGGCCTCTATCAGCCTTAAACATGTTAGACAATCTTTTATTTTTCTGTAACTCTACAGTTAAAAAATAATTCTGTAGTGGCTTCTATTATCCCTTGAAATGAAGTAGCATCTAATGTCATTCCTAATAACCTGGTTAAGTAAGAACTAATTAGCCTTATGTAGAAATATAAGGATGATAGCCAGCATGATACCTTTGTATAGCATTTATGAAGCAACTGCATATCCGATCACAATATCACGCAAGCCACAGATATCAGATATGATGTTGCACCTTGTTCAATATATTCTCAAACTGATGGCAGGACGAAATTCAGCTACATCAAACTCCATATGCAATGTTTTATACACCTTTGCCATATACTACACTTAATAAAAGAATCTTTCAACATCTGCATGTTTGATCCTTCCCATGAATTAATTTGCTAAAGATAAGCCATAATGTTGTGTAACCATTCCTCCAAAACAAGACAATAACTTACTGAAACTAAACTATCATCGGTTCATCACCATGATCATCAAAGAATTACAAGTAGGAATCAGGATACTATGCTGAGGAAGCTTAGAAAAAAGAATCCAAACTATATAATCGCCCTTTGACCTAATGACAGACACATATCCCAAGGAAAATTTTACAATGGAGAAAATAGACCACATAAGCAGTTTGCAACCACAAGAGTTGATGCGATCTAAGTTCGATAAACCAACGAACACTAGTGGAGCTATAAGTAGTATCAGAAAACAAGTGGATGATTCGGCAAAAAGCTGTTTTGAGTATTAGCAATAACAACAACAATCGTACTGACTTAATTATGGTTATTCTTCCAGGTCTTCACTATGCATTTCAATAAATAAATATCTGCAATTTCACTACCATTCTCAACATTATAAAAAAGTATTACCTTTTCTATGTGCAGACCGAGCCTTGTTCTTATTGATAATTGGATCGACCTCCACATTCTTGATATCTGTAATCAATTGTGTCACATTGTGCTTTCTTTTCTTATCCTGTGCATATAGTTTCGGAACTGGAAGAATAGCATCTTCTGCATTTGCTCGATCAAGTGCAGTCACTGTTTCTGCAACATACAAATTTAGCACCTCTAGAAGATATAAAAATAGTACAAAAAAGAATTCCATAGTGAAAAAAGACCAAGTAATATCATGTCATTAGGCATTATAATATGGAACTATGATACTCTACTAATTTGCAATAAGCGTTGTTCATGTTTTTAAGCTAAAAGTATTCATCGCATAATAACATAGTCCCTTTTAGGTAATATGTATAGCATACCTTTCAAGTCCATAGTTTGTCCTTTCTGAGAGATCGAAAAGCTGTCAATTGGTATAAGAACACCGCCTTTAAAGTCACCTAATTTTATGTCAACACCATACTGCACCAAGAGTTTCTGAAATGATGGCTTTACCAGTGAACCATAAGCAACAAATACTTGCCCAGAAGCAGGTTTGGGTACATCTAGAAGTTTTGCAGAATATATTGCCACATCAAATTTCTTTTTTGACTCCAGAAAAACTGAGATTCTTGTAGGTTGACTATTACCCAATTCCTCAATGCTACCTCCGCACCAAAAATAACAGACACCCATTTCTGAGATGGCCAAAACAGATAGTCCCGCTCCATCCTTACCATCATTATCTAACTTTTTGCAATCAAGAAAAATGGCTGGATGATCCATTGAGAGGATACATATGGACGATTGCTTTTTACCACTGCCCACTTTCCATATGGCAACATGTCTCTCACCAACTCCAGATGTCACAATGTAATGGCCATCTTCACTGAAAATCATGCATCGAACAGCCACCTAGACAACTTTGTGGTGTTTAGTCAAGTTGATTAAAATGACAAACAAGGCATATAATGAGGATGAAATGAAAGAAGAAAAGAATATAAAGGACACGGAATAAAAGAAAGGATGATACATGTTGCAAGAATATAACATACCGGATGTCCAGGAAACTTCTGTATCTTTTTGTTATCTGAGCAATTGAAAGTTTTCAACTGACCAGCAGCGGCGGCCAATATTTTACCATCTAAAAATTAGATCATAAGTTCAGTTATATAAATATCATTTTTTTTCATTAAAGGAAATAGAGACTAGGTTATCTGTCATGTTCATAAAGCTTAATGATGGTGCATTTGTTTCAGATATGCCTTCAGAATAAATGAAGGACCTTTATTCTTGTAAAGCCTTATATACCCATGAATATTGAACCCCACAAAAACATAGAATCAGGAACAAAATGTCCTTCAACATAATGCAGAAAGTACATTGATGTTGATACTTGAATTGTGTTCATAAACAACAATCCACTAACTGGTCATAGATTACAGTATATCAATCCATACATAGTAATCTTGCCAAATTAGCATGTGATATACTTTCACTAAAAAAAATTATGCACAAGAGTGCTGCTCACCACCTCAGAATTAAATGTTACTTTAACAAGAGAAATGAAACTATGCAGATATAATGGCAAATTTACCTTAGGTTTCATTCCAATAAATCAGAAACCCAACTGATGCGAAAACAAGTTTTAACGGCCATCTCAAAAGAACCATGGGCATCATGATCAGTTTCTAAATTACATGTTGCCAATACACCAACTTGATACCATTTGTTGGTTGGAAAGTAGATGCAACTTGATTACACTTATAATAAAGAAAGCTTTTGGCAAAAATAATCTTTGTGTCTCCATTTTTAGCACTTCAAATTGCATTTGATAAATGAAGGAATGTAATCCAAAAATAGACACATCAGACTATATTTAAACACTTCATACTACCTCAAAATGGTACTTTAAAACAACGTTTTACTTATCGGTCCGTACCAATGTACCAACATTTTGTCGGTACTGGTACGGTACCAGTATCATGGCGGTATGCACAGTGAATACCACCCGGTATTATTAAATTATTATAATATTATATAATATAATACTAAAATATTAAAAAATATTAAAAAAAAGAAATAAATGGGCGACGTCGCCTTGGTCTCTCTCCCAACGCGGGGAGACATTTCCTCTCCCCGCGCAGGGACGATAGTAGCCCACGGACTGCGAGGGCGGTGACAGCTCGCGATCGACCCGCGGACGACGAGGGCGCGCGGGCAGCGCGCAGGCGAGGACGGCGGCCAGGTACTTCTTTCTTCTTTTCCTCTTCTTCTTTTCCCTTTTTCTTCTTCAATCGACCGCCGACAGTCAATTTCTCCGTCAATCGACCGCAACGGTCGATTTTAGCGGTACTGCCCGGTAGCGACCGGTCCACGTACCGGTCAGCTACTGAACCCGTATGTACCGAGCGGTACGAGGCCTTACCACTCGGTAAGGAAAACCTTGCTTTAAAAAGAAATAAGAATATGCAAATATCGCAAATGTGCATTAATTTCAATATCATAAGAATATAAAACTAATTTAATTATGTGAAGAGAACATCTTGGTTTCCAAGAGCCACTTCAAGTACACCCTGAGCATCATGATCAACTTTTGGTCTATAAGTTGCCAATATACAAACTTAATTAACATTTGTAGGTTTGAAACAATTGCAGCTTAATAACAGTTATTGGCAGGCCAGTGCAGAAGTTTTTGACAACATGCCGACCATAATTCATAAATGTACTTTAACTCTTCAAAGTGCATATTTTAATTGAAAGAAATGTCATATGCAGCTCCTACCTAAATACTCGAGAATTATGAACTACTATCTAATCAAATGGCCAGTTAAATTAATGATGATACCAAGTATGCCTTGAAACAAGTCCATATGGCTTCCAATAAATTAATTATAGTGAATCAACAAGTTTAGCTTGACAAAGATTAATTAATTGCACAAGGGAAGAAACAACAATAGCTACGACAGGTGCTGGCTGGTTGATGGCCTATAACTGAACCTTTTCAAGAAATTTATGAACAGTGGGGTTGCTGTGCATTGTAAAGTACTCCGTTCCTAATAAAATATGCAGCTTATACATGAAATCATATAGTCTCCCACATTTCAGGCACTAGTTACTGCCAGAGCAACTGATGCAGAGTCCAAATGGCTAACTTTCAAGAGGAGAAGCATCTACAAGCAGTTTCTAGGTAAATACTAGGAGTACTTTCTGAAGTCTAAATAACTTGGAACACTTTCTAAAGTGTCAATATCCTACAAATTCTTCCCAAAATGGATTGAGAGTTTTTACAACCAAGAAAAAATGAATGTGATAACATGGTAATGGTATAGTAAAGATAAAATAACATATGTGCCATAACATAAAATCGTATTCTTGGATGCAATACACAACCTTCCCCAATCTATGATGAACATACATACTGATATAAAGCCATAACTAAAACCAGGATAAAATAACCAAAAGCATTCAGCTTCAATATACGAAACCTTACCAGCAGAAACTGACATAGAAGATATTGGTTTTGTAAATGCTCTAAATCTGCCTAGTATGCTCCCTGTTGATGTATCAATCTGGCAAACCATACCATCAACACCTGTTGTGTATACATATCGACGAAGCATGGAATAAGAAACAGCGGTAACACCCCTGCCATTTATCAAATTCTGCCATTAAGCATACAGTCATAGAATTTATGCAAGAAGAAAAATTCATATGAAAGGAACAAAGAAAATTAGATCCTTTTATACAAAGAACTGAATATGAAAAAGTCACAGAGAATAAAGAATCATAGTTGGGAAAATAACACTTATAATAACATCCCTAGTTCAACATATAACTCACTTTGCCAATTTAGAAATGATTTAGTTGAAAGCTATACTTTGTCTTATACTAACTGTGATCAGAAATGATCCAACTAGAGTTCACTTATCAGTGTATCATGCAAAAGATATGTTTCATCAAAGATATGTGAAATGAAATCAAGGTACCAGTCTCATTAGAAGATTCAACTATATTAAACCATGAACATCAAAAAAGGACCTCCATTTCTGCCAGCAGATTTAAATTCTGAATTATAATGAATGTCATAAATTTTGGCAGAACAACTGTTTTCCAGAGAAAAGGATTAACTCAATTAATTGACTGTTTTCAGGTGAGCCACAAAAAAGGAATCTAGAAATCCACGGAATTCTTAAGGAGCGTTCTCAATATAAAGCAAAGAGTATAATACAGGATACATTCTACCTAGTCAAGATCAAATTCAAAAGCATGGTGAAAAGCAAATTTAGTTCAATTGAGTATTGAGAAGAAAAGTTGCAATAGCCAAAGAGAGAGAGAAAAAAGATAAACTAGAATAACAGAAGAAGAATTCTCCTGGGTTATAGAAGTTAGGAGGACATTGATCCACTACGTGTGAGTGTTATGCCGAACGCATGGGCATAACCATACAAGACAGCAGTGTGGAGGTCCTGAAAAAGCTGATTATCAATTGATGCAACAGATGGAATGCTTGTTCTCAATATCATTGTTAATAAAGAATCATACAACAGGGTGGGAAAACAGCAACAGACTATAACGAATATTCAATGAGCAGGTAATATAGATTTCAAGGTGCAAACTAATTTATCATAGGAGAAGATAAGTGAGGTAACGCAGAATCTGATCATCTAATGATATTACACTGATCATGTATAAAACTTAGAACTATGAAAAATGTGGAATTTACTATGAATACATAAATTTATGTAATGCCATCAATCTTGTTTCAGTAACATATATTACCCCCTCCACAAACCAAACTAATTTACACAAAAAAAACCTAGCATAGTCCTTTGCATGTAAACCTCACCCAGGATGACAGTCGCTGACTTTCCACCTCAACTGACCAGCAGAAACATCCAGTGCCAGAACATCACCATTGCCCGTTCCCAAGACCAAAATAGAATTTCCTGGTTTTTTTTTAATCTTGCAAGGCAGAAATCAAAGAGACATCAATACGGGCAGAATCACCAGCAGACACCAAATATATCAATAAATTCGTAACTTTAAGGTTTTTTATTTTTGGTAACGACGAGAAGAAAGAAAAAGACCTTTTTTTCTAGTTGAACCCATTTCATGCAAGTATAGTCGAGAGAAAGGTGCCCACTTTTCGGCTGAGACAGCAAGCTCGAGGGATCAGAAGGTGCAATATCGGAAAACTCGGTCTGCAACTGACCCTTTATGGTGTCCCATATCTGCAGCCAAAATTCAAGTCTAAGAACGGTAAACCTCGACAACTTGAGAACAAATCACAACATTAAGCAGGAAGTTGAGGGATCGGACAACCTTAATTCGACCGCCGCCGGAAGAGATGGCGAAGAAGTCCAAAGAGGGGCTGAAGGATGCGAGGAGGTCTCTAATGTTGGGAAAGCTCATACTCATCTTGAAGCGGCCGAGAGCGAACGAGTCGTGTAGACAAACTATGAGGTATCCGACGAGGTTGAGGAGGAGGAGGAGCCACGGAAACCCTAGTAAAACCCTAGCTTGCTAACCATGACAATGAGAAGGGAAGAGGAGGAGGAAGTGCCGCCGCCCGAACCCTAGTAGGAGGGAACGCGCGGCCCACAAACAGGTATTATAGGTGCGACCATCTCTTCGGCCCATTGTGCGTGGCCCAGGACAGGCCCAATTTAAGTGGGTCCAGCATGCGCAGACCAAGGAGGTCGCAGGCCCGAGCACAAGTAGGCTTCCATGGATTGACGCTCAATGTATTGAATGAATCCAGATCGGGAACACAGGTTAGCGACTCATCTTCTTCCTCGTATCCTAAAAGAATCAGCATATGCATGCACTGTCTTGGATTTTTGTTGCTGTGTACAATCTGATGAGAACACAACCAGCTGCTGGTTTTGTTCTGATGAAGCCTCTTCCCGAACTCACGAGCAAACAAAGTGAAGTAACTTTATCCGCCATGGGAAGTCTGTCAACTTTCTTCCACCTTCAGCAGCAGCAGTAGCAGCCTTCGCATATGCAGTACAGGCGGGCGTCTCATACTACAGACAGATCCCCGCTGCTTGGCAGCACGCCCCATCCACCAGTACAAAGAACACCCAGCAGCGCACGTTATTAATTGTGTGGCTTCCGCAGCCGTCTCGTGATCCCCAGATCCGGACAAACCACAGTCACGGGATCCATATGGCACCAGCACTACATATCTCCCGTACTGCCTCTTGCGGTGGCAGTCCAACCCGAGGAGCAAAGAGGGAGAGAGAGCGATGGAGTTGAAGCTTAGGACTGTGGTGGTCGCAATGGCGATGGTTATCCTGCTGGTGGCGGCATCCACCACGGCGGCGGCGGGCCAGAGCCTGTGCAATATGACCCAGGTGGGGCTGGCGGCGTGCAAGCCGTGCATCGCGACGGTGAAACCGGAGGAGAAGCCGACCGAGGCCTGCTGCACGGCGTTGAAGCAGGCCGACCTGCCGTGTCTCTGCTCCTACAAGAACTCCGACCTGCTGCCCTACCTCGGCATCGACCCCAAGCAGGCCATGCAGCTCCCCGCCAAGTGCAACATCGCTCCTCCGCAGCAATGCTGAGAAGAGACGCTGCTGCGCCTGCACTTTCCTTTTGTGTGCTTGGTGGTGTAGTGGTTGAATAAGACATGCGAGTGGTGTTGTTGGTGGTGTAGCTGTGTCCTTTTCCCTTCGTTCCTTCTTCTCACAGCTCCATGTTTCCCGTCATGTTATCCTACTTCTACATGCATTAAAATGGTGTTCATCTACTGATGTTTGACAATCTAACTTCTGACCACAGTTCCATAGACAAGAAAGTCAATGACACAGATTTCCAACCAGAAACATTCCTTTATATACACACATAAATATTTCCAATTACAGCCATGGAATGGAATTTTGTACTCTTTGCTACATATCATGATCTGAAACTTCTTTAAGGCGAAGGAATTCACAGTGGAGAATAAGTTTTTTCTATATAAGCCTATATAGAAGGCATCTACCAACTGCATCTCTCCTCATATTCATCATCTCCTATCACGCTTCATGCCCGAACAAAGAAAGGATACTGAAGGAGGGAGGAAGAAGTAACGATGAGGTGGCAGAAGAGAGAGAGAGAGGATAAAGCTCTTGGACTGCAGGTCCAGAGAACATATTGTTCACCCTTGCAAAAGAAATCTCCAAGACATGCTTTGGTTCCTGGTGAGATGATGGTGGGCATGGAAAAACTGAGCAAAATTGAGTGCGTTGTTCGATCCTTTCTTCCTCACGCAGGATGCATTATATTCCCTGTAAGAGATGAGCCATCATCACAGTACCAGGCTTGCAACCACTGATGCATTGAGCAAATGATGAGTATGTTCTTCTCTATAAATGTCTTAAGATTTCTTTCTAGTTTTTGTTCTCTCTTGAACGTAAATAGTGACGACGATAAGATTACGCCTTTCCTAAATCCCTTTTTTAAGGTAAGCAGTGATGGTGGGTACTAAACCCACTAATTAAGCTAGTTAATATTAAAATTTATTAGATGAAGTTTTTAAGTTTTTAATTTTTACTAAGAATATACTATTATATGATCAATATTTCAAGTGTAAAAAAATTATTAGACATGGTTTCAAAACTCTTTCTCAAGTAAATGAATCAAATTTATAATATTTAATGTGCAGAATTATCAGATAAGATTTTGGATGCCCATTGTTGATAAGTTTGATACACCACTACCATGGTGAGTCCCTGTTGCATCTTCTAACTATGGTTCATCCACATGCTAGAGGACCTGAGGTTTGCAGGACAAGCCTAACCAAGCAAGAAATGACATGAAATAACAGGTTCCACCTCATCATGGTCCTCCTTGCTGGTCTCATGCAAAGAGTGCTCCATATCTCCTGCTGAAATGGAGATGCCACTGTGGGGACATCCCACTCTGCACTTAGTTGTGGAAAAAGAGGACAGAGCTCAGGAGGCACTTATCATGCCAAATATAAACATTGAAATTGAGACAAAAGTTAAGGTCCTGTCTGAAATCAGAGAGCACTGTGGACCAGATCTTGAACATTGTAGTGTGTGGATGTAGTTGCAATCTTTATAGTGATGCTTCAGCTTCAGTTTTGCAGAACAATGTCTCTGAAAGCTATCCACAATAGGACTGGAACTATTCTGATCACTGTGCCTCTTGGAATGTGGAAGAGAGAAGACAGCATTTTAGTGAACTTTGATGCCATTGGAAAGGAGAAGGTTTGAATGGTGATATGAGCCCACTTGATATTAATTAGGTAGCAAATTGCACTTGCAGCTGGAAAGCACTTGATAATTGTATGATTCAACACTCTTAGTAAAAGCCAATGATACCTCATCACAGCATGTGTGCTTCATCACAAGGATGACTGGCATAAATGATGCATCAGAAGATGGAGACTGTGGCAGCCAAATGACAGAGACCATGACAGCCTGGTTGGGTGGTCTTTTTTATGATTTTGTTAGGGTGTCATAAGCAATCTATTAATATCTGAGATTAGTGCAGGAGAAAGTACAAGATGGATTTTGTTAGGGTGTCATAAGCAATCTAAATTTTTGTTATTTGTTTTTTTAAGAATGTCAGCTTAGAGAGGGCTGAAGAATAGCTGAGATTAGTGCAGGAGAAAGTACAAGATGGATATGGCTGCAATGTGTAATTATTCTGCCATGGCTGATGGCCTACAGAGTAAGAATCATTTGACTTGCAGGCAAAATAGGAGCTTCAGTAGTTGAATTCTACTCATTGGAAAGTCCTGCTACCTATATCTATCTGAAAAGATATGTAGAACTTAGAAGAATAAAGCCAATATAACCCCCTTCATTAGCTGCTTAAAATCTTATAATCCAGAATGTGGAAAGAAAAAAGTTATAAACAAATTTGATTTCATTTTCATTCTCGGTTTTTCTTTTATTTTTTTAATAACAAGAAGTGAAATTTATCGTTCATGAAAAATATATAATTGAATCAAGTATTACGAACTCTTCTTGTGTTAAACAAAGAAGTCGATCATCGACCTCATTTTCCTAGATGATGGATTTTTCCAAATAGCTATATGAACTTATATTTGCTATAATTAATATGACCAAATGATCTGGTGTCTACTTTAACCTAAAATTCAAGATTTTTTGAGTATCGAAGATTAAAATAAAATTTTATTGGAGAAGATGCAGTGATTAGATGGTAACAATGTAGGAATAATGTTTCAAGTCCAAAAAACATGGCAACTCGGCACTTTCCTAGAAAGTGTCCCAACTGGTACATAGTTGAACACCCAAAGTCATTTATCTGAAACAGTTGGATTTGCATCCTTTAGTTGACATTTATTTATTTCTTTTTTCTGGTACCACACATTTTTCTTTTTTTCATATAAAAACACATATGAGCTGCAAGAAGTTGGTTCTTTTTTCGATATGATTCAAAGTTAATAACAGGTGGTAAAAGGGAAGGATGAAACGTACACGTCCAAGTGGATGGATGGGTGGATGGGACATATCAGCCGGTCGTTTGGTGAATCATCAGTTGATCTCAAGCGTCGATTTCCCGGCCTTTTGATGCGAGCACACTCGTCTGTCCCACCCGTCCCTTCACCGGACTCACGCGACAGGACAAAAGTAGCACGAAACCAAAAAAGCTGCGGGCCCCGCGAACTGCCGTGCGGCTGGTAACCCGGTTGGTGCGCAGGAAGGTTATTCCTGTGGTTTCCCCAAGGCTTTGCAAATCCCTGTAAACGTTACCCAGTATCATTCATTCAGCTGGTTTTTATGATGTCCAAGATCATACATAATACAGAAGAACCTTTTATTAGGTTTCAACATGCTATGTAGGAGTAAAAGGAAGAAAAAAAAAAGAATTTGAAAGACAAAACAATGGATTGAGTTGGTGGCAAAGAATGACAGCACGTAATAACTTGTAACTCGAGTTCATCCTACAACATTTTGATCATACCAACCGTGCAACTTTAATTGATCTCAATGAAACCAACTGGCTATTCCTCCCCTATCTCCATCAAACAGGACAAAGCAGTAAAAAAGACTGTGTGAGGGGGGGGATGAGGGGAGAGAGAGAGAGAGCACCAGATCAATCCTCATTATCAATCATCAGACGAACATCATCGACAACCATCCATGCCTTGTATCCAGCAATTACCTCTGCTTGGTTCTGAGAGTCCCTCCACAACTGAGGAAAGCATGAGAAATTAATAGAAAATTATGTAGACGGTAATTAAATATTGGATGTTAGTTTTACCTGTATCGTTGGCATCTTCTGCTCGGGTTCCAAGTTTTGCAAGAATGAATAAAACCAAGCATTAATAACAAAGATAAAACCTTTTACTAGTGTGCCTAAGTACAAAAGAGGGAGGGGAGTATATTGTGACACTGGTAGAGGCATAAAAGACAACATAGAAACAGATACGAATTATGATGATGATCACAAGCATCGTGAACATTTTGAGACAACCATATAGCAGGCGTCTACCATCCTTTGGAACATTTATGCATTGTCTGCTTTAGTAAAGAAGACATTTAATTTTTTGGAATAACATGTTGTTATATGCTGATCCAAACAGCATTGCTTAAAAAACCCAAACATCAAAAATTTTATTGCGAGAGCGTACAAAATTGTGCACACACATTAGAACATTGGCGTATGCATGAGCATAGATATAATAAAGTTGAACACAAACATCATATGTATCATAAAGATTGTTCCATAACTATAAAATTTATTCTTTTACCTTTGTCACCACTGAAGAAAGTATCACAACTTTCCATGAAGAAGCACATGTTGGGCAGATAGCCCATTGTTCAGCCCACGGTGGGCGTTAATAAAATCCACAGCCCTGACCCTTTTCTGTTAGTCTAAATCCTAATTCTTTTAACCTAGATTTGATGGCTATGGCTAAACAAAGAGGACAACGACGAGTGTGAACGTGGTTGAGAAAAAGGGAGAAGCGACGATGACAATCGAGGGTAGGAAAACAAGACAAAGAGAAAAAGAAAGAAGACAAAGACAATGCAAAGGCTATTCTCAATCATCTAAGCAGTATTCTCACCTTAGGTTAGATCAGTTTTGTAGTGGATATCTACCTGTGAATATTTGGAAAGATTTTGGATATTATGTATAGTGACATAATCTTTGAATCCCTGTCATTCTCTTGTAATCGTTGCTTGGGTTTTGGACAAGAGGTTCTGAGATTTGTATATTCATTATTTTTATATGGATTTTTTCTCGCTTGCCCCGTGATTTTTACCCTACGAGTTGGAGGGGTTTTCCATGTATATCTTGGTGTTTCATTTTATTGTGATTTCTGTTTGATTTCGTTGTGTGTTACGGTCTGCTAGTATTTGTTCGTATACAAATTCCTTTTTATCTTATCAATTGGTATGACTTTGGTAGCATTTAATTTTTGTGTTCAAACATGGATGATGATAATGTTTCTCGCATGATTAGCTTGAATGAAAATAATTGGATGATATAGAAACCAAGAATGAAAGATATCTTGTATTGCATTGATTTGTATGAACCTTTGCAATGAGATAATGCAAAGCCCGTAACTATAACAGATGATGAGTGGAAGAGGTTAGACAAAAAAACAGTCGGATTCATTCGACAACGGCTCGATGATAGTGTATGTCACTATGTTTCTACTGAAAGTTCTGTATATTCTATTGAGAAAACGTTGGAAGGTCTCTATGAAAGAAAAACGACTGGCAACAAAGCTTTCTTGATTGGAAAACTTATAAACCTGAAATATAAAGAGAGCATTTCTATTGCTAAGCATTTGAATGAAATATCACTAACCAGTTATCCTCTATAAAAATATTTCTTGATGATGAGTTATAGGCGTTGTTATTTCTTAGTTCATTGCCAGAAAGTTGAGACACTAGTGGTTTCCCTCAGTAATTCTGCACTAGATGGTGTTGTCACCATGAGTCAAGTAACAAGTAGTTTGTTAAACGAGTTGAGGAGAAAAAATTCAACAACATCTCAGATTGATACACGCAGACTTGCCTTAGAGAACAGAGGAAGGTCAAAATCTAATGATAGAAATGGTTCACGCATGGGTAGAAGCAAATCAAGATCAAGAAAAGATATTGTTTGTTATAATTGTGGTGAGAAAGGACATTATAAGATACAATGCAAGCAACCTAAGAAGAGCAAGAAAAATGGGAAAGAAGTGAAGCCTACAAAGTCAAAAGAGAATACCACAACTACAGTGCAAGGTGGTGACTATTTGATTTTGTCTACTTCTAATAATATTTTTTCTTATATGTGTCAGGATCTCAAGTGGATAATTGTCACAGGTGCTTCTTATCATGCTACACCACGAAGAGAGTTCTTTGCTACCTATAGGTCTGAAAATTTTGGTGTTCTCAAGATGGGCAACTATAGCACGACAAACATCATCGGCATGGGTGTTATCCACATAAAAACTAACATTGGCTGCAAATTGGTGTTTAAGAATGTGAGACATATGATTGACTTGAGGTTGAATTTACTTTCAGTTGAAAGGCTAGATGATGAAGACTTTGATATCATATTTCACAGAGGGCAGTGGAAGCTCAGTAAGGGTTCTCTTGTTGTAGCTAATGGGAAGTAATATCACACTTTGTACGGATTACAGGCTAAAGCTTGTGGTGAGCAGTTGAATGCTACAGAGAAAGATTTCAGCATGGAGTTGTAGCATAAGCCACTAGAACACATAAGCGAGAAGGGGTTGCAAGTTCTTTCCAAGAGAGAGGTATTGCCAGACCTCAAAGGTAGTTTAAACCCTTATATTGATTGTTTGGCTGGCAAACAATATAGAGTTTCCTTTGTTAGTCCTGCTTTGTCTAGAAAAATACATGTCTTGGACCGTATCTATACAGATGTATGTGGTCCTTGGAGAACAAAAACTCCTGGTGGATCTATTAATGTTCTTGGTAACAATGATGCACTTTATTTTGTTACTTTTATAAATGACTTTTTCAAGAAAGTTTAAGCTTATGCTATAAAGACCAAAGATCAGGTTATTAATGTCTTCAAGGAGTTTCATGCCAGAGTTAAAAGGGAGACAAAGACAATTAAAATGCATAAGATCATATAATGGTGGTGAGTACACATGATTGTTTAATGATTATTGCAGGTCACATGACATCCAAGATGAGATGACAGTTCCTGGTACGCCTCAGCATAATGCAATTGCAAAGAGAATGAATAGCACCATTATGAAAAAGATCATATGTATGTTTTCACATGTCAAGTTACCCAAAAAGTTTTGGGATGAGGCTTTAAGGACTGGAGTTGATGTGATCAACTTGTCACCTTGTACACCTCTAAATGGTGATGTTGGAGAGCATGTATAGTCAGGGAAATATGTCCCTATAGGCACTTAAGAGTGTTTGGTTATCGTGCATTTGCACATGTTCCAGACAATAAGAGGTCCAAGCTGGATGGTAAGATAAAAGAGTTTATTTTTCTTGGCTACTCATATGATCAGTTTGGTTATCGGCTTTAGGATCCAGAAAGTAGAAGGTGTTTAGAAACAAAGATGTGGTCTTCTTTGAGAATCCAAGCCCTTGAGAATTCAAGCTCTTAAGGATATGGAGAATGAGGCACCAGCTAAGACTTATGCAGAAGGATTAGCAGACTGTGACCCAGTTACTCCTCCAACACATCAAGGTGATGGGGGAGATATGCAAGAAGATGGTGTAGAGCCTATGTTGATATACCTGCAGGACATGTTAAGCAGGAAGAAGATAGGGAGCAACTTCCTGTAGAACCTCAGTTGAGAAGATCTTCTAGACCACGTCAACCTTCCAGAAGATACTATACACATGAGTATGTGATGCTTACTAATGCAGGTGAACTAGAGAGTTACCAGGACGCAGTTGAAAGTGAGCACAAAAATAAGTTGTTAGTTGCTATGCAGGAAGAGATAGATGCTCTACAGAAGAATCACACATATAATTTGGTGCAACTATCAAAGGGAAGTAAGGCCATGAGGAACAAGTGGGTTTTCAGGTTTAAGACTTAAGAATATTGTTTTTAACCAAAGTACAAAGCTAGAATAGTTGTGAAAGGCTTTAGTCAAAAGAAAAGTATTGACTTTGAAAAGATTTTTTCTTCTGTTGTTAAAATGTCATTTATCCATGTTGCTCTTGGTATTGCTGCTAACCTGGACTTGGAGGTTGAACAGTTGGATATGAAAATAGCTTTCCTTCATGGTGATTTGAAGGAGGAAATTTATATGGAGCAACCAGAAGGCTTCAAAGTCAAAAGTAAAGAAAATTTTGTTTGCGAGTTAAGGAAGAGCTTGTATGGGCTGAAGCAAGCTCCAAGACAGTGGTATAAAAAAATTAATTCATTTACAGTTGAAAATGAATACAAAAGAACTTCAAATCATTATGTGTACATCAAACGGTTTGGTGATGATTTTATTATTCTCTTACTTTATGTTGATGACATGCTTATCCTTGGAAAAAATAGATCTACAATTGACAAGTTGAAGAATGAACTGAGTGAGTCCTTTGCAATGAAGGATATGGGGCCAGCAAAGCAAATAATGGGCATGCAGATTTCTCGTGACAGAAAAAATAAGAAGTTTTGGCTGTCACAGGAGAAATATATTGAGAAGGTATTTGATAGGTTCAGTATTAGCAATGCAAAACTAGTTGGTTCTCATCTTTCGAGTCACTTCAAGTTGTGCTTAGAGCAGAGTCTATCAAGTGATGAGGAGAAGAAGAAAATACAAAAGATTCCTTATGCTTCAGCAATCGGAAGTTTAATGTACGTGATGGTATGTACGAGGCCAGACATCGCATATGCAGTGGGTGTTGCTAGCAGATTTCTTGTAAATCAAGGCAAAGAGCACTGGACAGTAGTAAAGTGGATCTTTAGATATCTCAAAGGGAGTTCTAAAGTTTATTTAAGTTTTGGAGGTGGACCACCTGTGTTGACAGGTTACATAGATACAGATATGACTAGAGATATTGATACAAGGAAGTCCACATCAGGTTTGTACTCACTTTGTAAGGGGAACTGTGTCATGGCAATCCAGATTGCAAAGGTGCATTACTCTCTATACCATAAAGGCAGAATATATTGTTGTTATAGAGGTTTGCAAAAAAATATTATGGATGAAAGAATTCTTCCAAGAATTAGGACTAAAACAGAAAAACTATGTGGTGCATTGTGACAGCCAAAGCGTCATCCATTTGTGTAAGAACCCAACATTTCATTCCAAGTCAAAGCATATAGATGTCAGATACCACTATATTAGAAATGTGCTTCAAGAAAAGCAGTTACAACTTCAGAAAATTTACACAGATGATAATAAGGCAGACATGTTGACAAAGACTTTACCGAAAGAAAGACAGGAGATGTGTCGACGGCTGGTCGGCATGGCTTCACATTGAGGAGTTATGGCACAACTTCCCTTATGGGCTAAAGGGGGAGGTTATTGGACAGCACATTGTTCAGCCCATAGTGGGCTTTAATAAAACCCACAGCCCTGACCCTTTTCTCTTAACCTAAATCCTAACTCTTTTAACCTAGATTTGGTGACTATGGCTAGAAAAAGAGGGCAACGATGGCTGTGAACGTGGTTGAAAAAGGGAGAAGCAGAAGTGGTAGTTGAGGATAGGAAAACAAGAGGAGAAAAGGGAAGAAGATAAGGACAACGCAAAGACTACTCTCAATCATCTAAGCAGTGTTCTCACCTCAGGTTAGATCAGTTTTGCAGTGGATTTTTACTGTGATCATTTGGGAAGATTTTGGATATTGTGTATCGTGACATAATCCTTGTATCTCTGTCATTCTCTTGTGATAGTTGCTTGGGTTTTGGGCAAGAGTCCCTGAGATTTGTACATTCATTATTTTTATAGTAGATTTTCTCTTGCTTGCCCTATGGTTTTTACCCTTCGAGTTGGAGGGGTTTTCCACGTAACTCTTGATGTTTCATTTGATTGTGATTTTTATTTGATTCCGCTGTATGTTACGACCTGCAAGTATTTGTTCGTATATAAATTCCTTTTTATCCCATCAGCACAGACACACAAACGTGGACACAATCTAAAGTAGATTGGCACATGGATTCAGATTGTCTGAAAAATACGATAGTTTGGAGGATAGTATATAATCTCTGCTGCAACTTTTTTTACTAATTACAGAATAACCAATCCAATGGTTTCTTTGTAAATTGTAGGTGTGACAGTTACCATATCCTTGTCTTAAAGCAATATCATACTTGTCAATTAACTTAGCTGGTCAAATGTAAGGATTTTGACAGTATATTGTAAGGTCCTGGGATCAAATTTTCATGGTGCTAAGCTCTAATATGATTCAGAAGGCCATAATTTTCTTATGCAGAAAACATTAGCTCCATAAAATAATCCAGAACTGGCTTTCCCCTCCGAGTACCCAACTTTTTTATTCCCTGACTATTTTCATGCAATTATAAGTTGGGTCATCAAGCATCTTTCTTTATGCTAAATCAAGTTTGAAATAAAATTAGCTAATATCATGTCAACTACTCGTTTTTTATGTCTCAAAATGATTATAGCAGATTACTGACTCTCCAACAACCACACTTGAAAGTAATTGTTTTCAACTTTTCCAACTAATGGAAAGCGTTATTGACAAGGTATACAAATTTTACATTTAACAATGGATAATAGATAGAAAAGTAATAGCATGAACTCGTTCAGAATATTATTATAAATAGAAAAGAAACTGAATGAAACTAAGCCTTACAGTGATTCCAGCACGATTCACAAGCCTATGTGGAACTGTGTTCACATCGATACAGTAGAATCTAATGCTGAAACATAAAACAAATCCAAGACTGTAAAAACCCAACAAATTTCCATGTATCGTATAGAGCAAGGATGATGAAGATAGTAAATGGGTTTGGGTGTTCTAACCAAGTTAAGTAAACATATCTGAAAAAAGGAAATAATAAATATTGTACTAGTGAATGAAATTCCAGTATAGAAAAATGAATCTGTTAAAAAAAAGTCAATATCCAACCTTGGGTAGTACTCTGCTGCCAATTTTTCCAATTTCGGTTTCAGGTATATACATTTTCTGCACCATCTAGCCATCCTACACATCAAGATGCAATGAAAGATTTAGAACAGCGGGAACAAATTAGGAAGATCATGACACGACCTGAGATGTTACTACATCTGAGAAGCTTTTCACATTGTTGTATGCCAAAACAGAGTAGGCAGCTCATAGGCCAAAGGTTTCTTAGAAATATTTACAATTATATCTCAATAAACATAGGCAGCTTATAGTCCAAGGTTTCTTAGAAATATTTACAATTAGCTGTTAATGAACAAAAACCTTTTCATTTTTTGCATCAAACCAAATGCAACAAGTATGGGTTCTTACCATCACATGGAAACAAATTTAACCTACAGCATTCAAAAAATAATCACTTAATTCAATCAACACTAAGGCATTATCAGAATATATATATACAAAGAATAACAAACAAAATCAGCACAGATTAGAAATCAAGAAGCACAAAGAAAAAATGGAAATCAAGACCCAGAAATCTAACAACTACACATAATTTACTCTTCCAGTTTATTTTTATATTCCAAAAATTATAAAAAGGAAACTTCAACAGATATATACTGCAAGTATTGTCTATTGTTTATAGACACAGGCAATGAGGAACCTATTGGCACAATATGAGTATGTAGAGCGGGCAAATTCACCAAACGAAAAGTTCATAAAACTCAATTAAAACTAGGGTTTTGGAATGTATAGTCCAAAATTAATCTAATAATCAAACCTAGCAAGTAAAAGGAAAAAAGCACACAAGAAGGAAGAATCCAAAGGCTCAAAACCGAACCATAGAACAACGATCGGCTCCTCGAGCTGATGCGCCTCGGCGATGATCCGATCGAAATGCTCCTCGCTGACTATAGGCTCGAGCGCGACCGAGGTAGGCGGTTCCTCCTCTTCCGGCGACGGGGCCACCTCCTTCGCACTCCAGGCGGTCGTTCCACGGGCGGCGGCGGCGAAAGAAACAACCCTGCTGAGTGAGATAGTACCGATCGAAGGCGGGGAAAGGGGGTTTTTGCGGTTCAGGCAGGAAAGGGGAAGGCAGGTTCGAAGGGCGGGGTGGTACCGCGGGAAAGCCGGGTAGTGGAGACGACGAAGGACGGCGGCGAGGTGAGCGTCGGACATCTCCCAAGCAATCGCGAGTCCGACTTGGGAGATTCATATAACCGGAAATAGTAGCATCCTGTCGTCGCAGTCGTGGTCGTCGAGTATTCTTCTACGTTTTATTTTTCTATTTTATTTATATATATATAATCGATTTTTAATATAATAAAATTAGTATTTTTACTCACTTATGTAACAATAGACTGATCAACAAATTATTGTATTAATTATATATATAATCGATTTTTTAATATAATAAAATTATAGTATTTTTACTCACTTAGGTAACAATAGACTAATCAACAAAGTATTGTGTTTAAAGATCGTATTAATTGTATGGATCAAAGTACAAATATGCATTACAACAAAGATGCTGAATAAATTAGTATGAGGACCAACATAGTTAACTTTTCTCTTACAAAAGAAAGAATTATGATTGGCCTTTGTACAAACACAACCTCGTTTGCAAGCAATCAGCGAATTATCTGATTTGACTGAGGTGTTGGGTTTTGAGTTTGGCTTCTAACAAATAACATTGCAGATCTGTGAATAGGATGTGAGGTCAGATTGAAATATTGTATCCGATATGGAAGATTTAATCCACTTTTTCCACTCGAGTTCGGAATAGGGGGCACCAAAATGTCGTGTTTTAGAGTTCTGGAAAGTGAAAATTAATGCAAAAATAGCTAACGAATGGAATGGATCGATTGACACTTTTAAACACATCCAAAGTAAGAAAAATATGAAATAAAAATGATAATATTTTTGAATACTTTATATATTCGTGATTGGATCAATTCGATTGATCAAAGGTGGTTCGGATGTTTACCTGATAGTCGAGGGAGGTTCGGATGGTTGCTCGATGCCCAACCATAATCTAAGATCAAGTGGGTATCCTATTATGTTATTAGGTTAAAATAAAAAGTAAAATTTTAGTAAACTAACAATTGATATCAATTATAGTGATCTCTAGTCTCATGAGCTATTTACAGTGGATTAAATAATAGAGAGTATTATGCCATATAAATCTAATAATAATTGATGTCTGTATGGTTCACTTTCATATCGAATTATGAACAGCTTGATTATATTTTAAAATTTTCTTTAGAAGTAGTGAGAGAATTTTTTTGGTGTTACATCAAAACTTACTTCATCCAGTAGATTTCATCTCTACTAAAAAAAATAGATATTAGGTAGGATAATTTATTTTCCCACATCAAAAAGTTTTATGAATGTTGGTGGGCTTTATCGTGGTCGAGGAGTCAACAACTTGATTAAGCCTACGTGAGTAAGCTCGTCAACGTTAGTCAGAAATATGTAGGGTGTTCGAGAGAGATCAATTGGGTCTACTCGGGAGAGATCGATTGGGTCTGCTCGAGAGCACGCCTCAGGTTACTCCTTCTCAGGGGTTGCTGAGAGATCTTGCACAAATACTTTGTCGAGATGGGGGTGCCCGATGTGACCCCTCCAACGATCGAGTTAGTGTCCCGATCGAGATGGTTTGAAGAATACAATATATTGAGTTAGAGAATTTAAGAGAGAGAAGGTGAGAGACAGAGCGCTTAACCCCCCCTAATGTCGACGACGTCTTAGGCTGAATCGAGGGTATGACATTGTTGAGTCTCGAGGACTCGGTTGGTAGGATGGGTTGGTGTCAGACAGTACCACCTTTCGGGTCTTAAATAGATCAACAAGCCTTGTTCTAAGTCGGATGACACTGTGGCAACTCGACTGACATTGTGCCAAGTCGATCAAGACTATGTCATCTGTTTCGAGCTATCGGATGATGTGATCGACCGAGCTGACTCCTATGAGTGGGGTAGTCCGTGGTGATCAGACCGACCCATTTATGTCCTATCAATGAATATAACTACGTGTATATCATTAAAGTAGTATGGATTTAAACAAACAAAACTGACCATATATCATTGTTTTTTTTTAAGTTAAATAAAACTACCTTTTAAATATTTCCTCCAATTTGATTTAACTCCTTTGGATGATTTCGACCAAAAATTATATCTGTGATGCGTGTAACATTTTTGTGCTGTGTGGATGGCTTGCTGGTGCCGATCTTGACAAGTATGAAAGATGAAACGTCGAAGCTTTGTATTGTCTCTTGGATTTGTCACCTTCTCACAGACATGAAAGAAAAAAGAAGGCCACCAAAAGAGCATCGTGTTGACTTCGAGTTTTATCCATGACGAATGGCCATTATGTTGATGTTGATTAGAATTGTCTTGTAAGATTCCTTGGTCAACATCTCATACATGGTCAAAATTTCGGCTTTCATTATTAGATTTAAGAGTATTTTACATGATGGGATTCGCTTATTTGAAATCTAACGTACAATTAACAATCTAAACGTTTTCTACGGTCCATTTCAATTGGGTAAACAATCGTCTCGATCGAACCGTGGAGGTGTGAGGAAACAAAGGCACAGCTCGATTAACTCAACTCTTGTGGTGTTTCAACGTATAAGCATATGATTACGTGCACGAAATCACATGGTTAGCCTTTAAAATAAGAGCTAATCATGTGCTCTCATGAATTATAATCGAGCATATGGACTGTCTCCACGTGCCTCTTGTCTCCTGCTTACACATCTCTTCACACGACGACCTGCCTTCACTTTTGGCCTTTGGCTTTCGATTGCAAGGCAGAGCCAAAAACTCCTAAGCTATTCCAATGCATGCGCAGAAGTTTTAGTTGATGATGATGCTGAAGAAGAAGAAGAAGAAGAAGAAGAAGAAGAAGAAGAAGAAGAAGAAGAAGAAGAAGAAGAAGAAGAAGAAGAAGACACTGTGCTACTCGTAATCCCCTAGTTTTTCTCCTGCATCTATCTATCTATCTTTGTAGATGCCTCGAAAGATGACAGAAACTAAGTTTTTATCCTGCATCTATCTATCTATCTATCTATCTATCTATCTATCTATCTATCTATCTATCTTTAAATGCCTCGAAAGATGACAGAAACTGGATACAGTCTGTTTTCTATCTATCGCGAGGATCGCTGTGAGATCATGTCAATAGTCCCCAGGTGGAATCTCACAAAACTAGGGGAGGACTTGTACGTGCATGCCCATAATATTTCAGCTTAGTCTTTCATGTCTTTATTATATAGCAATCTGTGCGGATTAGGCTCAAATGCCAGTTCCATTTCCAGCCATTACTAGGATATTAAACCAGGGTTACAAGCAAAAAGAAAAAGGAAGGGAAGAAAGGACATGAGTCAGGTTAATTATTGGCAGCAAGAACATAGGATGCCAAGATCATCTGATAACCGTGATGATGATGATGGAGGCTGGTCCCCGAGAATATAATTACTATGTGTTATGGTACTAGGTTATTGCCCACAACGAAAAGAGAGGTGTGACTGCTAAGGCACAGCCAGCCATCCATCCACCTATTGCTACTTGTTTTCTGCGGCTAAATGATGTTGGTAGAGACATGCATTCTGCGACGAGGGCCACCGAGAGAGACAACCTAGCGTTTTGGCTTGGATTGTGCGACTCTATACCGATGAAGAGGTCCAACTATGTGTGATACGTATAAAGGGATCGTTATTATTAGTTATTGTCATTGATGTTTCCATTGCGAGGAGCAGAAGGAAGAACTTAAACAATCTAAAGTTGGTGGGAGTGTTAAGTCACCACCGGAGAATCTAAATGCCTGCCAATGATGATTTGGCTCTTAAACCGTGGTGGAGTCTTGAGATCGGTAGGAGCACCAGCAATGCTCGAGTCTAAAAGGAGCCTGCCATCGCAAAAAAGCCTTAAAAGGAGGGAGCAAATACCGGGCCTTTGTTCACAAAAGATGCATTCTATTGTCTCCGATACTATAACACGTACAGCCCCGGCGTATCTCTCTCTCTCTCTTTCTCGTGGGCTTTGTATGTGCAGATGTATAGTGTCCGTAACGTGATGAAAGTTGAGGTTGAATTCTTCGAGGTGAGAAGAGACAGAGAGCAGTGCAGCAGAATTTTATGCATATGTACAGAAGCATTTGTACATTAGGGTTGGAACGCAGATACAGATCCCTGGACGGGGGGAATTAGGCTATATATGCACGCCTCTCGTGGACGATCTCTATCGATCGTTCTCACCAGCCTCAGTCTCCTTCTCTCTTTCCTCACTTTTGAAGTTCCCATCATCTTTCTATTCTCTGATACCCCAAACCGTGGTTCTTAAGTTGGAAACGTGTCAGGTCTTGGGTGGGAAGTCGATTAGGTTTCGGAGGTGACCGGAACTCCTTCTTCTCACCCGAACAGGGGATGATCTTTAGTTGCCCCTTGGTTTTGTTGTCGGAAGCGATGAGGTAGGTGCATGAGGGTTTCGATCTAGGACTTGTTTCTCTCTTTTTTGCCCTGGCTTTTAAACCCGCTGGTTCCTGAGAATGGATCTGCCGCTGGTGTTGCCTCGATACAACTCAAAGAGCACTGCAACAGGCTGCAAGATTCCTCCTGTGGGTCCATAAATCCAGGCTCCAGCCGCAGATGTCACCCCGCGTGGGATGCTTCAGTCCTTGTCGCAGTGCTCATGTCCTCCTCTTCTCTCGCTATTTCATCTCCTCGACTCAAAATCTTGGGGTGGGATTGCAGCCTTGCTTGAAGTTCTACAGCTTCCGGTGCGCTCTTCTCTCGGTTAATTACGTTCCATTTTGTCGGAGCAGCAGCCGGCCGGTGCTTGCAGCTGCGGCATCATCAAGATTCACACGAACGTACGGGGAGCCCCGTCGTCGTCGATGAGAATCTTGATGATGCTGCATCAGCAAACAAGCGGCTAAATATATATGCCACTATCGCTGAGGTAGATGCTTTGCTGCCTTTGTGTTTATGATCGTAGAAGGTAATGGTTCCTTTCCCCATGGAAATGATTCATGGAGATCAGATACTCCCAACTCTTAGCTATAGACCTGTATTCGCTGATCCTTTGCTCTTATCTGGAGCCAAGATTTAGATTCTTGAGGATTAGGGTTCATATGTGGGATTTGAAAGTGTGCAGGATCAGATCTACCCTTCCATTAAGCAGTTTTGCCTTTGATATATATATACAACTCTTACGTTGATATATAGCTGTTTATTCATCTTACGCAGTCTTTTGTTGATAAGGAAAAAACACCTTTCTTTTTCTTTTTCTTTTTCTTCTTCTTCCCCTCCATCGTTCTCTTCTTCTTCTTCTTCTTCTTCTTCTTCTTCTTCTTCTTCTTCTTCTTCCATTAAGCTTTAAAAGTCGCAGGACAGAAGTAAGAAATCAAAATGGAGAGTAACATCATGGACCACTTCAATCAACTGGCTTCATCATGAGCCTTTTTAAAGAGGACGATGGTATTTCTCCTTCTCAAACACACCAAAACATGGCTGTTCAGATCTTGTAAGGGGCAATTCCTTCTTGATTTGCTCTTTATCCTCACCTCAGGTTAGCTTAGTTTTGACACTTGAAGACTATAAAAAAATGAACTAGAACAACTTTTAATTTCAGTCCGGCTTTGTAGATTTATGGATTCTAATGCATCTTGGAAGCACTCTTGGATGGATAAATGCATTTTCCGTTCCGTTCTCGGTGAAAAATGCTTTGAAGTTTGACATTAAATATGTGCATTTCTTCAATATTTGGTGGTCATCAACAAATTATCTTCTTGCTTTCAGATGAATGATGTTAAGCTGCTCGATTTGGTTGCCATAAGTCTTCCTTTCTTAGTGTCTTTTGAGTAACTCTTTTAAGTTGTGATACAACAATTGGATTCAGAAGAAGGATCAAGTAGATCCTTGGCTACAAGGTAAGATTTGTTTTCTGAAACCTGGAGAAAACAAAAAGAGCAACTCATTCACATTAATCCAGAATAACATGTAAAGTACGTCCAAGGATGCTTTGCTAAATCCAAACATCTCTGCATTCCTGCATCTCTCTTGCAGGTTTGATCATTGTTCTTAAAGAGCTTACCATCTAAACAACTACGCGGCAGGAAATATCCTGGGATAGAATGGATCCAAAAAAAAAAAAATCTTATGTTAGCAATAACTCCTTCATCAGCCACTCATTTAGGTGGACCTAACAGACGGTACATGTTTGCTGCTTGTTGTTTCTAAGTGGACCTATCTTTTAGGACATCATGCAGAGAACTGTCTGCAAATTTGATTTGAGCTCCTTTCTCCATCTGAGGGCTAAACACATCTGCGTACATCATCTTCCCACAATTGTACAGAAAGATACAGAACGCACCATACAAGCATGTGATTTAGTAAAAGTATATTGTTTGTACTATTTTATGAACTGGAGCCTCTAAGGTGTGTTGTTTTCTCTCTAATCAGAGTGTTACCGTAATCCAAAACAAAAGTGTTTCTTTCATTTAAGTCGACTGCAGGGAAACATTGCAAGTGTGACGGCATCAATGATACTTTTCATGCAAAGTATGAGGAGGTGCTTTATGACCAGAGTCCTCCACGAGAAAATGTTATGCTGAGCAGTGACAGCCACTTTGCTTCCTTCATTCGTTTGTATGTTCTTTCCAATATTTCTTCTTGTCATGAGTACATTATTTTGCTTGCACTGCGCACCTTAATGCTCCCAAAACATGCACCGAAGGATAAATCTTGATTGATTTGCTTCCTCTCTTAATACCTACAGTTTGTTTTTGTTGCTATAGTTATTGTTGTGCCATAAAGCTCAAAAGCATTCAATAATAAAGGCCTATATATGGCTGCTTGGAATAGAGGAAAAGATATATCATCTGTTTGTATATATTTCTTTGCCTAATGAATGAAGTAATGAATGGGTTGAGATGCCTTTGAGGTCACAAGTATAACAAACTCAAAGAAACCAAGGTTCAATCACCATGTCCCAACATCTACCAATGATGCTTATAACACAAAGTATATAAATCACATTACTCCTATCATCAAGTATGTCTCTTGGAAACACCTTACCCCCTATACACCTTGCCATTGCCTCAGTCTTTTCTCTCCAAGCATCTTTGCTAGGGTTTGCCATTAAGAGCTCAGGACTCTTATATATATATATATATATATCTGGTTTTCTCAAATCTGAACTGATGATTCTCACAGGAAGATAATATTTGACGATCCATTCGGTCAGTTAATGAACATTGATACCAGCTTTTTTCTGTGGGACGAAAGAGAAATCAAACCTACCCCTGTTTATAGTCCATGCATGCAGCACAAGTACACCTCCTCTGGTGCATGGCATTTGAACCTTTGCTTTTTCTATCGAGTATATATGTTGTGAGCCTTGCAAATGGTTGAAAGGAGCAAGCAAAAGAACTCGAGCGATAAGAAACGACAAAGGTCGGGTGATGGAACTCGGATTCTTTTGCTGTACGACAAGGAAACACCATGCTCTTGGTTTTGGCCTCATGTCATGTTATATAAGTTGACTAACCAATACAGAGAATACATGAACGATGTGGTTAATACCTCGTTACTACGTTCCTAACATTTTGGATACGACGTAACCCTCACGCTTCCTTCCTATCTCTGGATCTCTCCATGGCTATATATACGCCAAGCAACCTGAGCATGTGGAAACCATACACGGCCAAGTTCATGAGGAGTAACCGTGTCCTCAAGCGCGCGGCCAAGGTGCTACAGCGGAGCTTCTCTTTCCTCAGGGGCTGCTGCCTACCGAATCAAGGCTTGAAGGGGAAAGGGAGGGCCGGTGCAGTGACGGCGGTGCCGCAGAATGTGGAGGAGGGCCACTTCGCGGTGGTGGCAGTGTGGGATGAGCAGCCGTAGAGGTTTGTGGTCCGCTGAGCTGCCTCTCCCATCCGATGTTCTTGAGGCTGTTGGAGCTGGCCGAGGAGGAGTTCGGCTTCCGGCATGAGGGCGCCATTGCCATACCCAGCGGCCGAGCGAGCTTGAGAGAATTATCAGAGGTCTGCCGTCGTCGTCGACCTCTTCCATCTCTGCTGCCTCTCCTCCTGCTGCATTGCCGGTCTCTTCCTCCTCAGCTTCTTCTCTGGCGAAAACCAACACACAAGCTGATGATTCATGCAGGAGATCATGAAATGAGAAGCGGATCAAAGCATTTGTAACTCAGCCGATGCTCTCTCTCTCGTCCCACGAGTCATCATTAACAACAAACAAAGCACAACACATTTCTCGACCATGACTAGTGTACAAATTCATTAAAACCAAGTTAAACATTAAATCTACAAAACAAATGTTTATATCTTATGTCAAAACTTCAATTTCCCATCCTATCATTTAAAACGATCAATTTGATATCTTCGATTAATTAATTACCCATGTTAAACTGTCATAGTTGCACTCTTTACATGTATGCATCCGAAGTATATGTTTTTTCTTTCGTATATAAAAGAAATTTTTGTCATTTGATATTTCAGATCGTTATAATCACATCAAACCCCAGCTTAGGGGACCCAAGGATCATCTTATCCAGCGCAGCATCACTGTCCATCCACGTCGTGAGCGTTGTATGACCGAGCACGGAATCCTGAGAGTCATCGTTGAGTTTCCCACGGGAACACGATGAGCGGCGTGGATGCGCCAACTTTGGTGCACGGACGGCGAGGTGGCTTCCTTTGTTATGTGATTCTAGGCCGACAACTGATACGGCGTAGGTCAGCAAACAGGGTTTTTTGATCTATATCGGTTGATGAACTGCCACGTACCCTTATCCGCTTCCCCGTTAGGTATATCATAAGAACCCCGTAACGGTTGAAACCTCGCCCTCGTTCCCGAGCCCTCCTCTCCGGGACAGGAAAGAACTCGAAGATTCCCCTCCCGATGTCCGCCTTCCCCGTTCTCCACCACCACCTCCTCTTCCTCCGTCCCCGCCTTCATCTTTCACTGAGACCATTCTCCCCTCGCCTCCGCCGCCCCGTGTTCTTCTCCGCCGCCTCCGTTCAATGCTCCTCGGCCTCGTCCTCCTCCTCCTCCACTGCATCTCGAGGTGAGCCCTCCCATCCTCTTTGTCATACGTTAACAGACCTCCTCCGTCAATCTCATTCGCTCCTCATTCAGACGACATCGATGAGGTTGCGGAGCCGCCAGGCGTCCCGTCGCCGCCTGGTTCCGGGAGGGAAACGCAACAGCTCATTGATGTTAACCCTCCAAGGGGAACGAGGGATTTCCCTCCGGAGGACATGAGGCTTCGCAACTGGCTCTTCCAACAGTTCAGGGAGGTAAGAGTCTGGTGAATGGTTTTATGGCTATCATCGTGTTGGTGTTCTGCACTCCAAGTGTTCGATGTTATTCATGGCTGATGTATACCTGTCAGGTGTCTCGGATTCTATCTTTCGAGGAGGTTGATTTCCCGGTCCTCGAGTCTGAGGCTCTTTTCATTAGGAAAGCTGGGGAAGAGATCACCCAACAGGTATTGCATACTAATTTGATGTATGTGCTTGGTCAATAGGTATTAAAGATGCGATTTTTAGGTTATTTCTTGACGAGTGGTGGTGACCAGTGTCATATTGTCGTTTTCGTTTCATACATTATCCTACTTGTGACTGCAACTTCAACCATCAGTTAACTTCAGATTTTTTTGGCTCTGGCAATATTCTTTTTCCCTCTGTTACTAATTGCTTACGAAAGCTATCTTCTTTGTACTAATTTAAGATAATAGGCAAAGCAGTGTCGGATTTATGTTCTTTTTATGCCCTGGCACTTCTTTGTTCTCCTCTTTTCATACTGCTGAGTAGATACGCTAAACATTTCCTAAAATTTCGCTACTTAGTTTGTTCACATTCATATATGATTAAAATATTTAAAAGAGCATATTATTTGACTGATTAATCTTTTATTGTCAGCTGTACAATTTTGAGGACAAAGGGGGTCGCCGTGTTGTTTTAAGGCCTGAAATAACCCCTTCACTTGCACGACTTGTCATAAAGCAGGGGTAACCTTTCACATAAGAATTTTTGAATATGCATGAGAATCTATCCAGATTTTCTCTTTTACATACAGTTCCTCCTTGTTGTGAACCCCAGAATGATTTATGGAGCCTTTGTCGTTGTTGACTACTTATATCGGTTCATAAAAGTGATTGTAGTATCCTTCACCAGAACTGACGTTTTACATGCCTTTTTGTTCAGCAAATCAGTCTCTCTTCCATTAAAATGGTTCACCATAGGACAATGTTGGCGATATGAACGGATGACAAGAGGAAGACGCCGAGAACATTACCAATGGAATATGGATATAATAGGTGTTCCTAGAGTTCGGGTATGTGCAAGCTGCACTTTTGTTGCATTATATTTTACTGGTAGTATTGCATGTTTTTTGTTGGAAGTTTTTTATATGTTACACACCTTGGTCACATAAGAAAAGACCATGACTATTTTCTTCTTCTCCTTGTATGAGTGGTTCAAGGCATCATCATCATATATTCGAAAGATTTCTAAGATTTTAGCACTAATTAAAGTTTTAGATGACTAAAAGATTGTTAACTTTATTTCTCTTATATATTGTGTGAAAAAAGATAGACTAAAAGTTAAAATGTTTCGATTTTTTTAATCTATTGTCCATTGGGAATAGGATATCGTTGAACATAAATTTAATGGACTAAAAATACAATGGCTAAACTAGAGCTGGAGATAAGGACTGTCATATTTCACATCGATATAAAGATTTGTTTTTATAATATAGTTACAAGGGCAACTATGCTTTATGGATTATATATGTAATTAGGAAACACTGTACAAAAAAATGGTTCCAATGTGATGAGGAGGTTAAGATAGATGTATGGGATACTAGATATTATCAGTTGAAGATAAATTGACAGAGAATGTTTAAAAAAGATTGGTTGCACAAGGCTGCCCAAGATTAGAGGTTGAAGGAGAGGCATAAGACCTTATTAGAAATAAAAAAAAGATCCTTGATGGCCTTTAACATGAGTAGGATAATATTACCCTTGAAGATCTCGAAGGCATGTAAGCAAATATGTAGCTGATACACATGGTTGGGACCTTAGTAGTTGTGAATGTTGTAACAGTGTCATATAAGCATAAAAACACAGTACAAAAGAGAGCACAGATCGTGAATGAAGTATTATGATATAATCTATGGGAAGAAGTTGACTGTTTCACAGTCATTATTTTGTGGAAATATCTTTGTTGTTTCTTTTCTCCCTGAGAACCTGTCTAGGATTACTTTTGGTCACAGGCTGAGGCTGAACTTGTTAATGCTATAGTTCTCTTATTTGAGCGGCTTGGGATAACTTCATCAGATGTGGGAATCAGAGTCTCTAGCCGAAAGGTACATTGAAACCATTCTTTTCTTTAATTTTAACATGTCTATATATCTGTGTATATGATTGGAAAGAGTATCTCCTCAGTTCCTATTTCCTACATCTATAGTTGGTAGTTTGTTCGACATTGAAAGATTTGGAATTCGTAAAAACCTTGAAAAGTGAAATATGTTGAGCTTTATAAGTACAAATTTACATAATTAATATAGGTATCCTCTCTCTCTCTCTCTATATATATATATTTATGTATGTATGTATGTATGTGTGTGTGTGTGTATATATATATATGCCTAGGCCCAACTGTAGTTGACAACGATAGAAGTAAAGTGAAAGTAAAGTATCTCGTAGCTCGAAGTAAAGCAGTAGAAAGCAAAGTGCCAATACTCTTTTATTCTATTCATCAATAGGTGAGTAAAGCAGTATAAAGTTGTCTGAAGTCAACAGCAAGTAGTTCTTTAAATGGAGTTTGAGTTGAAAGATCAGTAGATGAAACAGAAGCTGTATAATAATAATATTTAGGAAAGTCAACTCTGTAATTAGAGGCTAAAGAATCAGCAAATTCAATTCTGTAACAACCTAATTTGTTGTTTTGGGGGGCAAGTCAGCAACAAGTGGGTCAGCTTATGGTTAATGCAATATAAGTCATATCTACATATATATATAAATATACATATATACATATATATATATATATATATATACATATATACACACATATATATATGTGTATATATATATATATATATATATATATATATATATATATATATATATATATATATAAAAAGGGAGCATTAGAATTCAGATGCCACAACACTTGCCAGGCATCACTAGATTGTAAGAATTGAGATCTACAAGTCCATGATCTTCTAGTACATGGATAATTTTAAGAAATCATGTTTATCTTCTGATGTTTGTCATTGATGATTGCTCTCAATTTTTCCTTTTTCAAATTATTAGGTGGAACTCTGATATAGAATTGTGAATGCGTAGCCGCCTCTAATTTAAATTCTTTTCTTGTTACAGGTTCTCCAGGCAGTGTTGCAAATGTATGCTATACCAGAACGTCTGTTTGCAGAAGTTTGTGTGATTGTTGACAAGGTTAGTTTTCCTTGCAACTCTTAATATCTTCTTCACCGACTTTTAGTTTGAGTTGAAACAATTACTCTTTTATGCATAAGATAATTTATCATTTACAATTGAAGTGCTTCAATGCTGATTGTGGTACTTGTACTATTCATTAGTTTCTGAGATGTGTCAGCTACAGATGTTTATCTTTTGTTAAGATACTCTTGCTAGATAATGGTTAAATGGAGATATATTAGAAACATTGGAAGATTTGAGATTTGAGAGATGAAAAGGATAAGATACTTCCATTTGGTGATAGCTGAACCTATAAGGTAACATAGTAGGCATGAGCTCTTATTAACAAAAGGTGGCAGCTTAACAAATTGCTCCAAATTCTGCAGTAAATATTGGATATGTCTAACTGGCACTTAAATAATTGCAGATTAGAGAAGATGGAAGGATGTAATAAATTAATAATGCAAAGTCGATATCTGAGAATAAAACTGTTGTCGATTCCCTTGGGGAATATAACTCACATAGCCATTTCAAATATCTGCAGTTGTGCACATTCATCGATTATGTGACAAGGGATACCAGTCAACAACTTTTGAAAGCAAGTTCAATCACTACCATTGCAGCCTAAAATTCGGAAACCTGGAGATAGTGTTTGTGTGAAATATAGTTGACCACTAAAACAGATGTAAACAATTTGTCTCAGAACCCTAGAAAATCTGAACATTATGGAGTGTGTGTTTACTGTTTGGTTGGATCACCAGTAAATAAAAGCCTTTTGAGTTGTGATGAAATGTCCTCAGCCAGTTGTAATTTTCTTGATCAGCGCATCTTGCATGAAGCTGCTATCAGACCGAAGGCTTGAGTTTGAGAATGCTTAGTGTACTTCAGAATTTCTAAAAGACATTTTCACTAAGAAGGGACATATAGCTGTTTTTTAGTCTAAGTGCTCTTGAAATTTATAATTCCTACCTTTCATTTTGGAAATTCTTTAAGAACTAGTTTTTTCTCACTTATAAATAAGATCTTGGTATGCAGTGATTATTTGAGTTCAAACCACCCATTCAAAATGTTTCTTTCCATCTGACATTTTTACTACAATATATGTTAGCTTTTGTTCTTATGATGCTCGCTTTGTTTCGTATAGTGCAGTTGGGAAAAATTACTAACGAAGAGGTTGAAAAAGAACTCATTATTGCTGGGGTAACTTCAGAAGCTGTCAAGGGGATCGTTGAAGTTCTCTCTCTTACATCATTAGACAAACTTGAAGGTTTGTTGTTATAGATAATGTCTACATGTAGTGGTTCTTGAATCAACAGAGTGTTCATCTTTTATGACTTGTCTGGTTGTGCTTATGCAGCGGTACTGGGTTCTGATGTTGAAGCTATTGCTGATTTGAAAAAGCTTTTTTCACTTGCTGAGCATTATGGTTACTCTCAGTGGATTACTTTTGATGCATCTATAGTCCGTGGACTTGCCTATTATACAGGAATAGTATTTGAGGTCAGATATGTAGTAAATTTTCCTGTTACTTCATTTTAAGAATTGCGGTTCTTAACATTTCATAAAAATGACAATAAATAGTCACTCAGCTTTCTGTCGAAAAGTTAGGAATTTATAGGTCAGTTAATCTAGATGCCGTAGGTGAGCTGAACTGCTAGTCTTTTGTACTTGAATCAAATCTTGGTTTTAATGTTAACATCTCAATTCCTTGCTATAAAGATATAATTCCAGTGATCACGTGATCAAATACTTCCAACTACGTGCCAATTAATGTTGCAAAACCAAACGATGCAGAGGGGTTCATGTTTTATATGCCAAAGTTGCAGTCATTTTGTTCTCTGTATGGATACTTACAGAAGCAGATGTCTCCCACAAAATTTATTAATGTTCTGATCAGAGACTATATTGATGCACATTGACAGCTATTCTTACATTGTTTGGTTCAATTATCATCTAATCATGATTCGCTTTCAAGAATTAGAAGTATCATGCAAGTCATGAATCCTGTACGGGGGAACAAAACCGAAAATGGGTGTACTCACAAGACACCATGTTTAAACATGATGCTAGATCAAAAGCAACAGGCAATCAAAACCAGTCATTTAAGAGGTTTTCTCAACTTCTGCTTTTTCACCTGCCTTTTTATTAGAGCCCAGTCAGACCCTTAGTGAAATTTAGCATTAGTTGATTGGCCTTGGTAAACAAGTGAAAGATTCAATTGTGGCTTAATTTCATCTGGTTCCAATCAATTTGAGTAATAATTTACTTGGATGCCACATCGATATCCATTTGTCCATTGTAGTTGAATGTTTTGGTTTTACTAGTAACTATGATGCCATTTGTCCATTTTAGTTGAATGTTTTGGTTTTACTAGTAACTATGATGTCATTTGTCCATCTTAGCTGATTGTTTTGGTTCTACTAGCAACTTGATTTTGTAGATGGATGTGAAGCTGATTGGAATAATATTCTTTTTCTTTTGTATTGCTGCCAACTGCAACTCTTGTGTTATAGTCCCTTATCTACCAAAGCTTTTGCCTTTTGTGTAGCTTGCAGAATGCATTTGAATTTTGTCTGGTATTAATGCACATAAGAATGAGATCGATCGTGCTTGTGTCACATCGTGTATCGCGTTAAAAAATAATGAATCTTGCAGGCAACTGCCAGTTGTTGTCTATTAATTTGTCACTTTTTTGTTTTGCCAGGCCTTTGATAGAGAAGGCAAACTACGAGCGATTTGTGGTGGTGGAAGGTATGACCGGCTGCTGTCCACATTTGGAAGTGATGACATTCCCGCTTGTGGGTTTGGGTTCGGAGATGCAGTTATAGTGGAAGTAAATATCTGGTTGCTTTATTGTTAATGTTGCTTTTGAGACATCCAGAATTAAGATACTCATAATTAGATAAATATGAACCCTTCAACATAAATTTAAATCTTAAGAAGAACATCCAACTGTTACTCAATTTTTAGTTAACTGATTTATTCACTATTCATTTTAAACAATTCATCAAGTGACCATCTCCCTTCATATCTGCTATAACCATCATTTGACATCCTCTGAATGGTCATCTTCACAGTTGCTAAAGGAAAAAGGGCTTCTGCCTGATCTGGGTCGCCAAGTAGATGACATTGTATTTCCACTGGATGAGGAGCTTGAAGGACAAGCCTCAATGGTCGCTTCCACCCTCAGAAGAAAAGGCCATAGTGTTGACCTTGTAGAAGAAAAACGCCTTAAATGGTACATCTTCAACTGTTAAGTTTCATTAATTTTACCCATAGGGATAGCCTGAAAATGTATATCAAGCAAGAAACTAAAAATTTATGTAATTGTGAAATGACTCTCTTGATTGTTCTCTTGATTACTTGGTAGGGTTTTTAAGCATGCCGAACGAGTCAATGCAAGCAGGCTTATCTTGGTTGGGAACTCCGAGTGGCAACGAGGTATGGTTCGCGTCAAGGTCCTATCCACCAGAGAAGAATACGAAACTAAAATCGATGAACTTAACTGATTGTTATAGCTGAATTGGTTATATCTCGGCCTTCATCCTTGTCGATTAGTGAACCTTTCCTATTTATAGAATTGCTGCCAATAACAGGTGTGAGTTCTCTCTCAATGGATTGCTACATTTCATTGATTGTTACCAACTCCCATCATGATTAGTCCATTTGGTTGAGCCTCATTTTTTTTGTACAAGTGCAATGTATTATGTTGAAATACAAGTCTTATGTAGCTCATGCTGCACCTTCCAACTTTTTAAATATGTGCGTGCCTTTTTTTTGTTCTTTCTCCACTGATCTGGTCAAACATTCTCTTATAATGGGAAATAACTGTTCTGCATATCACAATGTTGATGAACTGCAGTGACCCTAATATGTTGACCCCCCCCCCCCCCACACACACACCTACCAGCTGGAGCATGGAGAAGGACATTGAAGGATGATGCATCTGACTGGTATTTCCACCACTGTCTCATTACGAAGGTACTCACTCAACATGAGCAACTGATATGATATCTTTCTTCTTCTTAAAATGACATGAGAGTATTTTTTTTTCTTGTTTTTGAACTCCAACACTCTTTGTATTGCTACTGCATCTTTCTTGCATATAACTAGAGCTTAAAACATATGTAGAGTGGGGGGTCAATGGTACGACCCTACTGACCCTGGTCACAAACCTTACAATCCAACATTGAGCATTTCCCGTGTCTCAGGATATGAGATCACTGGGAGCAGCAGTATGTTAGTTCTGTGCACTTGGGGTGTTCGGCGAATTGAATCTGAAGGCCTCGGACGTCTCTCACCCCCCCGTTTCCTCCTCAGTTGGAGACGTATACGCCCACGTAGCCGAAGCCGACGACGAAGAACGCCATGGACTGGGCGAACAAGTAGACGTAGAAGAGGTCGTAGCCGAACATGATGTCGTAGATGGTGCAATACAAGAGGAAGAGTCCCATGAGGACCTCCGTCAGGTGGATTCTGATGCAACCGAGGTATGTATGTATCATCATCATCAGTGCAAGTCGGTACTACTACTATTTTTTTTTGGGGGTGTTCTGGAGATGACGACTCTGCAGGCGTTGGTTTACCTTTTCACGATGCGGCATCGAGATCTCCGGTGCGACCTGGAGCTGTTCTTGTTCCTGGAAGCGTTCCCCAGCTTGGCGGTGACGATCCACTCGTAGACGCGGTTCGCCTCCAGAAGCCCTATTATGGTCGCCTTGGCTCGGTGCATCGCCATGACGTTCTCGAACAGGATCCAGAAGATGATCAAGTGGAAGGACCTGCGCCATGATCCAACAAGGAAGCTTTCTCATTGAGGAACTCACTCTCATGTCGTTAGGATTCGGGGGTAACCTAACCTGGGAGTGCAGATGGCGTTGAGGACGGTGGTGGCGGAGGGGATGTAGACGGCGATGAACTTGGGAAGACGGACGTCCGGGAGCAGGACGCACGCCGGGATGATCACGCAGTAGAAGAAGAAGGTCACAAAGTGGGCGACGATCTTCCTCACGAAGAAGAAGTCGTAGATGACGTGGAACTTCTTCCAAGCGGACACCCTCTGCAGGGAAACTACATCGCTTGCGCTACAGTAGGGAGCTTCTTCCCAAAGGAGGAGGAGGAGGAGGAGGAGGAGGAGGAGGAGGAGGGGTTCGAGGGTTACCTTGCAGCATATGATCTCCTTCAGCATCTTCCGGAACAAGTTTGCTGGGCCACAGGACCACCGGTGCTGCTGAAAGCGGTACGCTTTGAACGTGCTCGGTAGCTCGTTCTTCACCTGCAACCACTAGTGAATGATGATGATCCCATCCATCCATCGTCCCAGCTTGGTTGGTTGGGAGAGCAGAGATGACACTTACTGCCAGGTCGCCGACGAACACGAACTTCCACCCTCTGAGGGAAGCCCTGACTGCAAGATCCATGTCTTCCACGGTGGTCCGGTCCTTCCACCCTCCGGCATCGACGAGGGCCTGCATCCTCCACACCCCTGCGGTGCCTGCAGATCCATCCGTCCATCCGTGATGACCGTCTTCTCCTGGGCATGCATGCGAAGAGGGGGGAGGGGGAGGGGGAGGGGGCGGGGTCTTACCGTTGAACCCGAAGAAGGAGTAGGTGGAAGACCCGACTTCCTGCTCCACGCTGAAGTGGTAATCCAGAGACATCTCTTGGAGGCGGGTCAGGAGGCATTCGTCGGCATTCACTGCACCAGGAACGGATGGACGACGTGGTTGATGATGATGGATTGAATAAACAAACAGGCGCAGAGATGATCACCATCGATGGGGGGGAGGGGGGCTCACCGAACTTCCATCGGGCTTGCACCAGAGCGAGCTCAGGGTCAGTGAGAAGGAAAGGGATGGTCCTCCACAGGTAGTCGGGGTCGGGCTGGAAGTCGGCATCAAAGATGGCGACGAAGTCGCAGTCTTTGGCGTAGCTCTTCTCGAGGCCTTCGCGAAGGGCGCCCGCCTTGTAGCCGCTTCGGCTGTTCCTGAACTCGTACTCCACCTTGACTCCCTTCCTCGCCCACGACCGGCACTCGTGTTCCACCATCTCCTGCGACGACCACGAGAACCACAAAAACACAGGTGAGCAGAGCATTCATGTACATCGCTGGTTCTCTCTCTCTCTCTCTCTGTTGCAGGGTGGGGTGGGGTGTATCATCATCATCATCATCACCTTGATGACGGGATCGGTGGAGTCGTCGAGAACTTGAACTATCATCTTGTTAGACGGCCATGACATCCCGCAGGCTGCTCCGATCGACAAGCGGTAAACCTGTCATCATCGCGTGCTTAGCATTCCGTTTTTTAATCTTGTTTTGTGTGTGGCAAATTTGTGTTCCTCTTTATTGCCCCATCTATCTATACTAATACTACTCTTACCACAAGCTGTACTTTTGAAGGAACTGACAACACTGATCACATAATTATGAAGGGTGCTGCTGTCTCGGGGTTGAATCCAAAGAGAGATACAAAGGATTCATATAGTCCACAGCAAGACGATATGAATACAGATCGCTTCATATGCAGGTATGGCAGAATAGAGCAGCATGTCTTGTTAACTAATTAAGGCCGCTACTTTTTTTTGTTCCCATTTCTTTTTGCTCGTTACATTTTGAACAACCAACTAACACACTTCTCTTTGAGCTTTAGAAAACAGAGCAAGTTTTAATACCGGTAAAGCTACTAAAAAGTACGAAGTTGGAAAAACCTAATAGAAAAACCAAAATTGGCTTTTAGCTGTGAATTAGTAATGAAATGACATGTAGAGAGCTAAATATGACTCCTAGGATCGCATGCATGTAGTCTTTGGGTGGTAAACATGTACAAATAAAAAAAAAACCATAGTATGTATATACTTTACAAAACAATATGATGGATAGAAGACGAAGTGAATTGTAGTAATCTTCTCATGCATGTAGGTTTTAGGGAAAGTATATGGATACATAGATAGATAGGCAAGGAAGACGAGACGAATGCTTCGTGCGTCTCTCTTAAAGCAATCGGTGCAAAGGTAATGGAAAAGACGTGATTGCAGCATGATAGAGGGCATCAAATCAAAACAAAACCCTGTTAGATGATGATGATGACGATGAGTCAGCCAGCCGAATGGCCGGCCGGTGGCGTACCTCTTTCTCGTTGAACATGGGTATTTGGACGAGCACCATGGGGTGGGACTCTTCCACCTTCATCTGCTGCCTCATGGAATCGAGCTTGTACTTGGTGTACCGCTTGATCCGGAGGAGCTTAACGAGGACGATGACGATGGCCATGTACACCCTCTCCACGAACAGCATCACCGACATGAAGGCGCACGCGTGCATGAGAGCCCACAGCAGCGGCACCACCACGGGCGTCCTGATCCGCTGCCACAGCACCACCAGCCTCTCCCCCACCGCCGCCCCGTCTCCGGCGCCTTCCACCAGCACGGGGGGGTTCCTCATGACAGCAGCAGCTCTGACGGTGAGGAGTGGGCGGAGTAGGGCGGGGACCGGGGGGGTTATATATATAGGGCGAGGAGGACAGTGAGCGGTGCTGCTTAATGAGCGATGGGAGGAAGAGGAAAGGTAATGACAGGACACACGCTTTGCATGCAGGATCAGAAAGGGGCGAAACAGTTGGCTTAATGGCTAGGTTTTCTGCAACCTTAACCGACATGCTTACCGAAGACGCTGTGACGATGATGATTCGAGCTTCGGATGAATTGGATCGACGAGTCATTCCTGCAAATGGAAACGGTGTCATGAATGGGAGAGACACACAAAGGGTTGGGTAGGGGGGTAATTAAAGAGGCGGAGACGTACCTGTCGACGGGGGATGGATTTGGTGTGGGGTGTCCGGCTGTCATGCTTGTCCTTTGCGTCGCTGGTTCAGAGCCGGTGCAGGTCTCCCCACGTTGAGTCGAGAACAGCTAAGGCCGGAGGGCTGTGACAAAGGGAGCTGACACACTTCCCGGTAGCGTCTTCCTATGAATCTTTGACCTCCGATCCCAAACGAGTGTGCTTTAATGTGCATATGTCATTACGGTGGTAGATACCATGAATGGGCTCGCTCGCATATGATGATGCATTGCTTCCGACTGCGGAGGAGGAGGAAGACGAAGAAGTGCAGTCCGAGTTTAAGACTCCTCAGCTCAAAGTCTGCATTGTTCTGCCTCCACTGCAACTAATAATGTAGAAGAATCAGCTACAAAGTTAGGGAAGCCAGAAGTCACATAACAGAGTCGTAGCTCGAAGATTTGGTTTCCCCGTTAGCCTAGCAGGTGAAGACATTGGAAGCAAAAGCAGAAACCTTTAACCATCTGATATGTTCATTGTCGTGGAATTTGATGTCACGGTCGAGGAGTCAATATAACTTGGTTTCGATCATATGAGTAAGCTCATCTACATCGGTTAAGAAGGGGTAGAGAAGTTTGGGAGGGGTCGGCTGGAGCTGCTCGGGAGTGCATCTTGGGCTCCTCCTCGGGATCTGTTGAGGGATCATATACAAAGGAATTGTTGGGGTGGGGACGCTCGATGTGACCCCTTTGACGATTAAGTCAGTACCCCGTCCGATACGGTCTTAAGAGTCTAAGAGTTTAAGATGTAGGGAGGGAGTACGAGAGAGTCAGAGAGAGAGAGAGAGAGAGAGAGAGAGAGAGATCCTCTATCCTATTCCCAGGAGGGGTTTTTGTACTCACTCGATGTCTGATTGGTCATACTCCTGCCCTTACCGTTGCCGGCGTGCTGGGTAAGGTTGACGTGCAGTCTCTTTGAGCACCGTATTGTCGTACGTCCGGTCAGTGTGGAACGAGAGCATACGCGCCATTTTTCATTTATGGGCGTTCCAGCACAGTTGTGACCGTGGCAGCCCGGTCAGCGTTGTGCCACTTCGATCAAGTATTGTGCCAACTGGGTTGGTGTCAGAACTCGTGCTGTCGTGGCCTGCGGAGCTGGAGTGGTCTCGATGAGCTGGACCGGCCCACAACTTGCCTTATCATTTTCTCTCCCCCCCCCGGAAGGGGGTCTTCCTAGGATGCCTTAAAGTGGGGTGTGGGAAGATCTCGGGCGTTCGTCGTCGTGGGTCGAGACTATTCGAGAGCTTGGGCCGATGCTTGACTTGTCTTCGCGAGGGTGCTCGAGGGAGAGAGACTGATCTCGTGAGCTATTGGACTGTCAGGGTCACTGGTCTCGGAAACTGGTGGACTGTCTAAGTTACTGGTCTCAGAAATTATTGGACTGGCCAAGTTACTGGGATCGGGCAACGATTGATTGAATTGTCGAGATACACAATTCGAGCAAAGATTGACTGAATTCTCGAGATACACAACTTGGATAAAGATTGACTGAATTGCCAGATACACAACTCGGGCAAAGACTGACTGAATTGTCAAGATACACAACTCGGGCAACGAGTGATTGAATTGTCGAGATGCACAATTCGAGCAAAGACTGACTATATTGCTGAGATACACAACTTGGGCAAAAATTAACTGTATTGTCGAGATACACAACTTGGGCAAAGACTGATTGAATTGTCAAGATACACAACTCGGGCAAAGACTGACTGAATTGCTAATATACGCAACTCGGGCAAAGACTGACTATATTGCTAAGGTACACAACAAGGGCAAAGACTAACTAAATTGTCGAGATACACAACTCGAGCAAAGACTAACTAAATTATCGAGATACACAACTCAGGCAAAGACTGACTGTATTGCCGAGGTACACAACTCGGGAAAAGACTGACTAAATTGCCGAGATACATAACTCGGGCAAAGACTGACTAAATTGTCGAGATGCACAATTTGGACAAAGATTGATTGTATTACCGAGATACACAACTCGGGCAAAGATTGACTGAATTGTTGAGATACACAACTCGGGCAAAGACTGACTGTATTGTCGAGATACACAAGTTGTGCAGCATGGACACATGACAGATACGAGGGGTAATTGTGTTGAGTTGGTGTCTAAGGTGTAGGGCTTACGTGGCGACCCTACTGCCCTGCTGAGCGCCGCACTTAATGTGGTTTGCGTGTTTCCCAAGCGAAGTCATTACGCCACTCCGGGAAGTCGAACGTCCGTTGGTGAAGTGAGGCTTCCCCTTATAAGCTCCCTCACGCTGGTGGTGAGAGGTTACTTCTATTTCTTCCATCTTTTTCTTCCAGCTCTCGGTCTTCCGAATCTCGATTGCTAGGATTGCCCTTTGACCCCCCTCAGTCATCCTTCTTGTTAGATCATGTCATAATGGTTTCCGCTTCTCCCTCTTCCTCTTCTGTGGTCTCTTTACCTCCAGCAGAGGAGGTTCACTCCAATGCATCCGCGGATAATCAGTCGGAGGCTAGTTCATCTTCATGCGCTTTGACCTCGACGGATGTGAGGGCTCTTAAGGCTCTCGAAGTCATGAAGTCGTGTAATGACTGTTATTCAATTTTAAGTTCCAAATTGTTGTCAGCAATTCAGGAGCATTATAGCTTCCCGAGCGAGTATGTTTTACATGCTGCCGCACTTGGACAGCAACCTTATGCCTCCTTCATCGATGGTTTATGTATCTCTACTAATGCCCTCGAGGCGAGACTTAGGTTCCCTCTTCACCCTGTGATAAAGGAGTGTCTCGGCTGGTGGCGAATTTCAACCAGCCAAATGGCACCAACTCTTGGCGTTATTTGATAGCGTTTATTAGGGGAATATTGGGGGGCTAGGATAATCTCATCTCGAGACTTATTCTTGTCATGTTTTCGAGTGTGTAAGGATCAGGGCGGCTACTATCTGACCGCCTGTTCTGGGTTTAAAGTCGGGAGAGTGTCTTCTAACAACAAAGGTTGGAAGACGTTGTATTTATATATCAACTGTCATCGAGGCTGGGGTTTTCGGCTTGAGTGGTGCCCATGTTAAGCAACATTCTCCCTTAACTTGGCGACGAGGAATCCACCCTAGTCGGGCGGCTAAAGGGAATTCTTTTAAGTTCCCGGGCAATCTGAATGATGACCGAGCAGTGGTTGGTCGAGGCAGGCCTTAGTCCGGCCCCTCGGGGTATGTTGCTTAACCCTCGTGTGTGTGTGTTTCAATTTTGGTTGTTTTACTAACCAGGTGCTCGGGATTTTGCAGACATGGTGAATTTGAACCTAGTGCGTGACATGTCGAAGGTGGGGGGAGGACGTCGTAGCCCTGCTGCTCCAAACCCAGCTCAACTCACTAGCATCCCTTCCTCGTCACCCGAAGTGCAAGAAATCCAATATGAGGAAGCAACCAGGAAGGCCGTTGAAGCTTCTGGCAAACGTAAGACCGAAGAGACGTCAGGCCCAAGGAAGAAGACCAAAGTCACGGGTCGACACAAGTCATGTCGTGAAGGGGAGGGCTCAAAGTCTCGGGCTACTAAGGGAAAGGGACCCACCAGTCTAGTCGATGAGGTGCTGGTTCCTAGGACAAGGCCAAAGTCGATGAGGGAACTGTGCAGCGCTCGGCTCAGAGCGAACGCCAAGGACTACCACGTCGTCCGAATGAGTAGTCTGCCCGAGCAGCTCCCGACCTCCCCTAGCGATGCATTTGTCTCCCTGACACATGACACACATATTTGGCAAGATGGGACAACTTCGGCGAAGTATGCACAGGAGGTGCAGATCCCTCATTTGGCTACCAACGTCCATGACACCTGTCAAGTTATCACCGCCATGGATACTAAAGCTGACGATCTCCGGAAGGAGATCTAAGAACTGAAGGCTGGTGCAGGCCTCGATGTGGCTGCCGTAGCCGAGCAATGGGCCTTTGAAGCCCAATCCCTTGTCGACCACTACAAGGTCGAACTGAAGGAGGCGACACGCCAACGTGAGTCATTGGAAATGGAGCTGAGCGAAGTGAAGGACCTTCTCGACGACTCGCATAATCAGCTGAATAATGCTTGAGAGCTTTTGGCCGACTCTCAGAGCCAACTAAAAGACGTCTGGGCTTGGGAACGAAAGATGGAGGACGAGCTGCTAAATCTGACGCACATCACCGAGGCCCTCAAAGTTGACCTATCGAAGGAAGCAATGGTTGATTATAAGAAGTCAGCCAGGTTCGAGATGGATCTAGTGCGGATGAGCCAGGTATCATACGAGTACGGATATCAGGTTGCTCTGGCCCGATTCCGGGCTCGGTACCTCGAGCTTGAAGTTGAAGAGGGTCCCTTCAAGAACCTGCCCGAGGATTCATCGGTGCCGATGGAGGCTGACTAGCCATTCTATGATTCTTTGCCCCCGCCCGAGGAGTGATGACCTTCTCCTGGTTCATATTGTTGTCGGGGTTCCCTTGTGGGGACAATATCTGACTATTTTGTTTTATTTGCTTTTTTGCATGTCGGGATCATTTTGATGTTTTGGTTCCTGACATGGACATGTAAGCTCATTTTTTCAACGAATACAAGTAATCATTCCAGCCAAATGACACACACTTCTTATACTTAAAATTTTCATAAATTTGATATGTGCCATGTTCTCGGTAGCTGTCTTCCCTCCGTTGTGGCTAATGTGTAAGTCCTTTCTCAGAGAGTGTTGGTTACTCGGTAAGGGCCCTTCCAGTTTGGGGCCAACTTGCCTCGGGATCGAGTTGGGTCGCTCACTTTGGTCTTCCTCAGAACTAAGTCACCCGTTAGGATTTACCGAGGATGTACTTTGCGATCGTAGAGTCTTGTGTTGGCTTTCTTGTATGCGAGCGCCCGTAGGTGTGCCTTGGCCCACCTTTCTTCAAGCAGATCGAGGTTCTCCCTTAGTTGGTCGGACGACGCGGGTTCTTCGTAAGATTCAACCACTTTTGTGCCGAAGGTTAAGCTGCATGTGGATTCTCCCGTCGGGGTCTTTGGAGTCGTTTGAGATGCCCATAGGATGCTCGGGAGCTCGTCGACCTAGGTCTCATGTGCCCTAGTGACCCTTCTTTTCAGCTCTAGAGGATAGTCCGATTGGTAACCTCTACGAGTCCATTGACTTAGGGGTACGCGACCGAGCTAAACCTTAGCTAGATTTTATAGTTCTGGCAGAACGCTTTAAACTTAGGGTTGTTGAATTGGATTTCATTGTTGGTGACAATGACCTTCAGAATCCCGATGCCAAGGCAAAAGGACCAAGCAGGTTCATCCCCCATTAGGCGAACGACCAAGTGCAATCAAAGGTTAAGAGCGGGATTGCGGGTTAGTGTTGGACCCTGGCATTGTTCACATTTCTACACATAAATCTGAGCGTCTTGACACATGGTTGGCCAGTAGTACCTTTGCCTCAGTACTTTAAGTGCAAGGGTTCGGGCATCGATATGCTCTCCGCAGATTCCTTCATGTACTTCAGCTAGCGTGGTCTGCGTTTCGGTCGGATGCAAGCAACGGAGTAGAGGTTGGCTGAAACCCCGTCGATAGAGCATCTGTCCGTTGGCCACGCAATACCACGCTCCTGTCCTTCTTACTTGTCGGGCGACAGCTCTTTCCCCGGGTAGCGTGTCTTCATTTTTGAATTTAAACATCTCATCAATCCAATCATGTCCGACCTCGATTGTGACCACCTCGACTAGGTTGATGGTTGGTCTGAGGATTCTAGCCATCCATGTAAGGTATTCGTCCGACCCACGCATGGAAGCTAATCTCGCTAATGCATCGACCTGTGAATTGTTGGACCGAGGCACTTTTGTGATGGTGAAGTGTCAGAATTTGCTGATGCGGTGTCGCGCCTCGGCGAGATATTTGATCATCGATTCCTCTCGAGCTTTAAATTCCACGTGAAAACTTTGACTTGGTCGAGACGAGCTGGGAGTTGGTTGAAACTTTGATATCTAGCTCAGTAGCGAGTTTTAGACTGCATAGTAATGCTTCGTACTCGGCTTCGTTGTTCGTGGCTCTGAACTCAAGTCGGAGTGCATGATCATAAACCTGGTCGGGAGGGCCCTTGAGGACAAGCCTGGCTCCCCCTCGTTCAGCGTTTGTCAAGCCATCGATGTACAACGCCCATCTCGGGCTTTGTTGTGATGAGCTATCCGGGATCGTCAACTCCAATATGAAGTCGGTTGTCGCTTGAGCTTTTATTGTCGTCCTTGGAACATATTTAAGATCAAACTCCCCGAGCTCAATCGACCATTTGAGCATCCGACCTGCAGCGTCAAATTTTGAAAGGATTTAGCGTAGGGATTGGTCGGTGATTACTTTGATGGGGTGTGCCTGAAAGTATGACCTCAACTTCCTCGACACTAGGACCAGTGCTAGAGCTAGCCTTTCAATTGGGGGGTAGCGCTCCTTGGGGCCATTTAGAATGTGGCTGGAATAGTATTCCAGCCTCTACCCTTCCTTGCCATGCTTCACCAAGACCAAGCTGACTGTGGCCTCTTATGTCGCGAGATATAACCCAAGAGGTTCTCCAAGAGCGATTGATGTGAGTTGAGGTAGATGGGCGAGGTGTGCCTTCAGCTGTAGGAATGCTTCTTCGCGTTGGGCCATCCATTTGAAGTCTTTCGCCTGTTTTAATGCTCGGAAGGAGGGCAAGCTCTTGTCTCCGTCTCGGGAGATAAACCGGCTTAGTGCCGCCAATCTTCTAATAAGTCGTTGGACCTCTTTCACCGTTCAGGGGGATTGCATATATAGGATGGCTTCTACCTTTTCAAGGTTTGCGTCAATTCCTCGTCGATATATGACGAATCTGAGAAACTTGCCCGACGCGACGCCAAAGGTGCATTTGGTCGGGTTGAGTCGTATTCTATATTTGCTTAGTGTCTGGAATGTCTTGGACAGATCCGAGAAATGGGCGTCGACCCTTTTGCTTTGAACTTTCATATCATCAACATAGACCTCCATATTTTTCCCGACCTGGTCCTTGAACAAGTGGTTCACCATCCATTGATAGGTAGCTCCGACATTCTTCAGCCTGAACAATATGGCCTTCAAACAATATATGCCATGGTGAGTGATGAAGGTTGTACTTTCCCGATCTCCTAGCGTCATTTGGATTTGATTGTGCCCTAAAAATACATTCATGAATGAGAGCAGTTCGTATCCCGATGTAGCATCTACCAGTTGGTTGAACCTTAGGAGGGGATAGCAATCTTTCGGGCAAGCCCGATTGAGGTCGGTATAATCAACGCACACCAGTTACATTAGATTTTTTTAATGAGCATAACATTGGACAGTTACGTCGGGTACTTGACTTCTGTGATAAATCCTGCATTCATCAACCGAGCGATCTCGTCCTCAATGGCCTTCTGTTGATCGAGAGCGAACTTCTGAGGTCGTTGCTTCATAGGTCAGCATCAGATGATATGTTGAGGTGATGCCGGGCTACTTCTGGACTGATGTCGGGCATGTCCTTTTGGGACCAAGTAAAGATATTGGTGTTTCTTATGAGAAACTCTACCAGTTGGACTCGTTGTTCCTCCGGGAGTGCCAAGCCGACCTTCATGGCTCTGCTTGGATGTTTTGGGTCGAGGGGAGCCTCCAGCACTTTCTCGACTGATTCAGGATTTAGGTTACCCTTATCGGGATCCTAGGGGTTGACGATCGTCGTCAGGATCTTGAGTCTCTTGGGTAGCATCGTTGCCGTCAGGTAGCATTTCTGGATTCCCAAGGATCGCTTCTTGCCTCATCGACACTTGCTCTAGTCGAGAATTTCATAATACGAAGGTATGATGAAACGCTGGCCCTGAGCTTGTTGAGTGTCAGTCGGCCGATGATAGCGCTATATGCCAACAGGAATCCGACCACCATGAATAAGATCACGAGTATTTTTGACCTCGGTTCCTCTCTGACTATGACTGGAAGGGTCGTCATACTAAGGGGGGAGATGGAGTCCCCCGTGAATCTTGTCAACGTAGATATCATGGAAATAAGATCTTTGTCAGTCAATCCTAAATTTTGAAAGATGTGAAGGTACAAGATGTCGATTGAACTCCCTGTGTTGACCATGATTCTCTTGACTCGGGTGTTCGTGATCCATGCCGAGATTACTAAGGCGTCGTCATGGTCTGGGTGCTCCTCGTTCCCTGACCCGAAAGTGATCTTGGGGTCATGATTGTGTCTCGATCTTTTCTCCATTGTAGATCACGCATAGGCTTTGTGCGCTGAGGAGCTGTCGCCTCCAGAAGCAAGCCCGTTGACAATAACATCGATCTGTTTCTCGATGGGTCCCTTCGGGTGGGTCAAGGAATCCCTGGCGGGTCGACGGTTGTCTTTAGGAAGTGGTCGTTGGTCTCGGACATACCACCGAAGGTGTCCCTGCCGAATGAGGTCTTCAATATGATTTTTAAGGTCATGGCATTCCTCCATGTCATGTCCATGCTCTCGATGGAAACGACAGTATCTTCTTTTGTCATGCCTTTCGGGGCATATTTTGATTGGGTTAGGGGACCCGAGGAGCCCCTTTTTCTCGCATTTGGAGGAAGATCTCTATTCGGGTTGAGTTGAGATGGATCAGCGGTGGCCTTGGTGGTGGCAATTCTGGCCTGTCAATTCTTCTTCTTGGGGGTCTCGAGGGCTATCCTCGGGATTATTCAGTTCGGGGATGCTTTTGATCGTCTCGTTTTCCGGCCACCAGAGTCTCGACAGCTATGTATTGGTTTGCCCGTTGTAGCATCTCGGGCATCATCGTCAACGGTCGTTCGATTAACGATCAGAAGAATCTGGAAGGTCGGAGCCCCATTAAGAATGCTTGGATCACTAGAGAGGGATGAGCGTCGGACACTACTCGAAACACCCAACGAATTGGGCAAGGGACTCCTCGCTTCCTTAGGTTAGGCTGGGGAGCAAAGCAGCTATGTGTCTCGGATAAGCGCTCGCCAAAAAGTTCAGTTCAAACTCCTTTGCGAGTAAGTTGAACGATGAGATTTAGGACAACTTGAGTTGGCTATATCACATCCAAGCCGGGTCCCCTCAGGATAGTCAGAAAAGCCTGAAACATTAGTGCGTCCGAGGTGTCGTAGATGACCATTTGAGCCCGGAAGGTTGCAACATGTTCTGCTAGGTTCGTATAAGATTTGAGTGAGGGCAGTTGAAAGTTGGTTGGAATGGGTTTGTCCTGTATCTCGGGGACAAATGGAGAGTCGCCCTTGGAGCTTTCCCTTAGCTCCTCCTTGGACTTGACAAACTTTTTTTGGACCTCATCTTGCCTTTGGTTAATTTGCATAGTTGTTCCCTTAATGAGTTCGTCGAATCGGAGAGGGTGTCCAACTCGGGAGTTGTGTGAATAGAGTCTCGGCAATGGCTCACCAATCATGCGACTGTGACACTCGGGGTTCCCGACCTCTCCTTAGTTGTGGGACGTTGTTGTCCCTCTAAGTTGGGCTGATCCTCTCGAGTCGGGGGCGGTTGGGGCTACATTCGCTGGGGGCCGATTGTTGGGGCGTCGTTGACTGCATGAGTTGCGGGATATGCGGGATGATGACTTGCATCATCCCGGCCAGTGCTTGGACTTGGTGAGTAAAGCTGAGGAAGGCCTCGGCTATAACAACGGGTAATCCAAGATTCACCGTTGAGGGAAAAATCTCGGGTCGTTGAACAATCTCTAATTGCAATTTGAGGTGGGTACTGGCATGTTCGTTTCCTCGAGATGAGGGAAAGAGCTCGACCCCTCGATCTCCAAAGTCGACGGAGGAATATGAGTCTATCCGCTGAGATGTTCCGTGTTGGCATTGCTCGACGGACGCTCTTGCGATGTCGAGCCCTCTTTCTAGCCTCAAAAATATTGTGAGATTTAATGTCGTGACCGAGGAGCCAACACGATTTGGTTTCGCCCATGTGCGCAAGTTCGTCTGTATCAGTTAAGAAGGGGTTGAGAAGTTAGGGAGGGGTCGACGGAGCTGCTCGGGAGTGCGTCTCAGGCTCCTTCTCGGGATCTGTCATGCCCCTCAAATTATCGCATTTGAGAGTGGTGACCCTGTTTTACAATCGATAATATTGTAATTCATCACAATTTAAATCCAGGATCAAAACAAACATTTGAGCACATTCAGAAACATTCAAAATTTAAAATTCACATCTATAAAATATGTGTAATTTATAATCATACATCACATCACTCAAACATTTATGAAAATTTAAAATCAACTTAACAAATATTAACCCCTTATAATTCACCAACAAGAGAACCTATATAATCATAAAACCAACCATTTACCACAAATTGACTTCATCGTAAACTAAACTTCTATTCCAAAATAACTCCAAACGTGAGAGGTCATTTAAAGCTTTTATATGATACATCAATCAAATTCATCAACAACATTTCATTGCTGACAAATATACGTATATAAAAACTACAACGATGTCAGCTAACAAAAACTTGCCCAAAATCTGAATTGCTCTCCACTACCTCAGCCCAATCTTAATATTCAATGAGTATCAAGCTAACCTGAAAAAGTTTAATAACAAAGGAGTGAGCTACAAAGCTCAACAAACATTTAAGATATCCAAGATAAGAGCGGATGACTTTAAATAAGCCTGGTATCAAGATATAAAGCAGAGATACAAGAATTTATAGGAACTCATTAGATACAGAATTTCAAATGTCATTTATTCAAAACATATCTAGTTCATAACAAACGAAATACAGAGTAATTTAAGCACATCAATGATGTAAGAGGTATTTCAGAGCATATCAAAGGCACAGGATATTTCGGAACATATCAATGACAAATGATACATTTTGGAACATATCAATGGAGTATAAAATATTTCAGAACATATCAATAGCAAATGAAACATTTCGAAACATATCAATGGCGTGTGAAATCTTTCAGAACATATCAACATCAAATAAACATTTCGGAACATAACAATGGCATAAGAAATATTTCTGAGCATTTCAAAGACGTAAACGTATTTCGAAGCACATAAATAGTGAATGAATAATCTCAAAGCTTATCAAATAAACAAATAAGAAATAGAAACTCAAATATCATATTGAAATCACATTCATTTCATGCTTATCCAAAGTGCATATATAAACTCAAAAACAATGCTTTTGATATCGTATAAAAAACATAGAGGGTGAAGTGAGATCACAAACATAATATGGTTCATCTATTGCTGAATGACCACCAAATATAAGTCTCCCACGTTTGAGAGCTTCATCCACCCACGTCTAAGTGAAGTCTTCTGTGGTACGGGCGGTTTAACCGCCAACTGGGCGGTTGACCCACCGAAAGTTACTGGCCGCTGCCCGGATTCTGTGGTACGGGTGGTCCAACCATCGCTCACCGGCGGTTTACCTGTCGAGATTTTCGCAAAAGTGGCTCCCTCCACTTTTCGAATTTGGGCTTGACTTTTACGTTAACTAGCTCTTTGGTCAACTGATTGAGCTCAACCAAACCTAGTAGTGGATCTGGTTGCCTTATTGAGTTGATTTGATTCCTTCCAAATCCAACTCAATTAAGACTCACCTTCTAAGACTCAATGATTACAACACTTTATGACCAATTATACTTAAATAAGACCTAACTTCCGCATAATCCGACAACCTCCAAAAATCTTACGGTAATCTCCCTTCACGTTCCCAGCGAGCTTCTCGATTCCTTCGGCGAATCTCCTAGCGAACTTCCAGCGAGATCCCATCGCATCGTCCGAACTTGGCCCGATGCCTAAGCTTTATCTTCGCCCATCATTTGGTTGTAACTTCATTGATCCTGACATAATTAGACCTGCACGATGTAATTATAATTTAATTAAATATAATCATAATTGTCAAACATCCATTACAAGACCATCCTAACTCCCGACAAGCTTTTCAGCGACCCCCCGACAATCGTCTGATGAGTCTCAGTCTTCTTCTGGCGAACTCCCTTGTGCCATCCTGGCAAGCTCCCGATACCCTCGGCGAGCTTACGACGCACTCCTAGCGAGTTCCCAACCGCATAGATTCAATGCATTGACTTAACCTTGGTCAATCCTGATTGTAATAATACTTCTGTCGTAATTAATCCTGCATCAATCAACTCTAACAACCTGTTAGATCAATAATCCATCAATTGATTTCATCATCAAAATCTGAGATCAACAATCTCCCCGTTTTTTATGATGACAATCAATTGATGACAAGAGTTAATCCTAACTCTCCCTAAATCCATATCACTTAAATTTAAGAGAATTACACACTCTTAAATTCAAGCAAACAACATTCTATACAAATTACAACATAAATTCACATGTTCAAGATATCAAATCATCAGTAAAAAGAAATTTACACTCATATCCAAATCCAAGATATCTATGTATTTCAACAAGATCATTTGTCATCAATATATATATTTGTGTCATCAATATATATATTTCTCCCCCTTTGTCATCAACAAAAAAGGTGAAATGTATAGCTAATAATTTAAAAACACATGATGACATTACTCCCCCTTAGTATATGCATTATAAAATTTTCTTCCCATTTATAGTTAATAAGAGAAATAAGGGAGGTGTTGTTGAATCATTTCATCATGAGAAGAGCTCTTAATAAATTTTAAAAGCAATATTAAGATGAGCTCAAAAGTTCAAGAGATTTAAAGACTACTTATGTATTTCAGTGTAGCAAACGTCATCTCTTGATACCAAAAATTATCTCTTGTAAATTTTAAACGTAGCACATCTTCATGCAATTTTTCTGCCCCTTTTTGTAAGATAAAAAACATAGAGAAGGTTTTCAAAAATATTATCACAAAAAGTTTAATCTCATAAAATCTAGATTAGCAATTTATATATTTTCATGATTTAACATTCTTAACTTTCAACCTTAATCTTATAGATATAAAAACTTAAAATAATATTTTGAATATGAGCTCAACAAATCCATCTCATGTAAATTTCAAAAAAACATAGCAAATAAAGCTAGTAAATTCTTTCTTCTCTTTTGGGAAGTGCAAGCTAGCAAATTTTTGCTTCCTTTGCATTGTTCAAGCTTGTAATTTTACAAGCTAACAAATTTTACTCCCCCTTTATCATTATCAAAAAGAGGGGATAGTTACCATAGTGCAAAATTTTTCTCATTATATCATTTTTTAATAAACATATCAAGAAATATATCAATCATCACATAAAATATATCAAGAACAATTAACATGGTGATGAGATATTCAATTTAATGAAGACAAATTATGAATAAAATAAATTATAGAATATCTTAATTTATGTATAATAATTTTCAAGTTGTCAAGATCATGATTTATGCAAAAATCTCCTTTTAAATAATATGAGAAGACATAAGAGATTTGATTTATAAAAGATTTCAAGTTATAATTCTAATGAATCAAAATCATGATATCATTTAATTTCAAAATCATCATGAATTTCAAAAGAAAATATGATAGTACATTAAACTCAAATTATAAACCCAATATTTAGTATGCATTTAGAAATTTCTAATTTTCTTCTAAGCACTTGTTCATCATTCAATGTTTGCTTCTAATCATATTAAATTTTTTTATCTCTCATCATTCTAAGCACTTCTAAGAAAGAAATATGATTGCGTAATTTCTTTTCATTCATGTTCAATTTATGCGAAAAAGAATAAGAGATATCATGTCATTAAAAATTTAAATCTAAAAGACATGATTTCGTTTAATAAGTTTTTTTTTGTAAATAATACAAATGAGTCCTAAGGGATAATCTTAATTTATCCAAGATAAATTTTTAATAGAAAAATAATCTTGATAAAATTTTTAATTATAATTGTTAAGATCATAAATCTTCTTTTTATAGAGATCAATATGTGATTCTCATAACGTATAAGTCAAGTCAATAAATTAAAGGAATATTCATGATAATGTAAATCTTTTTTAATTTTCAATTTATCAAAAACTTAAGAAATGTTAATTTTGGTGATATGTTATACTAAGAAAAAAGTCATAAGTAATCATGTCATAAAGAATATTATTATCAAAACATAAATGCCAAGAACATGATTTATTTTGACACATTTCTTCCTAGATGAAATTTTAAAGCTTTTAAAATCTTAAGAGAAAAAGTAAGAAGGATCTTGATTCTTATAGTAATATCAAGTTATAAATATTGAGAAGTCAAGATCATATTAATAAAGTTGGACAGCATTCTTTAAAACAAAATCATTTGAAAATATTATCAAAATCATCATAAAAAATCAATTTTCTGAAAATTTCAATAAAGCCATCCTAGATTGTTTTCCAAAAAAATAGCTAAAAGTTTTTCTAATTCATCTTTGTAGTTAAAGAGATTCAACAATAATAGTATCATTTTATCTCTTGTTGAAGAATTCATATGATAAAAATATTTTTAAGATTAAGTATCCTCCTTTGATTGTTTCATGTGATTTCTTTCAAGAATAATTTTCAAATCAATGATTTTTCGTTTAAGACTAAAAACCAAAGTTCATTTCAACACGATCATTGCTATAATACATAAAACATTTTTAAAGCATAAATTTAATCGATCTCAGTTTTAATATTTAAATAAGTCTAACTCTTTACACATAGTGCAAGGATTTGAGAAACTCATCTTAGAAATATTTTCTATGCTCTAATCATAAGCATTCAATCATCATGGCATTTCAATGTAACATTTAAATCAATCATTCCACAAACTTAGTTAATACTTGAAGTATTTTAATAATAGTTTTTATATTTAAACAAGCCAATGATTTTAGCAGTCACTCAAAATCTCATTTTTATAAGTTTCAATATGTTTTTCAATAACTAAGGTTCTAATTCATTTTCATACTTGTATACTCTAATTATGTATCATCAATATTAATTATATAATGATGAACTATTAAAAGATTCATTGTTAATAATTTTAATTTCAATAATTTTCTTATTAACACTTAGGCTAGTAAGCTTCAAGGAGTGTTAGATCTCAAGTAATATGACTTGAGGATCTAATTTCAAAATATTTTTATTGCTTCTAGCCTTGTTATGAAACAACTTTATATTATGGGAGGTTTTGATTTAGGTACCCATTTAACATTGGGTCCTTCATAACATGTTCTTCCCATTTTTCTCTAATGGCTTAAGGTTGTTTATGATTCCTTTAGGAACCCAAATTAATTTATGTGGACTATAATTTCTAAATAAACATTTGTAGGTATTATATCCTAGTTTTTTACAAGAATTATATTTAACTTTTGATGGTAAATATAAGATATGTCCTTTAACAAAAATGGTTGACTTTTGTTAACCATTACCAACAAAGCCTATGTTATTTCTTCTATTAATATGACCCTTATTGGCATGGATCATATTTAGGGATTTATTCCTTATTTCAAAAAAATTTAATATAGTTTTAAGCATGATATTTTCATCTTTAATGTTGTCTAGCATTTCACATTTAGAACATGGTTTATGTGATGTTAAGAAATTATGCATTTCGTCAAGTCTTTTAACTAACAAATCATGATCAACTTTAAATAACTTAAAAGACTTGCTAAGTTTTCTAAACTCATCAAACAAGTCATGGAACATATTTAATAATTCTAAAAAATATATTTAAATACTCATTAACCTTATTTTCGATCGCCATTAGAATAAGGTTCTCTACTTCTTGGTTGAGCATTTAATATTTGGAGCTCCTCGGCTTCTTACATTCATAGCAAGATGTTGTGTCCATAATTTTTGTAAGGTTCAAGTTCATTAATTTTTTCGGTTCATTCGTCAAAAGTTAATGTCCAAGGTTCTCATCACTTAAGATTTCACTCGATGAGTCATATGTCATTCTTAGTTCACAATCCTTCCTGTTCTTTGGAATGTGTTTTTCAAGTTCATTTTTGTAATGTATTTCATTAATTGATTCATTTATATTAATTGTGCTTTCATGTGTGATTTTCAAAGTATGCCAAATATCGAAAGCTGAATCACAAACAAAATATGATTAAATTTATTTTTATAAAATACATAAAATAAGGCATTCATAGTCTTTGCATTTAGATAAAAATTCTTCATTTTCAAATCATTTAGCCCATTCATTGGTTTGGAAGATTTTTCAAATCTGTTCTCAACTATATTTCATAGATCAAGGTCCAAAGAGATAAGAAAAATATGTATCTTTATCTTCCAAAATGTATAATTCGTCCCATTGAACATGAGATGACGTGAGATGGAATGTCTCCCATTCATGCCAAAACAAGTTATTTACTTAAGTAGGTGTTAATACAAAGAGTAATAACCTTCCTCTGATACCAATTGTTAAGATCAATTGACGCGCGCGCGCGGGGGGGTGAATTAGTGTAAGTATAGATTTTCATTTTAAATGAAATCCTTTCCGATTAAACCAAAAGCTTTTAGTCTTTGATAAAAACAAATGAGTGTTTGAATGAAAGTTGCTAAGTTGATAAGTAAACCTGAAAGATAAGTAACGTGAAAATTATACTTTCAAAGAGTGAGTCAAATCGAAAGTGTCAATACAAAAAAATGTAAGCAATTGAAAGCAAATAAACTCAAGATTTTATAGTGGTTCGACACCAAAGGCCTATGTCCACTTCCGAGTCCTCCTTCGTCCGAACCTGGCCCGATGCCCAAGCTTTATCTTCGCTCATCATTTGGTTGTAACTTTATTGATCCTGTCATAGTTAGACATGCACGATGCTAATTATGACTTAATTAAATACAATCATAATTGTCAAACATCCATTACAAGACCATCTTAACTCCCGATAATCTTTTCAGCTACCCCCCCCCCGACAATCTTCCGGCGAGTCTTGGTCTTCTTATGGAGAACTTCCTTGCGTTATCCTGGCAAGCTCCCGATACCCTCGGCGAGCTTCCGACGCATTCCTGGCGAGTTCCCAATTGCATCGACTCGATGCATGACCTTGACCTTGGCCAATCCTGATTGTAATAATCCTTCCATCGTAATTAATCATACATCAATCAACTCTAACAATCATATTAGATCAATAATCTATCAATTGATTTCATCATCAAAATCTGAGATTCAACACATCGTGGGTTCTAAGCATCTCCCTTTACCATTTATGGAAAGGTTTACATTATCCCACAAACACTAGAGTACAAAAGGACATGAGCAATAAAATTGGTATATATCGAAAGCACATGCGGGACAACAAAATATACATGTGCCAAATGGAGCAATACGATGTAAACATAAACATTCATAATATGCATTCAGATAAGCAAGGAATAAGGAATAAGTGTACGCAAGATTTTAAAGCAATAATATACGGCTCAAAAGAAGAAAGGACTTTAGTTGGATCACAAACAGAATATGATCTGATATTATATAAAAAATATAGATGGTGAAGTGGGATCACAAACATAATATGACCTATCCATTTCTGGATGACCACCGAACATAGTAAAGCATCACGGGTTCTAAGCATAACACCCTTTACCATTTCTGGCAAAGGTCCATAATATCTCACAAACACCAAAGTACAAAAAGGACACGTGAAGAATAAATTGATATATATCGAAAGCACATGTAGAACAACGAAATATATATGTGCCAATATGAAATAATACGATGAATACATAAACATTCACAATATATATTCATATTGGCAAAGAATAAAGAACAAGAGTACACACGAATCAAAAAAATAATATAAGACTCAATTGGACAGAATATGATCCAATATTATATCAAAAACATAGATGGTGAAGTAGGATCATAAACATAATATATTCCATCTATTCTTGGATGACTACCGAACATAGTAGACCATCATGGGCTCTAAGTATAACTCCTTTTGCCATTTCTGGCAAAGGTCCATATTATCCCACAAACACCAGAGTACAAAAGGACATGAGCAATAAAATGGGCGTATATCGGAAGCACATGTGGAACAATGAAATATACATGTGCCAATACAAAATAAATAACACAACATTGACTAACAAAAAATATGTTCAGATATGAAAGAAATTAAGGATAAAAGCATAAAAGAATTCAAAGTAAATATATAAAGCTCAATTAAAGAAAGAACTCTGGAATAAATTTAATTTTTGAAATGGATGAAACAAGAATAGACAAAATTGGTGAAAGCTCTATTCCGGCAGAATTCAAGAGACACATTGTATAAATTATTTGAATAATCAAATATACTCCAAATTACTCAAAAATGTATCTTTGAAAAGCTAAATCAATCTACTTTCAGATAAAATAAGTTTCTTATGAATTGAAGGTGTCTACAAAGAGTTACAGATGATATGACAACCAAAGGTCAGGAATTTCAGTCCCTGTTTTGCAAAATCCATAAGGTATATCAAAACAGAAATTTCAATAGTTATTTAGACTCCAAATCTTTCAATCTTGGTCTCAAAAGAATGATTTATGAGTCTAATTTCTAATAAATTATATTTTACATAAATCAGAGATGCTAATAGGGAGGTATAAGCAATTTAATGACAAAAGGTCAGAGGCTACAAACTCTATTTTATAGATTTCATTCTGATGGGGTGAACTCATCTTGCATGGTGCCTAAGACGATGGGAGCTTCGAGGCATATGCACCTTATCTCAGAGAAGTATTTGTTAGAGGAACTAAGGTGATTCAACTTACGAAGGCGAAGTTGGGATCAGAAGGCCTTAGCACAAGGCAAGAGGACGTTGAGGTGAGTACTCTTGAAGAATATGTCATAGTGTTGTCATTCGAATTGTCGTGAAGAAAGTGGTGCATAACGAAAATTGTGCTGGTGGGGGATAGAGGCCCAGGATCCAAACAATGGTGTACCAATTTTAGTGAAATCTGGGGATTTCGAGAGCTACTATGTGACAGATGATCCTAGAGCGATGTTTCGTCCGAGTGTGACCCAAGAATGGGTGGGCGAAGGTGAATTGCCAAAGGGGCGAATACACTCGGAGGTGGTGGAGGCCCTACAATGTGCTGGCGGAGGCCACATGGAGAAATCATAGTCCGAGTTCATCACACAAGAATTTGAATGCAATGGAGATGTCATCAGGAGGCGACATGGTGCAGCGGATCGTGGTGGAATAATTCACGACAATACAACACATGTAGAGACATCCCATGATGGACGTGATCATGCTGATGTATGATCATGAGCTACTAGGAATTCCACTTCGATGAACAACACAACGACTAGAATGACTATAGATTCAAGAAGTGAATTTCATGGTACCGCAGAGGCGGGTCTTCCGTGTGTGCGCATCGAATCTTGCATCAGATGAAAGCCTTGGTCATTAGCATATGGGGGCTGTGTACCAGCGAGGGAGAATTCAGATTACAAGTATCAGTGAGTCCCATAGGGGGACTTGATCATACAGAGGTATGATCGGAGCAACTGGAGAGTTAAACTGCTTCAGTGCTCATATTCGCTTAAGGGAGTCTGGTAAGTCAGATAACAAGGCTCAGTAAGCAAACATGGCTAGCAAGGAAGCTAAGGAGAACAGAATCGACGCGAGCCCTGCAATAGGATGGCAGAGGCCATTCATGGGAGTTGTAGTCTATCTTTCTATCGACCGAGAAAAATGACTCAAAGAACACAGGGGTTTGAAGCAAGCAGTCAAAAGGGGTGAAGAAGCGACGATGAGTCCAGAGGGGCTCAGCTACCCAAGTGTAAAGCGTCGATCAGAAAGGGGGTGGACTCGGAGGAGTGTCACAGTGCTGTAGAGGCGGATCTACCGATCGCGAATAAAGGGACCGTAGATGCAAGGCAACGGATAATAGGGCCATGGGCTTGGCAGCGCCATAGTACCGCAGAGGCGAGACATCCGTAGTCATTGATCCCTGACTCTCATGGAGGGAGAATGTTGGTCGTGAAAGGGGCCGAGGAGGTGGAGAATGCAGAGACAAACCTCCAAATACTAAGTCAAGGCAAAAGGACAGAGGCCAAGGAACTTCATAAGACCGATGTTAATGGGCTTCTCATCAAGATAGTCATTGGGGACTTCGGGTTAATGCAAGAGTGTAGACCGAGGAACGAAATAGATAGTACACAGTGTTGTAAATTTTCCACTCAGGAGAGTAGGTGGCAAAGATGATGGAGAAGATGGTACAATCTCAAAGACGATCAAAACTATTGAAGACTTACTCCAAGTTGGGGTGAAATTTTACTCTTTTTGGGTAAAACTTATTGCATTTCAAAAGTTCGATAGCAGAGAGAATGAGACTCATATTAGCTAACCCAATGCAAACAGTGCAAACACTTCGAGTGCTTCAGAAGTGAGCAAAGAGCAAGCAAAGACTAGTAATCAGCTCGATGCATAAAGTACAATCTCGATGAGGTGGACGAAGTCAAGTAACTTTGTCTTCTCAACTTCTAAGAGAATGGGTGAAATTGAATAGCCCAGTTCTCTTATTTATTTTGCAGAAGAGCTCTGCACAAGTTTAAAGACCCTTCAAAGAAATCTAATGGAAGAAGTCATCAAATCTTCACCAATGGTAATAAGTGATATTGAGAGTAGATTGTCCACTTCATTTCCCAACAGAATGTCAATTGAAAGTCGAAGTGATGCGAACCTCCTTGGAAGTGACAACTAATTTGAAGAAGAATTTATGAGCAAATTTCATGAAAGAATGACCTAAAAAACTTCAAAGTCTATGAGGAGATGCTCGTTAAAGCTCCAACAAGCATCCACCTAAGCTGCATGAGACGTTTGTGATACTAGCATAAAACTAGGAAGGTCTTTTCCTTTATCAAAATGATCAGCAAGAATCAACAAGGATCAACACAACTCAGTCGACCCCACACCAAAGTCAGTCATTAGTGAGTTGAAGCAGCATGACGGATCAGAGTTCGACTACTTAACAATAGTGATGGAGAGCAACTAGGAGCCGAGAGGCGTGTTGCAGCCAAAGCAGAAGATTGAAGATTCAGCAAAAGACGATGAAATGCAGTGTTTGCAGCAGCTTCGACGAGGACGTCGAAGGACTAAGTGAGGGAGAATATCACAGACAAAAATATAAACAAGGTGTTCAGCATAATGCTCATGTTTGTCACTGTCCTTCAGTTTTTGTACATGCTTTGTACAGTAAGTAGCAGGCTTGTAGTAGGCTTGGCAGCCCTCATTTGGTTAGCTTTCATGGTCGATTTCAACTTGTAAATGAGAATCGTGTCATGTGGACACTTGTGGGAACTTCGGTTTGTAATAGACCTTGACCTTTTGTGCACAATCGTTCAGAGCTTGTAAAGTGTTTGCTATATAATTTGTATTGGCTATATAAAATGTTTGCTAAAGTAGTTGCATGTGGATCCCATAGGAAATATTTTCTCTAACATGTTTTCTCTTTTATAGGTCCTAAGGGACCCTAAGAGGTTTCAGGAAGGATGATCTTTACGAACAGACACGCAAGGGTGCCACACGATTTAGGTAAAACCAACTAAGTTTGTGACATGATGCACCCGTATAGGAGTGAGCATCCAAAAAGGCAAAGGTACACCTCGAATGAGAGGCTCCTCAATAGAAGCCCGAGAGATATGCATGCGGTGCCCTTCTCGTGTTAGTGCCTCATCGACACCTAATGTGCCCCTATGGAGATAAGCAGATGAAAATACCCAAGACGCCCTTCTCGGGCATAAAATATTATTTTGGCATAATAACGAAGGTTAGACTTTACTCTTTTACCACCTTTACTATTTTTGTTCTCAAGTTTGACTAACTTGATTATCAGATAGACTAGGTCGAGAATCCCTTGATCTTTGTGCAGATGCCACGAAGAGCGACAAAGCGACCACAACAAGAAACTTCATCAACGCCTCATCCAATTTGCACACACGAAAACGAACCACGTCGGGTTTACTACGACGTCACCAATATTTTCTCTAACATTACCCATCTATGAAACAATCAAGAGACATGCTATGCTATTTTTAAGACATTAAGAAATAACTCCTAAAGTGTTGTGTCCAATCTAGCAGAGAAAAAGCTCCAAGACATCTTAAGTATTCTCATAGTATCATTCTCAATTAGTGTATGTTATAAACACCATGGAACATCACTTGTATTTCCACTTTGATAGGCAAATGACACACATATTTATCCAACTTCCATTCATAGCAATTTTCATAAAAGCTGGAACTACTCAGAAGACATACATAACTATGCAAGCACATATAGCTGCAATATAAAAAAAGTGGTAACAAGTCTAAGATATTTGTTGTTGAAAAATATCTAAATAAAATGAATTAGCAGAAAGAGAGAAAAAAATATATAATGCATGGGCATGAGTTGTGAGACAAAATTTATTTGCACAACTATCTTTTCCATGATAGTTATATCAAGAATTTTAATAGGACGTGGTAGAGAACTAACAAAGAACTGTTAAATCAGAAACACACTTTACTAAAGAGCCAAACATGTAGATTTTTTCTTTCATATTTCGCCAGAATGTAATCAAGCCTTACATTTTAATGTTACTTTTAAGTTTTAATATAAAATCTTGACTATATACACTAACATATATAGATTGACAATTGAACGGTAATGACAGTTAAACTGCATGTTGAAAGATAGAGTTAGTGATCCTAAGAACAGAGTATCTGGAGCATATGAAACAAAATAAATGGATCAACAAAAATGGATGCAGGTGCAGTGGCGAGATGATAAGTGCTGAGAATAACTACACCCTCCAGAGGAACCAACAAATACCTGGCAAGGCGACATCTGACTGAAATAGGCACACCTCATCGACGTAGGTCCACTTTGTAAGTATGCAAATACCTCAACTATATGCAGACGAGAACAAAATGTGATAAGAAGAAGAGCAAGTCCACCGTTAATCGAGTTGAACTTACAAGTTTAGACTAAAATGATTTCAACCAAATAAAGATCAAGTCTACTTCCAAAGCTAGGCAACATCTTAAGAATTTTTTTGTGTATTGATACAGAAATAGAGCATAAGACATGCATATACCCTATCATTCATCAGTTCATTCAGTACACTTTTCTTCTATGAGATGCCTAAGATACTCAAACTCTTCATCAGGAACCTGAAACGTAAACAAGCACTCACATGTCATAATCTATCATTAGAACTAAGAAAAAGTAAAGGCATAACTGCAATCACATATATTCATCATTGTGGTTTCCTCAGAAATGGAAATACAATCTATTTAAAATGAGAAGTAACAGAAATCTTAAATCATTCATCAGATGTTAATGAGAGAGTTTGCACTATATAGACTTACCAAGGTTCGATCAGTAGTGCAGTTTCGGATCCAGGTAACAAAAAGCATCGGATAATCAGAAAAAATGGACCTGGCTGATCAAATGCACAGTATCAGCTAAGATGCCAATGATTCCAGACAATCAGGATACAAACGTTCTTTTAACAGTTGTGACTAGGTGCCATCGAACAAGACTCAAGTTATAGAGTTTAGGTTATATATCTTCATTAACGCATTATGTTCGTAGGTGTCCTTTTTTTTCTGAATTTTGTTTTATAAACCCTTGTTCAGCCAAAATCAAGATCTTCTAGCCTGAATAGCCCAGTCTACCATATATATTGATAGGGATAATCCTAGCATTCCCTATCTTCCCCTGCCACATAAGCAACACCTAAGCAAGAGCCCGAGAACCACCTACACCCTACGACCGCCCGTGGGAGGTCACATCGTCTGCCCCAGCTTCTCGAAATGGGCCCCCAAAACCCATTCCTCACCGATCGCGCAATCGGGAAAGCGAACCTGGCTCCGCATTAATGGTCAGTGACATGACCCGAGTTCACCAGCCTTCCCTTTCGGACGAACGACAATGGGACCACCACGCCCTGCCTGACCTAAAGAAACAAGGAAGCCAGACCATAGGCATCACCTTGACAGTCCCAGGCACACGCCGACAGGCCGCCTGCATTAAATGTCTCCATCACACAGGGTAAGGAGGTGATGGAGACCCGTATGCTCCACCTAGCGCCCAGGTATAAAAGCCAAGCCCCGGGCCAAGCTGGGTCAAGCACGCAAAAAACAACCTTCACTCTCTCACTTGCATCATTAACCTCCCTCTCCGTCTCGTTGACTTAAGCATCGGAGGGTTCGAGCAAGGACACCTTCGGTGCAGACCCATTGTGCAGGATCCTCGGCGTCATCTGGGAGCGCAGCCAAGAGGCAGCTTAGCAGTAAGGACAATCTGGGTCTCCAACCCGACTTCACCATATGAGGGCCAGACCGCACTCGATGAACCACCTCCCCCAACAGGCTCTCCACACCGACTCGCCATGCCAGCTCTCCGCGTCAGTAAGGAGGAGTCAGGAAGGACCTACACCTTCGGCAATGAACCAACCGAGCCGACTTACCAATCGACGGTCTCAGTGTGTTAACATCTATGTATCCAAGACTTTCGTTCAAACAGTTTATCACAACCGCTCTCTATTATCTTTGACACTTACCATAGGCTACAAACTCATTTCGTAAAATTATTAACCTTATCAGTTCCAGTAAAATCATAGAGCTTCAGCTTGAAACAAAAGTGGAACTGATACACAATAAGCATAAAATATTAACTCATTTATCACATGCATTGCAAATAAAATCTTCAGCACAATAAGCACAAATGATATCAGGTCTATGGACAGTCAAATATGTACAAGAAAAGTCACTGACTTCAGCTAGGGACAATAACAAGCACACTGTCATCAAGATGAACTCACTGACTTCACATGACTAGCTAAAATTTTGCTCCTTATAGAAATCACACCATCGATTGAAGAAGCCTTTTAAACAAAGTTAAACAAATGCTCATTAAACAAGAGGTCCAAACAAATACATTTTTCCCATCTTTATCAGAGAAAAAGATCGATGGTGTCCAACTCTCTATTTAATCGTATCTCAATTTAAGAATATTTTAATCCACTTACCCAGAGTAAGATTCACTTGACTCTCATCCAAAGTTAAACTTAATGATTCTGGCGGAAAACTACAATGTAAGCACTTCATTATTATTCAGAGCCATCACTTTTAAAGTTCTACTTCATACGAAAATTTGACCTAGTTTCCAAAATATTAAGATCCCAAAACTTCTAGCATTTGCCAATCAAGGTATTATCTAGATTGCCATATCATATAGAAAATTACAGACATGATTGAGGACAATTTATTTTCAAGGTCCACTGCCCATTAGTCACCAAAGAAAAGAAAATCCAGTTGTGATTTGCTTTCCTGCATCAGTTTTGCAGTTAGACAAGAGACTATTTCTTCATCATTCTATTAAATCCATCCGTAGGCCGATGGTTACCATTTCTGAAAGTTCGGTCCAATTTGTAGAATTTCTAACTTAATCTGTCTTAAAGAAAAGACAAAAAGACCTGATCAGACATACAACAATTTAGAAATTAAAAGGAGAAATGCTACAGTATAGCTACATTAGTTTGATGGTTAATTCCTATATTTATGTCATGAATAAATAGTTCAGGAATATCAAACAAAAAAAAAAAAGCACTATGAGAATGGAGAAAGCTTCACAACATTACCTTCCTATTCATCCTCGCCACTCTCGTCGCTGAAATAGCTAACTTTCTTCTCCTTTTTCTTCTTGTCGTTTCCATCACCAAAACGCTCGTCCCTTTCCCTCGCCTTCTCGTCGAACCCCCTCGTGTCCACCACGGACGCCCAGTTATCGTTATCGAAAGCTTCCTCTTCGCCACCGTCAGAACCACCATCTTGACCTCCACCGCCACCGCCGCCGCCCTGTGCACTCCGCCGCGCCCGCTTCGGATTGGGCCGCTCCCTGGGCCCCAGCTGGTTCCTCGGGCACTCGTAGGAGAGGTGGCCCTCCTCGCCGCACTCGTAGCACCGGCTCTTGTCCTTGTAGACCCTCCGGCGGATGAACTCGGCGGCACGGCCGTTGTCAGCAGCGATGGAGGCCGAGAGCGTGCGGCCGTTGAGGATCTTCCCGTTCATGGACTGAGCGGCCGCCGCGGCATCGTGGCGAGAGACGAAGAGGACGAAGGCGACGCCGCGGCTGCGGCGGGTGCCGCGGTCCTTGAGGACGGTGACGCGGGCGACCTTGCCGAAGGTGGAGAAGATCGTGTGGAGATCGGAGTTGGTGAGGGTGTAATCGAGGTTGGAGACGTAGACCGTCGATTTCGAGGGGGCGAGGCCGCCGGATCCGCCCTTGGAGGAGCCGCCGCCGCCACCGCGGGAGCCGGAGTTGGCGGCCGAGGCGGATGAGGAGGAGGAGGGGACAGGGTATCGGTAGAGGAAATCGTCATCGTCGTCGTCGCTATCGTTTCTACGGCGGGCCATCTCCCAGCGATCTGTCTCTTCCCCTGCGCCAATATTTGGGTTTTCTAGAGAGAGGGCAAAGCCGGGAATCGAGAAGGAAATGTAAATAGTGAATTGATCCCGCCGGTTAACGGGCCGAGCTAATCTCAGCCCGATTACAACGAGCCCAAGTACGCTTAGCAATACTTTGCATATTGTAATGTTATATGTTATGGAAATTTCATCATTTTATATTTGATATGCGATCTATAAATATCATCAATCAAATTATCATCTGTTATTTGATCTAAACTTATTCGATATAATTCAAAGGTATACTATTAGAGGTAATTAAGAATTATTTTGTTAGTTAAGTTGAGTCATACTCAATTGAGTCGAGTCTTTAGATTAGACCTTCTTGGTCAACATATACCTAACATTAAGTCGACTACGAGGAGCTTTGAGTCTATTGTAATAAATCAGTCTAAATCTTAGTAAAATTATGATTTGACTGAACTGAAGTCTGGTTATGAGTTAAAGTTGGATATATTTTAGAATCAATTAAGTCATGAATTTAATAAACCCTAATTTAACCACTACCTCCTAGTAAATAAATAATTGAATAGGGTTAGGAATGAGTCCTTATGAGATGAGAGTGTCCTAGCCGCCTCATTTTCTTAAGAGAGATTGGTTAGGGTAAGAGAGGGAGAGTTCAACTTAACTTGGACTCTCTAGGGTGGAATAAAATAAAGTTAAGAGTTGGAGACCCCTATAGCTGTGGACCACATTAAGGTTAGGAGTTGACTAGGGGTTAGGAGTTGAGGGGAAGAAAAGTCTTAGTTGGAGTAAGAGATTCACAATAAGTTGGAACGAGTCTTTATAAAATATAACTCATATTAGGAGTTAGGGTTTAGAAGTCATATAAATCCTGAAGTAACTTATATAGAGTCCTAAAAAGATAGATCCCAATAAAATAAAAAGCAACATAAACTCAGAATCTATAATGATTCTAACATATCTTCCTTTAAAATATTTCAAAAACTCAAAGATCATTTTTACCATTACTAATATGAAAGTGAATCAAATTGAGAAAAAAAATTTCAACCTCGATTTTTGTAATATTAATATCTTAAGAACTTAATATTTTTATCTTAAATATATCTTAAACAATCCTATATATATATATATATATATAGAGAGAGAGAGAGAGAGAGAGAGAGAGAGAGAGAGAGAGAGAGATCAAAACTGTAATGATGTTTTACTATAACAAATATCAGTTATGTTAATAAAATGTATGGCTCGGTGGGATGTGCAAAAGAGATATGATGGCATGGAGATTTGACATGAGTACTTGGCGTTCTAAACGGAACATATGTGTTGGGTCATTCCCCAAGGTATGTGTCCAGTGCCCACTTGTAACCTTTGGGTTAGATGACTTGTAATGAGAGAGAGAGAGAGAGAGACGTGATTGATGGTGCGTTTAAAGCATATTTAAATGTCAATTGAGTCCAATATAATCCACAGTGCATATTTCAAATATGTATTGATATTTAATTTTTTTAGAAAAATTATATATGATCTGAATATTATTCTTAAATATTAATATTACTTTAATATAGTATTAATAGTTTAATATCTATATAGTTTTAATATATTTTAAACTAAAAATATCCTATGACTTTATATGAAATTATACAGTTATCAATATAATTCAATGAGAAATCAATATAATTTATATTTTTATAAAGGTAAAAAAATATATATTTTTAGGATTATAAATAATTATATGTTTATTTATTAATTTTAATATAAAAATGCATTTATTTTGAATATTTAAGATATAATTTTAAATATAAAAATGTGTAATTAAATTAAACATTAATTATGTTAGTACATATTTAAGATATAATTTTCATTTATTATTTACCAAACACTCATTCTAAAATTGCATATTCACTCGCATCTCTTTCTCTTACGAATATGTATTAAAAATATAAATATATTTTCATGAATATAGTCTTTTGCTTTGGGCAAGGATTGGACATCCCGTGTATTAGTAAAGAATTTTAATCTCGATAATAATAATCATATGATCAATAAATACCCTCGATATTACATGATTGACACTTGACATGAGGTGGTTGATACTTGGATAAACGGATGGTCAACACCTATATAATAAACAGTCAAATATCATGATACCAAATGATCAACACCTATACCCTGGGTGATTGGCATTTCAATAATAAGTGACTGGTATCGTGGAGTTAAGATGAATGATATCTATGCACCAACAACAAAACAACAATAACAATAATATCTCAATTGATTTCGGATCAACATTAAATTTAAACCATCAAAAAAATTTATATGATAGAGGACGTCTGTTCTCCTCTCCTACGGTTAATCTCTGTCTCTGGTCACTAATCGACATGCGTGACGATGTTAGAAGATGGTGTGGCTCACCGTAACGTATCAAAATGATGCGTCCAAAAAAAAAATCTAATGAAACCTTAACCAGTGACCCCCTTGTCTCAATTCCCCATCCAACGAAGAAGACCAAAGAGAGGCGTGTACTGCAATAACTCATCCATGGCCCCAACGCCGAAGTTAATATCTCCAGGAATTCCACGAGTTCTCAGACATGCGATGAGGAAGGAGAGTTTTCTCACGGCTCAATCTGGGAATCGATACAGCCAGCAAGCAGTCTTGCATGGCTTCTATTGGATGGAATCTGGAATTATCCAGCCAAAGGTGTCGTTGATTTGACCCTAATTAATAATAGTAATAATAATCGTAGTAATAACAACAATAATTGAGGCAAATTAAACTTTCGTGTCACCGTTGGCAGCTGCCAAAAATGGAGGTCGCATATCTGTGTGCTCTTGCAAGGCGGCTGGACTTTCCTGCACGCAATCATATGACTCACTCCATCTCCTCCCTCCCTTTTACGTGAGAAGTGCTCCTCCGCCTTCCGCCACCTTTCAATGTGATGTGCCCCATGCGATATCGCTTGCCTCGTTTCACCGGGAGGACAACCCATATGCTCCCTCCCTTCTATCAGCAGATCGATGCAAATAGATATTGATCGCAGCCGGGATATCAAAAACTCACCGAGTCCTACAAAATCTTCAATCACAAGAAATCGGAGGCGTCAGATATGGGAAATTTATGAGGCGACACTCACCCACCCCTCGGTGTTCGACAATCTTGACCTTCTTCAAGAATCAAACGCTTGATTTGAGAGCATCCCTCAATCAATCGGGCGGTCAAAGGTATTCAATTTTCCGACTGGTGTGTGTGATGGACATGTTCAGACACAGCTCAAGCTCGAACGGGAACCAACGGATGACGACGAAGCTATGGTGAACGGATGGAACAAGGACGAACATGAACCTTCCTTCCTTTGAGGTACTACGGCGTCCGTCACTCGCGCTTCCAAAAGATGCTCGGACGCAGTGGTAACAGTTAAAAGCAGCAGATGATGACAAACCATTGGCACAGAGAGGGGAAGCGAGGGGGTTGAAGTTGCTGCCTGGAAAGTTGGGTTCCATGACATTGGATGGAAGCTTTGACTGTCACTGGCTGACATTAATAAAGGCCATCAAGCATGTCCACTTCTTTCACTTTTGTCACTTTTACTCGACGCCTCTCGTTCTGCGGAAGACTACTGCAAGACATCAAATCTGATGTAAAGTTAGATTTCCATCATCTGGATTAAGAAAGCCAAAAGAGTGTTTGAATTCTCTTAGCACCGAGCGCACGGCATTTTATCAAACGAATGGAAGGCAACAACATTCCATCGTATTCCTCCCCCTCTTGCGTGTCAGCCATGTCTATTTCCAAAAAATGATTGTTTATCAGCCGTCCAAAACGCATCCGATGGTCGCCATCCAAATCGTCAAGTGCGGGGAGCGGCGTCGACGTCCGCCACGATAACGCTTTCGCGGCCGAAGTCCGGTACCACGTCCGACGTGGACGTGCGGCCCCAGCCAGGGATGGAGAAGCGAAGCTTCTGTTAAAGCTGGTGTTATTGTTAGTTGAGGAGATGAGGAGTGGTGTTCGTCGGGGCCCGATGCTGTCTCCGTTAACGGCGGGTTAACCATGGTTAGGCCGGGTTACGGTGAGAGCGAATTGGCTTCTATATAATGCCGCTACCTTTGCGGTGTTTCCTTGTAACTGCATTCTCCATCAGCTTTTCTGTTCTCTCCTACGTTCACATCTTTTTGCTCTGGGAAACGTGAGAGGTGAGAAGAGGGCGGCAATGGCGGCGGGTTTAAGATGGATTCCTCCTCCTCTGCTTCTTCTTCTTCTTCTTCTGGGCTTCCTGCTGGTTCTGAATGGAGGTCGAGGGTGGATTGGAAGCGAGAGGTCCTCTGGCTCGAGGTACATTTCTATCTTTTGTCCTTTTAACCTCTCTCTCCTTCTTTCGGTTTCATTTTGAAATAAAGATGCAGGAGTTATAGTCGTTTCTTGTGAAAATGCTATGCGAGCCTCTGCCATTTCTATGGAAATGGGAATTTGGGGGGTTTGAGATGGCTTTGGTTCTGTTCTGGAGCAGAGCGAGAGCTGAGGTTCTGCCGAGCAAGTGGCGTTGGGCAGAACTAATTAAGTAGAAGGTTCTCACAGGTTGTACTCCTCGGGCTTCTTTTGCAGGAACGGCGGAGCATCGCGGAGGAGCTTGAGTGAGGCCACCGCGAACGCGACCAGCGCCGATGCTTCCTTGGAAGAGAGGTGAGTTCCGAACTCGATGTTCGAGTTTTCCCGGTTCCTGCGAGAATCTGGGCCGTTCATCGGACTTCACTGAGATCCTTCCGATCACGCTTCGCTTTGCGCTTTCCTCGTTGCTCCGCCACTGCCATCGCTTTCTTGGGATAGGGTAGGAACCAAAAACCAATCAAATCAAATCTCAAGCCCTTTGTTCGTCATTTTACACCACTCAATACAGAAGACTCCGGTCAATACCCTAGTCATGCTGTGGTGGGACCCGAACTCGTTTCATGGTAACCAATCGTTTCCCTTATTATCTCATGGCTGCACCATGTCGTTTCCGCCCTCGATTCCCGCTTTGGCGCCGGAGATTTCCCTTGTAGGTATTCTACGGTCAGGTCAGAATGCCACCGACCACCTCGATTTGTGCGTCATTAGGTCCAAAATATAATCGGCCGGTCCATTTTTCTCACTGTTTCTTAATCGCTTTAATATATGAAAATTGCATGCGATGACTATTTGACTAAGAATGATGCTTCATGCTCATCCTACTCCCTAGGGCTGTAACCAGGGCAGCAGAAGCCGCGGTCGACGACCCCGAGGAGGTTGCTTCGACGGTTCAGATGTAAGTCATGCTGATTTCCATGTCCTACGTTGTCAGTTCTCTTGAATAGAAAGTTTTTGAGGAATTATAAAAGAATACAGCTTTGTTGGATATAACTTTTATTGTTGTTCTTTTTGCATGTCAAGATCTCGTCTTCCTGCTATTTAATTATAATAACTGCAGCATCAACGTTGAGCGTACCCCCATCATTTCCTGGATTCACCTGTAGTTGCATCTTTTCTTGTTCATGATAGGATTCCATTTACGCCTTCGACATGTTCATTTGCATTTTCAAGAGGAAACGCTAACAATTTGGTATGACAAACTTCTTTCATCAGGACCATAATCAACAGCACGGCTCGCAGATCTCTTGGTTCTCTGTCGTGCGGTTCAGGCAACCCGATCGACGACTGCTGGCGGTGCGACCCCGATTGGCATGCCAACAGAAAAAAGCTCGCTGACTGTGGCATTGGCTTTGGCCGTAACGCGATAGGTGGCCGCGACGGGGAGTTGTACGTTGTGACGGACTCCGGGGACGATGATCCAGTGAATCCTCGCCTGGGAACACTTAGATACGCCGTCATCCAGGACGTGCCCCTCTGGATCACCTTCAACCACGACATGGAGATCACGCTCAAGGAAGAACTCATCATGAACAGCTTTAAGACCATCGATGGACGTGGTGTCAACGTCCACATCGCCAATGGCGCCTGCATCACCATCCAGTACATCACCAACGTCATCATCCATGGCCTCCACATCCACGGCTGCAAGCCCACCGGGAATGCCATGGTCCGCAGCTCTCCTTCTCACTATGGATGGAGAACCATGGCTGACGGGGATGCCGTTTCCATTTTCGGCTCCAGCCACATTTGGGTGGACCACTGCTCTCTGTCCAACTGCGCCGATGGACTTGTCGATGCCATCGTGGGTTCCACTGCCATTACCATCTCCAACAATTACTTCACCCACCACAATGAGGTATCCCTTTCCTGCATTCTTCCGGTCGACCGTCAGTTATCCTATTCTATTCTTTGGCACCAAAAGAGTGCTATTTTATATATCATACGTACGATTTGTCTAGTGCAAGACATACTAAAAACAAGAAAATATGTTGCTTTCTAAATATGACTGTACATCTAACCACCTTATTTCGTTGCTCTTTCTTGATCATTGAGATTGCCCATTATGACAGGCAGCAGGGAGCATTCCCTAAAGAATGGGTTTCTATTTTATTAACTGCAATTTGCATTTAGCACGGGATAACGTAAAGATTTGCTTGATTGACCATCGATTTATCTAAATTCTGAAAAAATTGTCTTGTGTGAGCATTACTGGCCTTGTCGATGCAGGTCATGCTTTTGGGACACAGTGATTCTTATGGAAGGGACAACATCATGCAAGCAACGATCGCATTTAATCATTTTGGAGAAGGCCTGATTCAGAGAATGCCCAGGTAACTTTTGGAAATCCACAACATTGGATTATATATATATATATATATATATATATATTGTCCAACTCTTTTATTCCACTTAGGAAAACGGAACAAATTAGCATATAGTCTGAGAAATTGAAAATAATAAATAATCTCCAGAATGACTGTCTTGCTTGAAATTTCAGGTGCAGGCATGGCTACTTTCACGTGGTAAACAATGACTACACACACTGGGAGATGTACGCCATTGGTGGGAGCGCAAATCCGACGATCAACAGTCAAGGCAACCGATATCTTGCGCCTTCCAATCCATTTGCAAAGGAGGTACAAGAAGCAACCTACAACAGCTCCCCTCCATCCTATCTCTTTTGCACACCGTTTATAAGAATATTTTCCTTCGATCGAGACTTCTTCTAATCCCGATACTTGGATTGGATAGGTTACGAAAAGGGTGGGCACAGATCAAAGCACCTGGAAGCAATGGAATTGGAAGTCGGAGGGTGACCTGCTTCTGAATGGTGCTTTCTTCACCCCTTCCGGTGCAGGGGCTTCAGCCAGCTACGCTCGGGCCTCCAGCCTTGGGGCCAAGCCCTCTTCCTTGGTCGACGCACTGACTTCTGATGCCGGGGTCCTGTCTTGCCAAGTGGGCACTCGATGTTAGCGTAAATGCCAAGCATCGGAACGCCCACAGCCCGAAGGATGGGAAATTGTATTCGACGGTGTTACAAATTTCTACGTTACACCGTCAGAAATGTCCATTTCCTCCAATTGCCCAACCTCCGCCTGCCTCCATATGTGGAGCGCATGCGGAAGCGTTGTCAGTTTCTTTTTATTCCACTTTGCTGTTTCAGCTCGGTTACACTGTCTATTTTGTAATAAGTGGGTTTATACACTTCATCCTCATAGTGATGAATGTTGTGGTCATGGAAGTCGTGTCGTAACAGTTGCATTTGCTATAATGCAGCAGAATTTTATATAGTTGGTCGTTGTACTTTTCGCTTGATCATTGTCTCGTTAGGAGTGGGTTTTGTCATACTTGAAGATTGCGTGCGTTATGCATGGCCTCATAAGGCTGGCTATGGTGCTTAAATAGCAAACCTGTAATTATCTATCCATCTCTGCCTGATGCCCAATCTCTCTGTTTCTCTCAGTTATCTCAGTTAATTGGAATTCCCAAGTAGTAATAAATGCTTTCTATTTCCATGTCATCGACACCGTCTTTACATGAACAGATATGCTTTGGTGAATGGCAAAATGATGCCATCATATGAGTCGCTAATTATTCAATGCACCTCTCGTACATGGCACTTTTCAACAACTCGTCGATCTAATCTGACACGTAGACAACTATATCCCACCCACCCCCGTCCACTACTACCGACGTCACAAGTGACGTTCTATGTCGTCTCGAGATCGCATCCAGAATCGGACGGCTGGATCTTGTAGCTATCGGATCGATCGAAGGGCTGATATGGAATTCGTCTTTGCCACGATTCCGTCCGCATAGATACTTATATACGATCACTTACGCATGTGGCTCCTCCGATATAAATGCCCGGAGGCGACTCCCTTGGAATGGCGTAAACGCTTCTTCTTCCCCGGAGTGAGAGAGAGAGAGAGAGAGACAGGGGGGAAAGCGATCTGCATCGGACCGAATAGATGGAGAAGGCGATCGATCGGCAGCGTGTCCTCCTTCAGCATCTCCGACCCTCCCCTTCTTCGTCCCCGAATGGCTCGCCTTTGATCTCGGTAATCGCTCCCCACCCTGTCTCTTCCGGTCACGGTGGATGGATCAGTTAGTGTTTCGTTTCCTGTATCGTGATTCATCGCGTCGGAGGGGCCTCTTTTTATGTCTTGGGTGCTTCCTTTGATGATTTGGTTCGATCATATTGGAGGTGTTCCGTTTCTGTTGTGGTATAAAACAGCCAGGTCACTATTTCCCCCTTTTAATTCTCGACAACAGGCTTCGGTTTGTGCCGCTGGGGACAGTGCGGCTTATCAGAGGAACTCCTGCTTCGGCGATGACGTCGTGGTTGTCGCGTAAGTTCTTTCTCATATGTAGATCACTCCGTTGTGAAAATTTGATTTTGTTTGAGTCGTAATTAATCATCAGAATTCTAATTCCCTCAATTCGTATTTGATATATGGAAGGAGATTGTAGTATTTGTTAGGGAGGAAAAGTGAGATCGTAAACCAATAGAATTTTAGAAGGTAATTGTTAAATTTGGACATATCGATTATTTGTGATTAGCAAAAATAATTGTAGTTCTTTTTGGAATAAGATTGTCGTTTTCTTGAATGTGATTGTTAAATTTTGACAATGATTTATTGGCAAAAGAATATACAACAGGATCCTAAAGCAACTGTGCAAGTTACAGAGTAGATTTGTGTTCAATTATTATGATGCACAGGATCCTAAAGCAACTGTGCAAGTTACAGCGTAGACTTGTGTTCAATTATTATGATGCACCCAAGTGTTTTGTTACTCCACAAGGATGTCATGATCGGCTGACATCATTGACCGCTTGTATTTGTGATTATAATGGCCATGTTGCTTCTCAACTCATTTCAAGATGCTAATGAATTGTGGAAGTGTACTGCTGCTAGCTGAATGGAAGGATGGTACTATCGTCAAGACCTTCTGTCAATGATTCAACGATGCAGTCGTCAAACAGAAAGTTTCTTTCTGTTTTCTTAATTTTACAACTGTTGTCGTTTGAGTACTATTATATTGTGATCCTTCTTCCTGCAAGCCACTAGAGCCTTCTTTCATTCTTGGTTTAGTATGTTGCTAGTCGTGATTTGCGATGGTTTATCACATCATATGTTATTCTTTTATGTGCTCTTCTCAATCCTACCACCATATGTAATAGTGCTTATCGAACTGCGATTTGCAAGTCCAAGAGAGGGGGTTTCAAGGATACATATCCTGAGGAGCTGCTTACTGCTGTGCTGAAGGTCTGTTTTCCTCAGATTTGTGTTTGATAAGACTGATTAAAGAATGGAGATAATCTCAAAAGGATCTTTTTCTCATATAGGCGTTGTTGGATAAGACGAACCTAAACCCAAATGATGTGGGTGATATTGTGGTCGGTACTGTGTTGGCACCAGGCGCCCAAAGAGCAACTGAATGCAGGATGGCAGCATTCTATGCTGGTTTTCCTGGTATCTAGGCTTCCTGCTTTCTTATTTATATTGGTGTTTTATGTACAGTTTAGTTACATCATACAACATAAATTTTTTCCCACAGAAACTGTTCCAGTCAGAACTGTCAACAGGCAGTGCTCGTCAGGCCTTCAGGCAGTTGCTGATGTTGCTGCTTCTATTAAAGCTGGATTCTATAATATCGGTGAGGTACTTTTGGTTTCCTTGTCTTTGTGATGGAGCGATAATCTTTTCCCTTCCCCTTTGCCAAAACAGGAATTGGTGCTGGGTTAGAATCTATGACTACAAATTCAATGTCGTGGGACGGTTCAATAAATCCAAAAGTATGCTTTTGGATTCTTGTTTAGTTTTCCATAAGATAGTTTTTGCATTCTTTTTCTGACTGCATAGTTTTTCTGTGTGATTCAGGTAAATGTATTTCAGCAAGCCCAAAATTGTCTACTTCCCATGGGAATTACCTCTGAGAATGTTGCACATCGCTATGGTGTAACTAGACAAGAGCAAGACCAGGCTGCTGTGAGTCTGTGGCCATTGATTATATTGGTCTTTTGATGCTTTTTCTTGTCCTAAAGTATTTTTTTTTCTTTTGTCAGGTTAATTCTCATAGGAAGGCAGCTGCAGCAACTGCTGCTGGTAAATTTAAAGAAGAAATTATACCTGTTACCACAAAGGTGACTGATCCTATCACGGTACCCTTTATTTTGGTTGTTGCTTGCTTTAGCAATTTAATATCATTTGGCCTTGAGTCATTCTGTAGCGATAGTATCACCCAACATACATACACCATAAGAAAGTAACCATCATTGGCCCAAAACCAAAGTTTCTGCACCTATTGCTCTCTAATGCATGGTTTTGATGATATGATTAACTTTTTGAAGGTTGTAGACCCAAAAACTGGTGAGGAAAAGCAGGTGACCATATCCGTGGATGATGGAATCCGGCCAGAAACTTCCATCTCTAGTTTGTCCAAGCTAAAACCAGTATTTAAGAAGGATGGAAGTACAACTGCTGGTATTATATTTTTCTCGTTTATATGATGGATATGTTATCAGCTGGTTCTCTGTTGGCAGTCATTTGTATGTTACATTTTATTGTAGGCAATTCTAGTCAGGTAAGTGACGGTGCCGGAGCAGTCCTCTTGATGAGGAGAGACGTAGCAATGCGAAAAGGGTTTCCTATCCTTGGTGTATTCAGGTTAAATTTTGTATATTTCTTTGAATATTAATCTATTATTGTACTAATTTAAATCATGTCTGTTTGAATCTAATAGCTTGAAGTCCTTGCTTCACTTGCTTGAACTTTATGAATGCATATGGATCATGCTCACATACACAAAAAAATAAATAAATAAACAAGAAAGGGGATAGGAGTTATGTCTTTCCTACTCTTTTTTATCTTTTCTGCAAACCTTTGTTTCCAAAGGTTGGCTTTTGGATAGACTTTTTTTTTGTGGGTGGTGAATGGGCCAGCTGACTCAAAAGAACTAGCAGTGAGCAATTTCGAGGGTCACTATGTTGGATTCCGATTGGTTATTTTAGCTGGCAAGTTTTTTTTGCGCTAGAAACCGATCAACTCTTTTAGCTTGTGGCTTTATAACTGATTTGAGTTTGAAGTGGCATAAATCTGAATATCATATTCTCATTAGTCTTTCTTCCCAAACGAGTAATCCTTCCATGTACCATCAATATCAACCAAGTGCTCAGATCACACGGCCCAACCTGAACTGTTTTCTTTATGGTTGGGCCAAGTTTTGGTCCAATCTTCATGATGGTTCAGTCTAGGTCAGAGTATAGTGAAGGTTTCAATTTTGTGGATCTGGTCAATGTTGACCTGACACCAACCTGCCCCATTCCATATGCTTAAGTTTGTTTTTTTGGTATGTTGATTTTGCACAGTGAAGCTTTAAGCTGCTTACCACAATCAACCTTAAGTAAATTTGTCTATTCAACTCAAGTGTCGTGAGCGATTCGTCTAGTAACATGAATATTGTTGTTTTGCAAGTCAGCACTGATATGATCACAACCGCTTAAACCCCTTTTGGAGACTATATTGTTGTACCACCTTGTTGCTTTGATGGACTTGCATTATACAATGAAAAGGATCGTTTCCTATCCTATCCTACATATTTTTTCATGTTACATCAAAAGCCTGTCCTTGATAGGAGTTTACTTGATATAACCAATACAGATGGTTCATATTTGGTGGTATTGAAATGATTGTAAACATATTCTTAAACTTCAGCGATACAAGACCATGCCAAAGAGCAAACTGTTATGGGTGAATAAGATAGTTAAGTTCAATCTTTTCAGCAGTGACTTGTTTTGTGATACATGCTGTACTCGTTTTTCAGCTGCTCATTTGAACACCCTTATCATAGTTTTGATTGGCCTTAAACTGTTTGTTTTTAATTTAACCTTCGTAAGGCTCGTGTAAAATACATTTTATATATCTGCGTTGATCTTTTTTATTCTGTAGAGGGAATAATTTTACAAGATGATCCATCCATTAGTTATATTTACCTGATAACTTCAGGAGTTTTGCTGCGGTTGGTGTGGACCCTGCTGTCATGGGTGTTGGTCCAGCTGTTGCAATTCCAGCTGCAGTAAAATCTGCTGGTCTTCAGATCGAAGATATTGATCTGTTTGAAATTAATGAGGTCATATGAATTTTCTATTTCAATAAATGTCTATGGTAAACATGCAGTTATACTATTGCATATCTTGATACTTAATTGTTGTTTCTGTGTAGGCCTTTGCCTCTCAATTTGTATATTGCTGCAAGAAGCTGGAGCTGGATGCAGCAAAAGTAAATGTTAATGGAGGTGCTATTGCTCTTGGTCATCCCTTGGGTGCAACAGGTATTTTGCCACCGTTTTATTTCTTTTCAGCAGCAACTACCAAACATCTTTCTTCGATGTGCATCTGCGTGTGATCAATGTGGGAGGAGGTTTGATATTTGAAGATTGACAAATATCCTATTCAACAAGGGGAGTGTTTACCCAAAATTCATCTTTTAGCATCCTTTGTTTTCTTGTCATCTTAGACTCCAAAATAGTTCAGCGAAACCCTGTTTATTGGGTACGATGATGACCTTTTAGTATATATATATGGGTTAATTGGGCATTATCTTAAAATAGAGGATATTTTGTTGTCTTGTGTTCTTTTTCAATTCAATCTTCAAATAATGTAGAGTTCTGATTCACTTGAACCAACATTGAGATGATGGTGGACATCATATATGTGATGGCTTCTCTGTTCATTGCAGGCGCCCGCAGCGTGAGCACTCTCCTAAATGAAATGAAACGAAGGGGCAAAGATTGCCGATTTGGGGTCATCTCGATGTGCATAGGTCTGTCCATCTTCTCTCAAATCCGCCGTCTCTTCTTTTCTCTGATGTTGCCGTTCCTACCTCATCAATGGGGGTGTATGGTTGGTAATGTGCAGGCACAGGGATGGGTGCTGCCGCCGTCTTCGAAAGAGGAGACGCAACCGATGGACTCACCAATGCACGGAGAATGCAGTCTCACAACCTGTTATCAAAGGATGCCATGTAAGTGGTTACATTGTAAACTCAAAAAGTCTTATTTATTCCATGGCAGTATCACCACCAACAAAGCTATATTATACGTTGCGCTCGAACCTTTCTTTGCAGATCCTAAAACTTGTTGTTGGGTTCTCATGATGAGCCATGAGCACCGGTCATAATGGAGCCAAATTATATTATGCCCCCCTCCCCCCGACCATAAACAACATTTACTTCCATGCAGTTTCTGATTTATGATGGGGTGTTTCAGGTGTTGCAACATTTTGCTATCTAACTCCTGCTCTCACCAAACAAATGTGTTGTTTCTTTCATCGAATAATAATAGTGACTATGAAGTGTTGATCCTAAGAAATTTGTGTATGTAACAACAAATCTTTGCAACCTTGTGTGGTGGGGGGGTATTATTTATTACACCGTTGTTGACATGGAATTATTTAGATTAAGAGAACAACATCAAAGGAAAACAATAAAAAGAAATAAAGCCTCCCTCCCAATGCGACAACACACACACGCACACACCTCAAAGGTGTACGTAATGGCATCTTGACATATTTTTATTCTATAGCCTTGCAGATATGTCTCGTCTCTGACGGCCAACAGCCGCCGCCTTCAGATGCCGCCTCAGGATCTTACCTGACGGAGATCTCGGGATGAACTCCACGAAAGCCACTTTCCTAATCTTCTTATAAGGAGCCACCTATACAAACACACAAAATTTTATTTTATAAAAAATATATATATGTCTTTTCTCTCTTCTTTGATCATAATAGCTAGCCCTTGTTGCCAAGAATCTATTACGGATTTGAGTGTGGGTTAATACATACATGAGGTCAAACCAAAACTTGCGTTATCATGTTGTGTGGATAAAATCTAGTATACGTAATTAAGTCGGTTCCTTCAATCCTTAGCGGTATTCGACTACTGTCCTTTTTGTATTACTTGGTTGGATAAGCAGATGACAGTGAGTGTTGTAATCTCTCTGCATGGAATTTAAAAAAAAGTCTCGCCCTCTACCTTGTTCTCCATGAAAGTGAAGATATCATCCTCCTCCACTTTGCTGCCTGCCTTTCTGACAACGCATGCCACAGGGATCTCCCCTGCCTCTTCATCAGGGTGCCTGCAATCAAAGTTGAACTTTCACTCACCATATCATGGGAATTGCAGTACGATTACCCTTTCAGAAACAATAGATACCGAGAGAAGCGAATGCAGTCCGTTTCCAACTAGAATTGTGTACCCCTTTTTTTTTTTTTATACCAAATATCTATCTATCAAAATGGTCATCGTCATACATGGAATAGATAGTTCTTGAACATTTGACGTGCACTAGACTGTTCTCCTGTGTTCTCTTCTCATTGCTAAGCTATTCTGCGGAGTGTTTTCTTTTTTTTTTCTATCTCCATATTTTCCCCTTTTACAAGAGAAAAGTGCTCGATCGAGTTCTAGTTTCCCACAGTCATATTAGATTGAGTGACCAAATCAATTAACGCCATCACAATAAAACTAAGCAGTCCTTTTTTTTTTTTTTTACTCACGAAGTGACGGCAACATCCAGGACATCAGGATGTGTAGAAAGAACCTCTTCGAGCTCCGCCGGAGATACCTGCAACAACCAAGCAAGCATCAGCTGAAACTGGCAAATCGAGTGCTCGTCATCGAACACGGAGCGAAGCAGGAACAGAAGAGAACCTGGTAAGCTTTGTATTTTATGAACTCTTTGATCCTGTCGACGACGTAGACCAACCCACGCATGTCGATGTAGCACAAATCGCCGGTGTGCAGCCACCCTTCTCGGTCGATGGCAAGAGATGTGGCTTCCTCGTTCTTCATGTAGCCTAGGTAGGGACACCACCGAGAACCCAGCAGCGTTCAGATGAGGACCACCACCACATCTGTGGAACGCTATTGATTCGGCTACCGCAAGAAATATGCATGCATGGGCTCGTCACGTACCTTGCATGATCTGAGGCCCCCTGACGCACAGTTCTCCATGTTGATACGGAGGAAGAGCTTTTCCTGTACTCACGTCAGCAATTCTGGCCTCCGTTGTCGGAGTTAACCTTCCGATGGAGACGTGGAAGCGGCCTTCGACCCCATCACACAGAGTTACGGGGCCGCTGGTCTCGGTTAATCCATAGCACTGCACCAAATATTCTTATGTCTAAGAAGAACCTCCCCCATGCGCATGCCAAGAATAATGATACCAGCAAAATGTGCATTGCAGGAATGCAGCTTAATGATCTACATATCTGAAGTAAGTAACAATAATAATCCCACAACTGAGGACTTGGCTTTGCATACGTTGACTCTTGGCTTTCAATTTTGACCATGGAGCAGATATAGGCATATAAATCTCGCAAAGCGAAGTGGTCAATTTGATCCTTTTCCAGTTTCTTGGAATAAGTTGGGGCCTGACACACCAGAATTGAGCTGACTTGGAAAGATAAGCTTAGCTTACTCTACCGTCGGATCTTATTTGAACGGCCACCCTTCACCAAAACCCGATTGTAAGAGCATTCCTGCAATGACACACCGCAGCGGAGCGGCTCGCATTGCGTTCGTTCTATGTGAGAATTTAATTCCTTTCTTGGGATGGGAGACGTTGGATGCGATCCCAGTCGTCCATCTTGAGAACACGCCGTTTTGATGGACGGGCATCGCACGTGCAGTAAGGTGGTGGTTATTATTATTGCGGTTGTAATTTGAGGATGACCAGCCGATCGTGATCCGACGGTCGGCATAGGAGCAATGCAAAAAGTACGTGTGACTTCACCTGAGAGACGGTGGTGCCGGGGAAGCACGCGACGAAGCGCTCCAAGTGTTCCCTGGCGATGGGCGCGCCGGAGCAGATGACCTCCTTCAGCGACCGCAGGCCGCGTCCGCCGGCCAACCCCGCGCTGCACGACCGCGCCATCTGCACCACCACGGGGGGCACCGCCGGGAGCCGCGTCACTCGGTGTTGCTCCACCGCCGTCAACAGCTCCCCCACCGCGTACCGCCGGAGCACCACCGTGGTGGCCCCCGACGCCAGCGTCCCGCACACCAGCACCGAGAACCCGAACATGTGCGACAGCGGCAACACGCACGCGTACACCTCATCGCGCCGCGCTTCGCCCCCCCACACGCGCCGCAGCAGGCTCGCGGTGGCCGTCAGGTTCCCGTGGGTGCTCACCACCCCTTTGCTCTTCCCCGTCGTCCCCGACGAGTACATCACCGTCGCCGGGTCGCCGGGACCCACGGCCACGTCGGGCAAGGGAGGGTCAGCTTGGCGGGGCAGGGAGGCGAGGAAGGGCTCGATCGGGATCAGGGGGCGACCGGGGAGGAGGCCGCCGAACTTGGGGACGAGCTCGACGGCGGCGATGATGAGGACGGGCTCGGAGTCGCGGACCTGCGTCTGGAGCTCTAAGTGGGTGAGGAGGGGGTTGGCGGTGGAGAGGACGGCGCCGAGGGAAAGGACGGCGAGGGCGAGTACGGGGTAGTGGATGGAGTTAGGGGAGACAAGGAGGGCGAGGTCCCCGCGGCGTAGGCCAGCGGAGGAGAGTGCAGAGGCGGCGGCGGAAGCGAGCGAGTGGAGCTCGGCGTAGGAGAGGGAGTCGCCGGAGACGGCGTCGACGAAGGCCGGCTTGGTGGGGGGAGCCGGGGTGGAGAGGAGGAGGAAGTGGGGGAGGGACACGCATGGGAGCTCAAGAGGAGGAGGGGGAACCAAAGGACTGCGGTAGATGCCGGTGGTAGAGCAGTAGCCGCTCTCGCCTGAAACGGAGTCCATCGCCTTCCTTGGCTTCTCGAACTCTTGTTTTATCTCAATAAGAGCGAGAGAGAGAGAGGGAGGTGAAAGCTAATTGTGAACAGGGATGTTAAAGAGGGGAGGGAAGGGTGACAGACAATTAATAGAGAGTGCTGCTTCATGCCGCCCGTTGACGCACTCTGCGAAGGTCGCAACACCGAGTCGGCCGCACGCCACACCCGAACAAACACTTACGATGATGCATGTAATGCATGAGTGAAGAATGGTTGTGTAAGTAATGGTCAACTACGTAATACATCTATATTTATCTCTCAGAAAGCCTTATCGTTCCAACAGCTCAACGTTGCTCGGATGGGATCCAACTTTCTCGGAATCAATTGGGAAGATAGATGCACGAGCATCTCTAAACATCGACCCAATTAATCCTATACTAAGCACCGACTTCGGCATGAATTCTGTATGCCCAATAACTTTGCATTGCCCAATTCATAAACGACTAGTTTTCCTCGAAAGGGTGGGAAACCACACATCTCCCTCTATTGGGAGCGGTGGGGTGGTGCCGTATTCTTTGAATACATACATGATTTAAATGTTAATGTACAGAAATAAGGTATTGCCACTTGTAGGTGTACTCCGAAGCCAGAAAAGTAGGTACCTGCAACAAAGGTGAGGGCGGGCGCCATTACTGATGACAGAGGCTAAACCCGTGAGAGCTCCTCCGTTTACCACCCCAGCAGAGAGCATTAATGAAGCCTGGCCTTCACGACACAGTAAATAATGACCACAGTGAGATTATTTCAACGCACTGACTCCAGCAAAGACTACGTACCAAAATAACAATCGATGCCGACATGCAGAACGGTGTTGATCGAATGCAAAACATACGGAGTATTGAACTCAAGTCTTTAACACAAACACACAATTTAATATCCAACCATCCCATCACCCGCCTTTGGACTTGAAAATTTGGCTTCTGCTTCACTGGCACATGATCTACATTACACATAATAGCCATCGATGATTAAACTGCATATATCTTACGACCATAACAATTGAGCTCTGACCAAGTGATATGCATATCCTAGTCCATACGGCTCTCAGGTCAATAGGAATTCCTAGGTTTGTTACGAAGAATAAGAAGAATAAAAAAAAGATAATTAATCACTATAGGAGATCGAGCCTCATTGATCTTTATAGGGGATCGGTCCTCCTAGGGGGTTTCGATCAATAGGCTAAAATCAAAATTATTTTCATTGATTCAAACGAAATTGTTACACCGTTATTTATAGAGACTCCTAGCCGAATCCAACTCCTACTTAGACTCATAATCAAATAGACTCCTAATTGACTTGATTTGACCAACCAACATGACTTAATATAGAACATGACTCAATAGATGTGGACCTGATCATATTTAGAGTCTTATCATACCCGCCCTCTTCAAATCAGCTTTGTCCTCAAGGTTGAGTATCAACGAACTTCGGGTGTTTCGCCTGTAGTACTTCGTAGGACTCACATGTAGCATCTTCAGGAGGTAAATTAACCCATTGTACTAATAGCTCGGTCATAGTGAGCCTCCGGCGCATCATGATCCTGTGGTCTAGTACAACCTTCGGTCGAACCTGAACTTCTCCTTCGGTAGAGATGTCGAGTAAATGACTTTGTGCTATCTCATCTTCTCCTAGCTTCGACTTGAGGCAAGAGACATGAAAAATCAGATGTATCTTCGAACTGGTTGAGAGATCCAATCAGTAGGCAATAGCTCCAATGCACTCCAATATTTTATAAGGCTCGAAAAAACGAGGAGACAACTTCATAGAGGATCCGCTTTTTATGGATGTCTACTTATATGGCTGAAGACGAAGGAAAACACAATCTCCTACATTAAATTCTCTTTCACTTCTATGTTTGTCGGCTTGTTGCTTCATCCTTGCTTGTGCGGCTTCAAGATTGTCCTTTATGGCTGCATAATTTTGTCTATGTCAATTAGTTCCTTGTCAACATGATCCATCTTTGATGAACCGACCATATACTTTGTAATTGCAAGAGGGGGTCGGCCATAGACTGTTTCAAATGATGTGCTTTTGATGGAAGAGTGATAGGTTATGTCATGCCATCATTCTGCCTAAGGAAGCCACTTAGTCCATTCTTTCGGCCTATCACTGGTGAAATATCTGAGGTAATTCTCCAAACACCAGTTCTAATTCACCATTTTGGTTTGCCTATCAGTCTGTGGATGATAAGCAGTACTCATCTTCAGTTGTGTACCCTGCAATTGGAAGAGCTTCATCCAAAATTTATTAGTGAAAATCCTATCACGATCATTGACAATAGAGTGGGGAATCCGATACAGTTTAGCTATGTTTTCCACAAAAACTTGAGCAATGCTTACGACAGTATAGGGGTTTCTTACAACACAAAAGTGAGCATATTTTGTAAGGTGATCCACGACCACAAAAATAGTACATTTTCTTTGTGAGGATGGAAGCCCCTCGATAAAATCCATGGAGATGTCGGTCCAAGCTGCATCCGGAATAGGTAGGGGTTGGAGCATCCCTGGACATGCTATAGTTTCTCCTTTGTGGTGCTGGTAGATATCACATCGGGCAACAAACTCTCCAATAACCTTTTTCATACCCCTCTAGTAAAAAAGTTGATGGAAACGTCTGTAAGTGCGGAGAAATCCCGAGTGTCCAGCCATGGGCGATGAGTGAAGCTCCTTCAAGATTGTAGCTTGACAAGGGGAATGATGTACTACTACGATTCAGCTCTTGTACTGTAGGTCTTTCGAGTCCCAATTGTAGTATGGAATTGAGCCGGGGTTCTCCTCCATTCTTGAGTCATTTGCCCATTCCTTCTTGATGTCTTCCAAAAAGTCACAAATAGGGATGGAGACAACTACTAATTTGGTACGTTAAGGAAGGCAAAAAAGTACATCTACAGCCAAATTATCTTTTCCTTTCTTATAAATAATTTCATAGTCAAACTCCACCAATTTAGTTACCCATTTTTGCTACTCTAGAGAAGAAATCTTCTGCTCCACAAAGTACTTCAAGCTATTGTGGTCCGTACGTATCTAAAATCGTCGGCCGATCATGTAAGGTCTCCACTTCATGACTGCATGTACTATAGCCAGCATTTCTTATCAAAGACTGAAAATTTCAGATGGGAAGGGGAGAGAGCTTTGCTAGTGTAAGCTAGTGGTTGGTCTTCCTACGTCAAAACAACACCAATACCTACTCCAGAAGCGTCAAATTCAATAACAAATAACTTATTGAAGTCAGGTAGGGCAAGCACTGGGGTGGTGATCATTACAACTTTTAAAGAGTTGAAAGCCTTTGTTGTCTCGTCCGACCGCTTGAAAGCATCCTTCTTGAGAAGTGTTGTCAATGGGGCACTGATATTGCTATAGTCATTTACAAATTTTCGATAGTAGCCAGTGAGTCCCAAGAATCCCCGTAAAGCCTTGATTACCGTGGGTAGCGGCCAATCCTTCATCACCTGCATTTTTGAGGGACCAACTGCAACACCTTCTTGGGAGATTATATGCCCAAGGTATTCAACTTCTATTTGCATAAAGCTGCATTTTGATTTCTTGACAAAAAGACAGTGCTCATGAAGTACCGTTAGAACAATTCGTAAGTGCGATAAATGACTTTCGAAGGAAGGACTATATATCAGGATATCATCAAAGAAAACCATAACAAACTTACGAAAATAGACTTAGAATATGTCATTCATCAAACTTTGAAAAGTGGAGAGTGCATTAGTTAGGCCGAAGATCTGGGCTCATTATGTGTTCTGAAAGTTATCCTTTGGACGTCATCTTAATGTACTCATATCTAGTGATAACCTGATCTCAGGTCCAATTTAGTGAAAATCTGAGCTCACTCCAATTCATCTAGTAATTTATCCACCACTGAAATAAGGTACTTGTCCTTGACAGTGATGTTGTTAAGTGCTTGGTAATCTACACACATTTGCTATGAACCATCATTCTTTTTCACTAACAAAAACAGTGATGAATATGGGCTGACACTGGGCCTTATGATCTCACTAATGATATTTTCTTTCAGTCTTTTGAAAGTGGGGATTCTAATAAGGCCAGATATTGGTTGGGCTCTCCCAGGCAAGATAAGGATTTGGTGATCATGGAACTGAATGACTGGGAGTCCTTGCTGTTCTACAAACACATATGCAAACTCACTGATGAGTGAGAGGGCATCAGGATTTTGATCGAGCACCCTCGGTTCTCCTTCTAAGCCTTATAATTGTACCAAAAAGCCCATGTGTGTCTTTTAGAGCACTCTCTCCATCCGTCGGCTAATGACGGTGGCAATCTAGCCTCCATGTTTCCCTCTTAGAATCACTTGTTTACCATTAATAAAAAACTTCATGATAAACTTAGAAAAGTTCCAGAAAATGTCACCTAGAATTGTCAACCACTCAATGTCGAGCACAACTTTATAATCTTCTAAGGGTGAAGTCCATAATTACTTTATGGCCTTGCATAATTAATTTGATCCTTGAGCATTTGATGTTGTAGGTTCAAATTTGATTCTCGGTAACTTTTTCCTCAAATTTGTCGCACTCCTCAATTCGGTAGGCTAACCGAGCAACAACCTTCTTATCCGTAAAATTGTTAGTGCTTCTTATATCGATCAAAATTGTTACTGGTTGATACTTCAAGAATCCTCCTACCTTTATCGTTTGCGGTTTGGCATAACCGGTTAAGGCATGTACAGTGCTAGTGACCAACTTTCCCTCTTTGCAACGGTGATCTCTACTCCAATGTTCATGATAGTGCCAACATAGCCATTTGGCAGATCTTTCCTTGAGTTCTCCTCTAGTAAGTCTTTTTGGAGTAGGGTTTCAGCTAGTGGGGGTGTCAGTTTGATTGCTACTAGTTTGTTCATGCCTTTAGCCCTGCAGTTGTCCATGTTAAACCATTTTTCATGCATATAGGTGAAGGATATGGTGGCCACCATGGTACGGGGACGACAAGCTTTAACTTCACACTGAATCTTCAGATTGAGCACTTCAATGAATGTGCCTATCAATTGTTTATTAGACCAATCTCGAGTTTGGTTCGATAGACGCTCAAATTTCTCTGGTACTCATGTATGGTGGAAGTCTAACAGATTTTGACGAGTTGTCCATCTACGTTCTCGTACTCCGATGATCTGAAGGGAATCTAGAGCCCTCTCTTGAATTGCTCTCACAAGGATACTCCGTGAGTGTGTTTGTACCAATTGTACTATTGGATCACATCTCCTTCGAGTTGAATAGAGGCTATCTCCTCCTTGGATTCCTCCGGGGTCCTACAAAAATGAAGAAAAAATTTAGCTCGTGAGATCCATCTGATTGGGTCTCCATCTTCCCATCTGTGGAACTCCACCCTCATGAGTGGGTATCTTGTGTCTTGCCCTTGATCATATTTTTCAAATCATCTCCCTTTGAGGTTAGAAGTTTCACCATGTTGAGGTTTGTTGGGGCTATCTGACAGACTTCTTTTGGATCGCTGAAGAGTAATTGCAATCTTTCTTCCATGTCGACCTTGAAAGCTTTAAGCTTTGCGTCTATTGCATCATCCATAGCCATCGCGTATGATTGTAGATCAGTGATGTTCAGTTCTTTTTTTTGTCGTTGAGTCAGGGGCATGAGTTTGCAACGTAGATGTAGTAGGACTTGGCCACTACAAGGTTATCGACGTAGGGATCACCAATCTGCCAAATAAGTCGATTGGAGATGGTGGTTGCGATCTTGAGGTTGAGGGCAGCAGCGATGGCAGCAAGGGGTGAGAGGGGACGACTATAATTTAGGGTTAGATGGCAACAGCGTAGTTGACAGGAGCGGTGGCTATAGTTGCAGATGTGGTTGTGGTTGTAGATGGCAAGGGGTGGCTATGGTTGCACATGGCGACAGCAGTTGCAGACGACAGACGGCAAGGGTGGCAGTAAAGATGATGTCGGTCATAGCGAAAGTGCGAAGGAATACTGCTATGATACCCGATGATAGGAACTCTTAAGTTTCTATCGAAGAAGATAAGAGATATGCGATCACTATAGGGGATCAAGCCTCCTTGATCTCTATAGGGGATCGACCCTCCTAGCGTTTCGGTCAATAGGCTGAAATCAAAAATCTTTTTATTGATTCAAACAAAAGTGTTACACTATTATTTATAGAGATTTCTAGCCGAATCCAACTCCTATTTGGACTTTTAATCAAATAGACTCCTAATTGACTTGACCAACCGACCAACATTACTCAATATATGTGGACTTGATCCTGTTAGGGTCATGTCAGCCAGGTGGGCACCCCCAAATCAGCTCAGACTGTGACCATGGGATAGGTCACCTTCCTATCTCGATGTCCGAGAAGCATGGCAGGGTGTGACATAGTCCAAACGGTGTCAGCGGATAAGTCGTCAATCTGTCCCACCATCCAAGAAGCACAACAGGGCATGATGCAGCTCAGACGATGTCGGCGCCCATAGTATGGTTCAGTTTTCCTGAGGCGCCAACATGCATTAACACCCACGTATGCACGGTGTCGGTAGTCATTAAACATCCTCGTACGACGACCTTGGATATGAGATATAAAAGCCTGGAGTTTGGCTCTCACTAACTTGACGACCTTGGACACACACACACATGACTACTAAGATCTTTCTCCTGGAGTTTGGCTCTCACTAACTTGACAATCGGATGGGCTGAGTCGAATGTCCCCTCACCTGACTTTGGCCTTTGTGCAGGATGCGATGACCTAGGAGGAAGAGGTGATCACCTGCCGCATTACAGGACGCCGATGTAGAGATTCTATGACCAGGTCTCCCATAAATTCCCAGTCATCAACCCAGAGCTACGATTGACAGTCTTGCGCACTTGGATTGGAGCAAACCATGCTGACTCCTCAGCCATGACATAAAATACGTTAACATTTTTGGCGCTAGAAGGATGATCAATTTCGTAAGAACACCAATAGTCGACCAACCTCGAGGAACACCTCGGGGAGGAGACAAATGTCATGCACCCTGTCCTCGATCTCAAAGGATAGGCTCTATCCCCCCCGGACGGGAACACTCCATCCCAAACCCTAAGTAGGTACTGGAGATTGTTCAATGATCCGAGGCTTTCTCCCCCTAGGGGAGGCTCGGCGTAACCCGCTGTCTCACTGGAGGCATTCCTTAGCCTCACACAACAGGTCCAGGTCTTAATCGGAATGATTCAGTCCATCATTCCTCTCATTCCATAAGCGAGTCTTCTCCCCCAGCTCGCCATGTAGACAACGCCATCACGAGTGCCGTCACTAGTGCCTCAACCAAATCTCTTTCAGGCGCCCTCGTGCTCCCAACTGATTCTCCTTCAAGCACCTTTGGATCCCCTTGCACCCAACAGGCCAGCCCGAGAAAGCTACCCATCGGATAAAGAACCATTCAGAGTCAGACAACCTCCACTTGGGCACGGGATTTCAGAGGCCTTATCGGCTCCCGCCAGCCTCCCTAAGTCGGACACCTTATCATTCAACTCCTCGAACTCATTTCGGGCCCAACTAAGGGAGGTCAACCACCGAGTATGATCTGCTGGTGGAGGCAGGCCTTAGTCTGACCCTTGAGAGTACGACCCATCTTGTCTTTGTTATCTGTCGTTTTCTGTCGCTTACCCCGACTCCCAGTCGATGTTAATCAGATGCCTTATTTTTGTAGGGATGAACCTCAAGAGGATGAAATAAGCATTCGTGGGGTGGGCCCCATGCCTCGAGCCTTCTCCGCCATTGACTTGTCCCTGTCGTCGAAGTAAGTGCCACCTGCAAGCCCAAGCCCCCCATCATGAAACAAATGTGCTTGTTAGTAAGGAGACCCCCCGTAAGGAGGCCCCGCCCATAGCCACTCCTAAGAAGGCGATTCCCTAGAAGCTCCTCGGGGGAAGGGGAGCAACAAATAGAGGGATAAGGTCGTGTCTCGGTCTCAGTTCATGCACGATCTTTGTTGCGTTCGAGCTCAATCGAAGGACGAGTCTTTCCTTGTCCAGGAGATGGCGGATCTTCTTGAGCCCTCGGAGGAGGGATCACTGGAGGTCTAGTGGGCCACGCTGACCCCCTAGAGCCAAGTGTGGGCAGATGGGATCGAGGCTCAATTATTCTGCCGAGGGCTCATCTATCTCCCTATGTAATATCTCTCATTTCTGAAATATTTATAATAATCTATTTTAAATTTATTTATAAGGACCTATATTTTAAATATGAGAATTATTTAATAATTATCTAAATTAAATAATTTTATATTGAAAGCTTATTGCTAGGGATGTAAATGTGAATATTAGAAATTTGATATGAATTATTAAAGATTCATATTAAGTTTTCTTAAAAAAAAAACAGAGGAAGACATATGTCACTAGCTAACTTGAGGATGTTGCCACTTATACTTGCTACATGGGTGACTTAGGCACCTAAGTTTTTGCTTGCCTCCTTTCACTCCTTGTGTTAGCCAAACCTAAGCAATTATAGGAGAAACTAAAGGAGAAAATTTATCAAAATTAAGAAAACTTGCTGCATAACCAACGTATATAATAAAAAGGGAAGAAGAATTAAAGTGAAAAAAGTTTTGCTTTGGTTTGAGGTTTTGGTTCAATTCCTCGTACTTGAGAATCAATTTTTCTAAGGTAAGTGTTCTAATCATTTTCTACTGCAATTTCAATCTCTATTTTTGTCTTGATATGAGAAATTTGAATAGTTTTAGCCTTGCAATTGACATCTCTCTTGTTTAGATGTAAAGATTCTGGAAAATTTCGAGATTCTGATCCTTCTACTTTGTTTTAGCTATAATTCTTTGTACCAATATCTAATTTAGACAAAACTTGTTTGATCTAAATATAGACTCATAAATCTTTCTTTTGATAGTATATTTGAAGTATTTAGAGTAAATTTTCTACTCGAAAATGGATCGAAAGATCGCTGATCGACCTCAGGCACATGCAGATCATACTCGGCAGAAATATGGTACATAGACCTAATGTGAGGTAAGAAAGATTTGGATATGACCGAATCCTCGTTATACTCTCGGAGCATAGCCTCTAAGGCTTTTAAGGCCTTCTCATCCATGGAAGATAAAGACTCAGACGAGGAACAGCCCTCCAAATTCCTCTCACTGCTCGACGACGAGGGAGACATTACAAAGAAATCAATAGGGAAAAGGATGCAAAGACTCAATTCTTAAGAACCGAAGGAGGCAGATGCCGAAGGACAGGAGAGTGAAAGAAGGGCGAGCAAAGGACGAGGAGCAATAGCCCTTCATGCCCTGGTGGAGGGGGCTTATAGAGATGAACGAAGGCGGATAGGCCGAGACAACTTTTTAACCGAAGGGACACCCTCGAGGTGATAGATGTGCCCCCCAAAGCAACCCTTTGCCTTCTCGATGGGGAGACAGCACGCCACCGCATGATCTTGAGGAGATTCGCAATAAATGAGTCCAAATCCCCACAAAAAACCGCCTGGAGAAAGGTACCCCGCCTGTAGAGCAGCCCACTCGCGACGCGACAACTCAATGCTCCATCATCACAGGAAAGTACCCCCCTCGAGAAGGAGCAAGGCGCACTAACAATCGCCGCAGTTCAAATTTCCCACTCGAAAAGGCAAGCATATTGCCGACTTAGTCTCGGCCAGTCCTATGCTGACTCAGCCTAGGCCAATCTTTGCCGACTTAGTCTCGGCCAGTCTTATGCCGACTCAACCTCGACTAATCTCTGTCGACTCAGTCTCGATTAGTCCTATGTCGACTCAGCCTCGGCCAATATCTGTCAACTAAGTCTCGACCAGTCCTATGTCGACTCAATCTCGGCTAGTCTTTGTGGACTCAGTCTCGGCTAGTCTTTGCCGACTCAGTCTCGGCCAGTCCTATGTCGACTCAGCCTCAGTGAGTCTTTGTCGACTTAGTCTCGGCTAGTCCTATGCCGACTCAGTCTCGACCAGTCCATCACCGAGCTAGTCTCGGCCAGTCCATTATCGACTTAGTCTCGACCAGTCTCTGCTGACTCAATCTCAGCCAGCCCATCGTTGACCTAGTCTCTACCGGTCCACTGTCGACTCAATCACGATTAGTCCATCGCGAACCTAGTCTCGGCCAGTCCACTGCTGACTCAATTTCGACCAATCTTTGTCGAGCTAGTCTCGGCTAGTCCGTTGCCGACTCATCCTCGGATAGTCTATCGCCGAGCTAGTCTTGGTCAGTCCACTACCAACTCAATCTTGGCCATTCCATCATCGAACCAATCTCGACCATTCCATTGTCGAACCAATCTTGGCTGATCCACTGTTGACCATGTCTCAATCGACCTGTCACCAAATGCTCCCAGCCAGTTTGACACCATGATGCAATGAAGCGAGAATAACGCCCAAGCCTTCCCAGGCTCCGATCGCATGAGAACTACGACTGATAGTCTTACACACTCAGATCAGACCAAATCGTACCAACTCTTCGACCACGACATAAAATATGTTACCACCAAGTATTTGGTGTGACCTCTATTTATCCTCATTTGCCGGTATTCTTATGGCAAACAAGAATTTGGCATCCACATTCTCTGGGTTCCAAAATGTTGGTGAAAGGAAACAAAATGATTGCTCTTCAAGAAGATTTTGTAGTTGTTCTTGCCTACAACACTCTAATCCCTTTGACCACAACAAACAAGTGACATCATGCAAATCTTGTTTCTCAAATACATATAAGATTAAAATAGAAAAGAAGTAACTAAATGAATTGTAGAGTTACACTGAAGCACTATCAGCATCTTATGACACTAACACATAGGGTGATCTAGACAAAACACACACTTGTTTTTCATAAAAGAAAAAAAAATGGGCATCATTTTGTAGGCACCCACACAAAATAGAGATCTCATTTTTCAGGAGTTGCGGATTCTGAAAGTCTGCACTCCTTGCACTCCATGTTTGGCAATGGGGAATTCTCAGAAAGACTTATTCGGACAGTCTGGTGCTTCTCATCATTGGAGGGAATATGAAGCAGAGCATCCATTATCAGTATGTCCCAGTCATGATGCCTTAAAAATGAAAAGCTTCTCTCATCTGCAGTGAGGAAAGAGATGGTGATCAAAATCTGGTACCTTAATAAGAAATTTTATCAGACTAGTATTACACACATCAAACTTTATTTGAGTCGGAAACATCACTAGTTTCCGTTGAAGCTATGTTCTCATTTATCTGTTTGGGTTGTGTTTTCACAAGTTATATTTATGGATTCTTGACCCTGATAACCCCAAAAGCAAACACATGTAGCAGTTGTGGAATAAAATTTAAAAGGAGTGTCAATAAGGTAATGAAGCATACAGCAAACTAAAATTACAGTGAATAAATATTCCATATTTCTAATATGGTAAATTTTAACAAATTCTATAACAGGACACTAGAAACAAAAATTGTATTTCTGATATGCAATATGCACTCTTAATTGTTGCTACTATTTCCCTAATGAAAGATATAAACAAAGTGAATAGCAGAAAAATATATTGACAAGACAAAAACCAAAGGTTCTATATCAGAAATGCATAGACAGAACCTCCTCGGCGAATAGCCTTCAACTGAAATATGCCGGATCCTTGCGGTCCAGAAACAGGAAATGTGCAGGATACAGAATGCCTCTTGTGACCAACTGCAAGAGATGAATCATACCATGGGCCCCTTACTATTGGCAGGCCAAGAGACTCTACTATTTGCTGATTCTGGCTAGCCTTCTCGATGGCTTTACTGAAACAGGTCAAAGTAGGATGGTAAGCATGAGATTCTCATCATGTGACCATAACACGACTTATCAAAATCTATTTTCTGGATGAAATATAAAAACACATATGAATTATACAACATTTAGCCAAAAAAAAAAAAAAATTGAACAAGCAGCAAAACCCAGCCATGAAATAAGAAGTTACAATTTCGTAAGCTGTAATCTTCAACATTTACAAAATCCAAAAGCTATACAACCTGATACCCCAAGTTAAACTTGTACAGAGGCCCCATAGAAGAATTGTATCACACAGAGTGAATGCTAAAGGCTAAGGTTACATATGGCAATGAAATATTAATTGATTTCCTAAACTGATTTAGCCAAATGGAATGGATCTGCATGTAAGCAAGAAAACTATAAATCTGGGAAGGATTAAGTATCTTATATGATTGCAAGGGAAAAAAATCTGACAGAAGTCAAGTATTTTATGTGATCAGATCAACTATAACGGTCCTCTGATTAATTTATTATGATGCCTATGGTCATTTAGAAGGGGATAAGACAGTCAACTAAAAAAGTCTAAAACACCTTAGATTCATATAGTCCAACCATATTATAGTCAGCAAGTTTGCATACTTCTAAAACTCCTCTAATCACGAATAAGAAGAAGAAACATCTTATTGGAAGAATACCAAATACTTGGCACACTATGTAAATAACTCTTATGATTCATATGAATAGCAACTAAATAATTGCACCTAAAAATTTCAAAGAATAAAAAAAATCAACTTGAATGCCTACAACACACAAACTAGATCTATTGTAATTTAAACCTGGCTGCATTATTCCACTGTAGCCACTTTGGAACATGTCGTTGCTAGAGACAGGGTCAAGATCTTTAGCCACAGAGCGCTTTGCCCAGAGTTTGTGATTCATAACTTGGACCTCAGCTATATAAGCTATAAAGTTACATTTGATTCTTTGGACCAAAATTCAATTGCATGTGACATGCTTCTGTCACAATAAAAGCTAACACAACTACAATTTATTAGAATCAAAATTAACTTCTCACAGTATTAAAATGCCAAATAACTTAGGAAAAGGAACAAAATTTCATTTTAGAAAATAGATAGCAAGCATCCTATCTTCTTTACAAAAAGCTCTTGAAAATCACAAATAAAAAAGGCAATTCAGATAGTATCCAAAATATGAAAGGAAAGCACATACAAGACATGGGATTGTGATAAACTATTAGTTTAGTTCTCAAAGGGGTTCCTCTCCCCTTGAGCTGGTTGTTTTTCTTTTTCTTGAGAACACTATGTTGATATCACCTTTCTGTGTAAAAAGGGTCTCACTCTACAGCTCAGCAAATGAAGTATACTCTGCTGTATGGAACTTCCCTCCACAGCATAATAGAATAGAACAAGGACAGAGACAAGAGAAGAAGGATGGACTAGAACCTACAACCGAGAATCTACCAAAACTAAGATAAGTTAACCAAACACGATTCCTGATCGAGTCGGCACTCATGGTCACTCAAGAGGGAAAACGAGTAAAAATCACCTTCAAAATTTGTTCCTTCTCTAGCCATAATTTTGAATCTTATTGACACTATAGATCCTAAACAAGGAACTGATGAACAAAGAACTTAGATTTCTACATCACTAATACATACTAGTTATAACTATCCTAAAAACTGCTACTAAGATAGCAAGTACCATCCTAAGAATACAAACCATCCACTTGGACCATATGATTCAACCCTAGGCCCAAACTTGAACTAGAACAAAACCTGAACCCTACATAGGCCTTGGGAATTGGGGCTCAGGTGACAGCACACAAGCAGATCAAGATGGCAATCGACAGGGAAAAAGAAACTTAGAGATTAATTAACGCATTGTTTCACAACTTGATGTGATCGAAAGGCGAAAAAGGCAGCAATCCCGCTATTTTATCATGCAATTGCAGTGATTGGCAATGGTAAAACGCCAAGTTCAAGTAACAGAAATCGACAGGAAAGAACAATAACCACCAGGACAGGAACCCGCACCTGCTGCAGCCATGGAAGATAGCGAGATCGTTGAGGCCACTGAGAAAAACCCCTCCCGTAAGGCTAATCAAGCCGATCTGGAAGAGCTTCCGGCCAAAGGACCTCTTCCCCCTCTTACCCGTATCACTACCGGTGCTCGCGGCCGGTTCCGCGGAGGAGGAAACAGCAGCAAAGAAGGAACTGCACCAAGAATCCGATCGTCATATGTATCCTCTAACCACAACAAACCAACAAACAACAGCAAGATCGATATGGCGGAGATCGAATGGATTACAGCCAGGAACGGGGATAGCGAGAAGGAGAGATCCTCGAACTCGGGGTGGAATTGATGAGGGTGGTACCGAGGGAAGCCAGAGACTCCACACGCCGCCGGAACATTCTCTTGCCCTCCGTGTTCGTGTGTCGGTTTACCGAAGGAACCGATTCGACTCGCCAACATTATATACGCATCGGGGTCCGGCGATGCCACTGGGTCGACTCGGTTCAAATAGAACATGGGCCTGGCGAACCGTATATGACTCGCTCGGGTCCTGAGTTGGACTGGATCGAACGAGTTAGACCAGTAATGGGATGTGATGATGAGGATGTAAAAATGGAATTCCGATATTACGTGGCAAAATTATTTTTTGTTGCAATTATGAATAAACATTTACAAAGTTTGGTTTGTTTAATTTGTTTTTTCTCTTAAGGAATTGATTATTTTTTAAAATATAATTTTAAGGGGCGACTGTGCATATTTATATATTCCGAAATCTTAATATTATTTTTTTCGACTCTAATTTGAAATACTATCTAGAAAATTCTCTTGCTCACTCTAAGAAATTTGGTCAATTTTAATATTCCATTCCACAATAATAATCAAAATATGACCTAATAAATTTCATATTTTAACATTATTAAAAACCTTAATCATTTTCTTATAGGAAATCCTGACATTTGAATGAAAATATTTTTTTTGGAGTTACTGGTTCATGCTTATAGGAAATATAATAAGTGTTTCTATATCTTGTTCTTTTAAATTATAATTATGATTTTATTTGGTTTGAGTCATTTAACTATGAGTTAATTAAAATATAGACTAGAATTACATGAATATATTTGATACGATCAAATTTAATCATTAATTTATTAATATGAAATTGATCTAACATAGTTAGTTTTTTTATGGTTATGAAGTTCAGAATAAACGTAAGATTGGGTAATTAAAAACTAAAAGTTTTTTTTTGAAAGATTAAACTATATGTATTTAGTGTCCCTTATTTTACATCAATTTCACACTCTACAACAACTTGGGAGAGATAATGATATGCGGATCTTAGTAGACAATAGTCTATGGAAAATTATATGGCCCGATCTTATCGATCACTAGGAATAATGATCCTCGGGTGGCCGATAAAACCTACTCCCCCCTCAGTCGGCCTCCATGGATGACATCTTGTAGGGGGTTATTCGGGCCGGTTAACCACATAGGCAAAATGTCAAGGTGACGATTATAAATGGTCCCCTAGATTGTCTAGTCCTCAATGTCTACATAGGGGTCAGACCTCTCTTAAAGTAAACCTCATCCACACAACTCCACAAAATTAATTTAAGCGTCAAAAGGATCGGGTCAAGAAACTTCCCCCCTAACATTTATCTCTATACAGGATCACCCAAGGAGACCATAGCTTACCTCGACCAAACCTAGAGACAGCCTTAGATACCTGAAGATCCTTCGAAGACTATCTTGGAACCACCCCAAACACTTCGACGCTATAGTGATTGTCTCGCCAAACTGTCATGAGGGTTACCTAGATGACCTTGCACCTTCAGGTCAAGACCAAGTTAGGCCAATTCCCGACTGATGGCATTTAGGCAACAACATTTTTGCACTGCAATAGAAACTCGAGCCAAATGTGCTCAAGGCGTGTAAGTCATAAAATAAGGCCCATGCCCAGACACTGGCTATGATGGAAACTCAAGCCAAATGTGCTCGAGGCTATAAGTCAAGAAACTCCACCCACACTCAGACACACGCTAAGGTAGAAAATCAAGCCAAATATGCTCAAGGCGTGCGAGTTGGGAAATCTGATCTCATACCAAGGAATATGCTACGATGGAAACTCAGGCCAAATGTGCCCGAGGCATGTGTAAGGAAACTAGACCCATGCCCAAACACCTACTATATTGAAATCGGGCCAAATGTGCTTGAGTCGTGTGAGTTAAAAATTTTGATCCACCAACAAGGAATCTATTATGTTGAAAACTAAGGCTAAATGTGCCCAAGGCATGTGAGTTGAGAAATTTGATCTATGCCCGAACACCCACTACAATAAAAAATTGGGCCAAATATGCCTAAGACGTGTGGGTCAAAAAATTCAACTCATGCCAAGGCACCTGTTATGATGGAAGCTCGGGCCAAATATGGCCAAGGTGCATAAGTCGAGTAATCTGACCCATGCCCAAACACCCGCTACGATAGGAACTCTAGCCAAATATGTCCGAGACATGTAAGTTAAGAAATCTAATTTGTGCCAATACATCCGGTATAGCAGATACGTTGGGCAAATGTGTTCAAGGAATGTGAATTAGAAAATCCATCCTGCACTATGACGAGTGTGCTATAATGGAAGCACAAACTAGAAACGCCCAAGATGCACGAATTAGAAAAATCCAACTATGAGACAAGACCCCAAGCGCTTCTATGATGAAAAGATTATGAAAGGCATGCCTCGAACCCCTTTGCAAGTGCTCCAAAGTATGCCTACGAAGCGAGGGGGGGGGGGGGGGGGGGGGGCGGTGTGGGACAACTAATAGGGGATATTTTGACGACCACATTAGCCTGACAACTTACCGCCACCGAGGTGTTGGTGTGAAGATAAGAATCGAGTCACCTCCACACATAGCAGTGATGTGGGGGAGGTAACAACCTATCGGCCCTTGTGGACAATAATCCACGGGAGATTGTTCGGACCAATTTTATCGACCACCAAAAATAGTGGTCCGCGAGTGACCGATCAAACCTGCTCCCCCTCAATCGGCCTCCGTGGATGATAGCCCATAGGGGGCCTTTCGGGCTTGTTACCTATGTGGGCAAAACGCGAAAGGGAAGGCATTACAACGATTATAAATGGTCATCTCGGCTACCTAGGTATAAAAGCCGACTTTGGGTGCTTGCCTAGGAGTTTGACCTCTCTTAAATGAACCTCTTTTACATAACTCTACAAAGTTAACTTAGCGTCAGACGGGTCGGTTTGGAAAACTCTCACCCCCGATGTTGACTTTTGTGCAGGATCTCCCGAGGAGACAAGAGCCTACCTTGGCCAAATCTCGAGACCGCCTTCGATACCCGGATATCCTTCAAAGACCACCTCAAAACCACCCCGGACACCTCAATGCTACAGCGATCTCCTCGCTAGACTACCATGAGGGTCACTCGAGCCTTCGGGTCAAGATCAAGCTGGGCCAACTACTAGTCGACGACATCTAAGCAACAACAAGACTATATAAGAATTTATTTGAAAAAATATCTTCGGTAGATAATTAGTATACTTGTAAATATTTAAAACTCATAAACATTAATTTATTCTAATTTGGAAGGAAAATATATCTAATAAAAATACTATTTTACATATGATGATTTTGTAACCATCAGTTTATGAAAAATATATATTTTAAATATTTTAGCTGATGGATACCTCTAAGAGCAGAGACTGATTTAACATTTATAAATCATTGATTCTCTCTCCTCAATCTATGTGTCCTATAAACACGTTTAGTCCATAGCAATCTAACAGTAAGAGAATCAAAATCTTGTAAGCACCCAAATCATATTCTACTCTCAAATATATCGTTTAGCTTCATCTTGAAAGGATAAATTTATATTTATTCATCCAAAATAAATATCTTCTCATGTTGAATGTATTTTATATATCTAATTTTATTGATTGAAAATAATAATAATCGTATCTTATTATTAGATAGAGATTATTCCTGGTTTTTTCGAAGACGTGGATCCTCTTGTGTTTGATCGGAGAAATTTGCCCAAACTCGAACCGGTTTAAACCGAAAAGATCGAACCGGCCGACTCAAATTCAACACGCCATACGTGCGATCGTGGTTTCCGACACCTACCCTCGTCACCATCTGCAGACCCATAGGAGAGAGCAGAGCCGTGGGACCCGCCACTGGCCACGTTATCCACCACACAGAAATCAGGGTCGGTGGGTTGTTAATTGGGAAACGGGTGGAAAAAGATCGTGTTCGGTCCAAATCGGTGCATGACTTTTCCGTGTTCTTTGCAAAACAGGGAACACAATAACCCCACGTACAAAAGAGGGTCCCATGCCCGTCATGGATCTCTATGAGAGGAAAAAGTTGTTTCGTGTTTTATCACCACAGGAGATGCGAACCAAGGATGACCCAGCACCGCGAAGCCTCGGCCGCCGGCCTATCTTGCGTTCGGTCTGGTGCGCCGATGGGTAGCGGCGGTTCGCTTCGTAGAGTCGGTGAGCGACGTCCTCCGCCTTCCTTCTCTTTCCCCCACGCTACTCCTGTCAATAAAACCCTTGGTCCCGTTCTTCTCCCTTTAGCGACAGAGTCGATATAAAGATCACGAGAGCAAGAAGAAGTAGAAGAGTTCAATCTCTCTCGTTTTTCAGATTTTTATGACGGTAAAAGAAGAAGTCGAAAGAATAATCAAAGGAAGAGGAGATAAAAAATCTCTCCTTTTTGCGATACAAAGACGATAAAAGAAAAAGAAGAAGAAGAGGAACTATTCGGTGGAGCATCTTGTACAATTTTTGCGTTCTTTTGTCCCAAGAACAGTTTTTTCTTGTGTGCTCTTCCTTTACCCCTTTTTTTTTTTTGGTTTAGATCCGGTCGTTGGCAGCGATCTGTTTCAATTTTGGCCTGATTATGAACTTAGGTTAGCTGTATTATTTACTCCAGCTTCTGCGGATCTTTGTTTTACAGGTTGCGGCGTAGGACTTGCGTGCTTTTTGTTAAGTAAGGTTAGATTCTTCTATTTTTGGGTTTGGAAAATCTTCGATCCGTCGTTCGACATGCCTATTGCCCGATTCGGAGAAAAAGTTCCTTTTTCCTTTTTTTCTGTTAATTATGAACGTATTAAACAATCTACATATTGATGTCAAAGAACCGTCTTTTGACTTCGGATCGTGATAGGGAATTGACAGAAGAAACTTTTTATTTTGTTCTATATTGTGTTTATGTTTATTATTTTTTTTGTTATCGTGTCCTTTTTCTGTGTGCATGTTAGGAGTTGTTAGATCTGAAGGCAATAGTTTTTCTCTTACTAAAAAGAGAGAAGATGCTTCTTTATGGTGGTGAATGTCTTTTTGGTTAAATTTATTCTTGGTCAAATATTTAGTATGTCTATCATCAAATTTCTGTGATAGTAAGGTGTTCTTTCCAGCAATATTTTATCTGGTTCTTTTAACTCAGAGGTGTCTGCTCCTGGATCCGAGCTTCAATTTATGTTAAAAGGTCTATTGTGATCCTCTGTGTTTGAGTTGACTAAAGGCTGCATTTCTAGGACAAAGGTTGGATAGATTCAAACCTATAAGCAGGAAAAAAGAATAAGATTGTTTCTCTCTTTCCCCTTGATGATTTTGGTGACCTCCAAGTATATGAATTACAACTTTGGAGGTCATAAGTTTCTTAACCCTCCCTCCAAGGAACAGAACTGGGAATGTATTGCAACTCTATTACTGCAATACACCTGTTCAATTTGAGGAAAGATAATTGCCAATTAAGACTATCTCAAATGCCAATGGAGTAAAATGAGTTCATGCTTTTGTATGAAATTGATTCTATAAGAATCTGATGTTTGAGATGCTTATGTTAGACCAGATGAACATGTTAAATAGTGAATTTGTAAGAGCTGGAGATACCTATTTGTACAGTTGTAGGATTAATAGAATGAGAATCGGCAGAGAGGTATCTCCAGCATGGAGAGGGAGAGGCAGGCGATGGAGGATGGCAAACATTGCACGCATGGTGAGTGAGAAGTCACAAGTGGAGAGGGAGAAGTTGCAAGCCCTAATCATGAGTTCTGAATTTTCTTGGAACATTTTTTCTGACTGGATCATCCGAAATGTGGGTGGCCCGTGTCTCGGTTCAGACCGGTAAATTTTGCCTGGTATGAGCCATACCGGGCAAAATTGTCATCACTGGTTATCATCTGGATAAAGATGAAATGGAAGGTCGGGAGTTATAATCCTTATGTTCATCTTAAGAGGCTTTCATTTATGTGATTGCTATTTTGTCTTGCCTTTAGTTTGCTTGTTAAACTTATGTATTATATTTCTATTTATGTTTCAAATTGTTTGCTCAAGGCATAATAGCATATTAGCAGCAACCAGATGAGGTGTTTCTCTAGGAAATTAAGTTCAAGGTTAATGCAAGAGGTCTTAAAGATATTAGGAGTTAATTAGTAACTATTCTTTGTTCAAAAAAGTCTATTGACCCTGGACTTCATCCAACTTGCTAATACTGTTACCTAAGTCTGGAGGCATCTCACCTGTCGCATAAAATTGCTGGAAGATTTACTTGAGATTGTGTTGGTAGCAGAAGAAAAAGGCAAGGAAAATTTGGTATTGGAAAGGGCAAAAGGAAAGGATAGTTTGGACAATACATATGCCGCATATAAAGAGATTCGGTATATATTTTCTTTGCCTCATTTATGGGTGTGATGTTGCTTATTCCTACAGTTTGACCTGAACAGTTTGAGATGTTCAAAGCTACAAAGTCAATCTCCTTTGTGTGATTTGAGTTTTTGATATGAGGTGGTTCTAGAACTTAATGTTACTATTTAAATTCACATTTAAAGTTTCAAGAATGATATGTTGCGCCTCTTAAATAAATTTGAGAATGAATCCATGTTTTCTTAATTCTTTTGACTTGATTGTAGCAGGTCACTACAATATAAGCATAATTGTTCTGGTAGCAGCAATCTTCACAAACGTGAGTGTCTTGTATGTCATCTAATATAATATTTTTTTTATTTTTCTTTAAAAAAAGCACTATAGCCATACTTTTTAAAAAGAAATTTCTTCTAATTTCTTCTGCCAGTTGCGAACAAGGGAGAAGATGGTATATTGAAGAAACTAATCTTGTCTAAAAGAAACTACTGCAGAATACCCAAACCTCATTCTTCACCATAGCTGTGTATCCATGAAACCATTAAATAGATCTCATTATCCAACGATGTTGACCTCATTTTATGGTCCAAATTTTGGCATTACAAATTTCCTTGCCTTTTGATACTTCAGTGAACTTAAATGTATGTTGAAAATTTGAAATGATCATCTGCATTTGCATAAGATGCTTCCTAGGCCGAAGTTGTGTTGTTTGATTCATTGATCGCATTTGTTCATGCAACCATTTTGCCCATCATCATCTTTTATCGAGTATACATGTCTGCCATCATTCTTTATCAAGTGTAGATGTTTTTATCAGTTCGAAGTTCACGATATGTTTTATTTGGTCTTACTTTTTCATAAAATTGTTAGAGAACTTATTGCTTTTACAAATTTGGTAGCTCTTAAATGTAGTTGATGAGTAATCCATGTATGCATTTGTCATCAATATAATACTCCAAGCAACTTGTGGCAGTGTGATCAAGATGACAGATAAAAAAGAAAGCACCTCCAAGGATGCAGATTTATATGCTCTACAAAAGCAATGGGATGAAGTTCTTTGCCCCATCTGCATGGATCATCCTCACAATGCTGTGGTTCTTTTATGCGCTTCATATGAAAAAGGTTGCAGATCTTACGTTTGTGATACAAGTTATAGGCATTCAAATTGCCTTGACAGATTCAGAAATTTGAGAATGAACTCTAGCGACAACCCTTCTGGTTCCAGCTCTACCATCTTTGAGAGTGTTGATGCAGAGAGACCTCACTTGAGCTCTTCTTATACCTCAGAATCTGCTTCCTTTCTGGGTGCACCAAGGACAGGAACAAACTTGGAACTCCATGACAGTTATGCTACTAATGGTAGAATTTCTGCTGGTTTAGCTGAATATTTGGGCAACAATGCGGATGGACAAGCACAGGATAGACATTTAGCATCTCAGGCAGAAGCAAATGCTAGTGTTGATGGATCCGGTAGTGGTAATGCACCAGATGACAACTCCTTGAAGTGCCCTCTCTGCCGGGGTACTATACTAGGTTGGATGATTGTTAAGGAAGCCAGAGAGTACATGGACCAGAAGCTAAGAAGTTGCTCTAGGGAATCATGCTCCTTTTCTGGTAACTATAAGGAGCTTCGTAAGCATGCCAGGAGGGTCCATCCCATGACAAGGCCAGCTGAGGTTGATCCATCAAGGCAACGCGCTTGGCGTCGGCTAGAAAACCAGCAGGAGCATAGTGATATCCTCAGTGCCATCAGATCAGCAATGCCAGGTGCAATAGTATTTGGGGATTATGTCATTGATGATGCAGATAGCCTGTCAGGTGATGGTAGTGGGCCATGGTGGTCTACACTCTTTCTGCTTCATATGATTGGCAGTCCGATAGGTTCCCTTGATGAACAGAGGAGATCGTCGAGGGCTTGGAGGACCCGTCGTCGCTCATCCACACACCGCCATCTCTGGGGTGAGAACTTATTAGGCCTGCAAGATGATGATGACTGGAACTCAGACAATGACATTCAGGCACCAAGGAGGCGCAGGAGGCTAATGAGACCGAGACGGGATGTGGAGGAGCAGCCGTGAGCGTAGGAAAATAATTTCCCTTCTTGCTTCATCTCCAGGTGAGAATTGACTCTGCAATAGTGATCCAGATCTTTACACTGCATTGAGCTGGCACTGATGCTACTCAGAGCATGGTACATTGGAGGTCTTTGGTTGCAGTCTTGCAAAAGCATATGATGTGGTCGAGGTGGCCTTTGTCCTTGATCATTATGACCAAACGTAAAGATGTCAATAGTTTTGACGCCTTCATAGCATGTAGAAATTGGTCGAAAGTTGAAATTGTTTCTTGGGTTTGAAATGCTCTTTTTAGCATTATTGTCATGTGTAGCAAAACTTGGTTTGTAATGCATAACTAACTTGACACCAATGATCTGCACAGCTACAATAGTTTCCTTAACTATCAATTTTTAAAACTTTATTATTTCTTCATCAAGGGAACCCGGAATATCTAAAGAACAAGGAATTGCTTTACAATTCACTCGGATCAGATGTGGAGCTATCCGATGACTGATGTGTTAGATGGCTCCATACTGCTCAGAATAGATCAACTTTGTTTTGCTTTGACATGATCTACATGCTGGTGTGAAGTTATTATCATTACAACCGCAGAATGGTGTAGGCAAATACTTGATAGCCTCTGGATTCCAGTCATGCTTTTGGTAGGAGTTTGCAATGCCATCGAGTGCTATTATACTAAGATTAATCATCTCTCAATGTTGTTGTTCTTTCGAATGTCACTGATCAAACACTAACAAGCACGATATGGATGTCTAATCCAACTGTTTCTTTCTCAGATGTAAATATATTCTTCTTGTTCATGGAGATGTACTCATTCAATCGATTTGTTGGAGGAGGTTGGGATTTTGGAATAACTCCTTTCTTTTTTTGTGGCAGTGATGGTTCCTTTTGACTGCAGAGGAGAGACTATGCTTGCTTATTACTCAGACAAAGGATGATAGCTTCTTGACCTGGTGATATTAAGATTTTTCAACTTGCTCTGATGGATTCCTGACTGTGTCCTTTGTTGGGAGTATCAAATGAATTTAGTGGGTGAATAGTTTGTATTCAAATGCATTATTGGTGGTACTGTCCAACCTCTGAAATCTAAAACCTGTTCAGTGGGGCTGATGATGCTGGTGACAGTATCCATTGGTTCAATTTCTTGGCCAATTTATTTTTTTTGCTTAATCCTCTTATGTCACTCTCTGGTGGATAATATCAGTTTAAAAGCAATGTTATCAGCATATAGACTCAAATTTAGCAACTAGAGAACCAACTTATGGGTCCTTGATTGCTAATTTTGGCATCTCATGGATGTTCTTTTCTCTCTGAGATTGGAAGATGGTTCAGTAACAGAGTTGATAGAGATCTATATGTGAAACTGTAGATTGGCACAAAAAACAAAGACATATAGGATGGAACTTGGTGAACTCATCAGTAAGAGAAATGGAGATTTGAGGCATCATGTAGCTCACATGCTCTGCCTGAATCCCAGGACTTAATTATATTTATGTATTGATTACCATCATGCCTAGACACCTTCACTTAAACTTATTTGTGGATTAAGTTAATCATGCAATCATCCATTGGAAACCTTAGCACATCTCAGGATGAAGTTCTTGCAATTTCCACAGACATTAAATGATAGTATGGTTAATCCTTTTATCTTAAAATATGATCTCACTCTGTAACTAGTTTGGTACTTGTTTCACCAGTCTCTTTCTTTTTTTTCTTACTTATTAATCTTGTATAAATCTGAGCATGGATTAGTCTTCTTCACCTTCTCAAGCCTGACCACAGGTGATCAACAAAAGAATTGAACTTTCTCCATGAAGGGCATCAATCATAATACTGTTATGCTGCTTCTGATGTTTGTGAGCCAAAACAAATCCCCCAACTAATGACATACTCAAAACTTCCTCAAATGCAATCTTTCTTCTGTTTTTGTTATGCTCATGTTTCTTATGATGTACTCACACCATTTGGCTGCTACCTGTCTCTCATGGTAATGGTGAGGCAGCATTGCTTGCTCTTTGATGATTGATAATGATTAGCTCATGTGAAGTGGATCAATCTGAATTTGGACTTGGCAGCCAATGGACAAATAAGAAGGTGTTTCCAATGGGGCCCTGCATTTGCCAATCAAAGCACCAAATCACCTGCAGACAACCAAATGGGATCAAAGTTCCATGTATGGACTGGTCAATCATTACAAAGAACAATTATCTTGTCAAAGATCATTGTCTAGACTGTTCTTGAGCCTTCAAAAGTGATAGATTGGGCTTTCCATGGGACAGTCATGTGTGACCACTGTTGCAATGTTGCAGAAGAGAGAGAGAGAGAGAAGAAAAGGCCCTGAATCCCATACAAGAAAGATTACATGGACTAGTGATGTTAATTGCTAATCCTATGCTCCTGCATTTTATTTTATTTTATTTTATTGTTGGATAATCGCTAATGATTTATGGAACTTCATTTCACTTGTAGCATTTCTTTTCTAATGGACATGTTTAGGGTTTTTGCCTATCTGACAAAGTTGTAGGAAACCATTTGAGTATTATAGTTTGAAGCATGCAGGTGCTTTTGTGTAGTAAGTAACATGCATGAGGGGACACCCACAATAATATTATAATATGATGTTTATTTGCATGCCATACAAATGCATGTTCCTCAGAATTATCTGACAATGACTCATCTCAGTGCATGAATTGTGCCATCTACTACAATACAAGCATCACATCTTTCCAGAAAAAAAAAATAATAATAACAGGTTTAATTAGGTTATTCATTGGATCCTAATTCGAGAAAACCTTCCCCCTTAACAATCAGAACCAATTTGATATGTTGGTATTACAAATGACCGAGAAGTATATATAGATATATATATATATATATACACACACCCACGAGAGGTCAATAATGCATATAGACTTATCTTTACTATTACATTAACTAATAAATTTATATTTTTTAATTTATTAAATGAGATGTACTCAAATAAATATAGACAACCGAGTCCCAATAATAATAAACCTTAAAATCAATAATAATAATTATTATGTATATTCATCGAGTCTTACATTAAGAAAAAAAAAATTATAACATACTACGTACGGTAGGAGGAGCCATCACATATCCCATAACTCCGTATTATTATCTCGAAGAACGTATTAAGATTCATTGATATATACATACAGTGACCTAATTAGATATATCATCTTGTTGATATTATTGGATGCAGATGCTAATTCTCTCCATTATTGATGCTAATCGATCATGAGCTACTTAAACAAGGGTTCGTACTGGTGACGATCCACTTGCCAATTGCCATCATGTGATGTATCTGATGAAGGTGACTCAAGTTTTGACCACATCTGCTTCTCCCTCGGCACACGTACCGAGAAGCTTCAAAGAATCCAGTGGGAGGTGCATGGCCTGTGCCACCTCCTCCGGCGTGCGGAGCATACCGATGGACTAAAGAAAGGCGCCACGCCACATGAGAGCCTGTCAACCCAACGAACCTTGTCCTCGGGAGGTGGGCAAATCGAATGCTGGGGATCGATTCAGATGAGGAGGAAGAAGAAGAAGAAGAAGAAGAAGAAGAAGAAGCACTGTGCTGCTGTGCTCTTCCGTTTCCGTGAGTGGGGAGACGGGCGTGGTGGCCCAAAGTGATCTCCCAGAAGGTGTGCCATCAAAATGATTACTCTCATCATGCACTCTGTTGTCCCATGTGACTCCCCATTGGATTCTGATTTGACCAACATCATATGATAACCAGCTAACATTTCCTTTTTATTTATTTAGATGAGAACCACCCCAAAAGAAATAAGATTCTTTTCCTTCTTCTTCTCTCTCTCTCTCTCTTTCTGAGTTTAATCGACTTCAAAGCCATTAGTTAATGGGAGATCAGTTGGTCAAAGCTATTGTCTTTGACACTTGAGTTAGTTAGTTGTGGAGGCAGTTGCTTCTTCTGTGTTGACCGAACTTTTAGGGTGCAATCGGCAAAGACTTTTTTTTTTTTTTTTTTAAACCTAAAGTCACATGCCTTTTCTCAATAAACTATGTTCCCAAGCTAGTGGTGAATGTGCATGGATTCTTTGTACCACAATTGGATTTTGCAATGATATGCAAAGTATATACAGTTCGTATTTTGACCAAATTACAGTTGGTCAAAGCTCGCGCAGGCCGCAGTAGTTGAAGTTTGCCATGACAGGTGTTGGGATGGAGTGAAGGATTCAAGACAACGAAGATGGTGGTGGTGGTGGGTGTGATGCGAGTTCGTACATCCCTATCCACCACCACCACCACCACCACCCGAGCCTTCGTGCACCCCACCATTTCTATCACCTGTGTATGTTTGTTTGTTTTGGAGGGATCTCGTTTTAGGTTTCTGCTCAGGTGGTGGGCATCATTTCTTAGTTTCACGTTCCTTCATGAGGAGGAAGAAGGCGGGAATCACCATCAACAGCTCTTCCCTTTCATCTCCCAAAAACATTCTAACCCTAACCCTAACCCTAACCCTACACACCAACACCGGCATATAAGTTGGTATGTATGCTCTTTGTCGTTCAGGCCCCACCGTCGGATTCAATTCCCCATTACCTGCTGCATGGTTCTCCGGAGAAAGTTACCAGCGGCTTCAGAGTTCTCAACCGTGAACAAAAATACCTTTCACGAGCAGCTCATGAGCATGTCTTTCTTCTTTGATCATAAGACGTATTCCCCTCAAAAAGCCACAAACACAGGAAATATCTATCTCAGCTGTGACATGGTAGTGTTGTAGCTGCAGTATTTATCATCTCGGGGATTCACATACTATATTATGCAGTTCACATGACAATCAATCACAATGTTAGAATTGCTGAGATGATCAGATTGCACTGATGATTTCGGGATCATGGAGTCAACTTTTCTCCTGAGCATGATTTTGACATCTTTTTGTTTTCTTCCTACTTTTTTTTCTCTGCTACTGATTCATGATCAGGAAATGACATGGAGAACTCATGTTTGATGTCTGATTTATAAAGGAGGAAAGACAATAAGAAAAAGTGAGGTAGAAAGGCCATGGATGATTGACTTTCTCTGACATTCTCCTTGGGACAGGTATGATTACAAATCCCTTCTCCCTTGTCACCATCTCCTCTCCTATTGACTTTTGTTTTCCTATTAGCCCCCCAATCATCTTCACCTCAGGACTCCTCCTCATACATCACTCTCGAAACTATGCCTTCATGTGACTAAGCAGATTCCTCCACTCCTGCCTGCTCTCTCATGATTTATGGAGGAGGAGAGAATGCATGGGGAACAACATGGCGTTTTCCAACTATCTATAGGGGACTTTCCAGCCATTCCCTTTTTTTTTTTTTTTTTTTAATACTGGTGCAGACTTTGATATGCTTAATACATACACTACAAACATGAATGCAACTTGTTGCTCATGCAATGCACATCAATTGGGCAACCAACTCATTGTCTCCTCATTTCGAGGACAAATTTAATATCTTGAAGCTCGAAGATATCCTTCTAAAACTTTATGTTGTTGAGAATGCTACAAATGCTAGGAAAGTGCAGCCTCTTCCAAGAAAAGATCCTGACTCGGTTCTTCTTAAAGAACTTGACAGAAGAAGAAACTTCAAACAGAGCAAGGGGGGTCTCATCTCCGTGGGTTTGGTGATCCATTTTTCATGATTTTGGCTGTGAAAATGTGGTCTACTGTCAGCTGATCATGGTGTCACAATTATGCTACCCAATGTTTCTTTGGTGCTTTATTACCCCTTCACCCCCAGACAAGATATTAATCATCTGGCAAAAAAAGTCGGACATCAACTTGCTGCAATAGAGTAATGTGACAAAGTCATCGGCCAAAGTAGGAACATCAGAAACATGAATCAGATAAGCTCAAACGTAAAGCAGATGTTGCCAGATACTCCAACAAGCACTGAGGTGGCCTCATCAAATCTGCAGTGGAACAAACAATATCATGTTATCATAAAATGTGGCCTCAGAGCACTAAGACTGCAGTCTATGAATGAAGTAACAGGAAGTAATAGTGGGATCAAATAGTTTCAGACCAAATCTAGTGTGTCAGGCTTTGACTTTGCTGGAGGGAGGAAAGCTAAGATGCTGTTTGATGCCAGCTAAAAGTTTGGAGAGACCTTTTAATCTGAAGATAGTGACTTGTTCCTGGTTGTAGGATATTGGTTCTGGAAGCCCGTCTCTTGCAACTGTGGAGGATGTACAAATACAGAGTAGATACGAACTGAACTACTACATAAGTCTTCGTTATTCTCTCAACTCAGTAAAAATGAATCTTCTTAAAGGTTGCTGCTTTTTCTCTTCTCCCCACCACCTCTTTCTGTTCTGGAACATGTCATATCAATTCAGCTCATTTCATATCTCATGAAAGTGAATGTGTGAAGACTCTTTCCATCCTTTTGATGAGTTACATCAGTTCTCTGATCATCTCATTGCTCAGAGTGCCTGATAGCTACCAAGATTAATCTTCTCAGCAGGTGGAAAATCCAACATTGGGAACCAAAATGCTTCAACATTTCAGCAAGTAATGTGCCATAGGCTTGTGACTGTGATGAATTTTCCAGATATAATATGGGAATATGCTTCGACCACAGTAAAGAAATGGAGGAGACTGTGAATACCTACTATCATTAAGGGAACCCAGCAATGCCATCCTCCACTATAGCTCTTGCTGTGAACCGCAACTATTTATAGACCCCCAAGGCTCTCAATCTTGCACGCTTCGACCACGACAAGCTCCATGGCCTCTTCCTTCTCACTCGCTCAGTCTTTGTTCTTCATTCTCCTTCTCGATATCCTTCCTTAACGACGCAGCTCCATAGACCGTCCTTTTCGCTTATGGTTCAGCTCAACACTCAAGCACAAGATAACACTGTCTTAGAAGAGTCTTCTAATAGATTCTTTAGAAAGCTTTACCAAGTAGCATCGAGCTCCCCTCAACCTTTTTTTGTCATGGCCCAGGTGTCTGGCCATCGTGAGATCCTCAGGAGAAGGTGCAGGTGGGTGAACGGACCTCTCATCGTAGGAGCTGGTCCTTCAGGTCTGGCTGTGGGTGCGTGCCTCAAGGAGCACGGCGTCCCCTTCGTGATCCTCGAGAGATCCAGTAGCATTGCTTCCCTCTGGCGAAACCGCACCTATGATCGCTTAAAGCTCCATCTCCCCAAACAGTTCTGCCAGCTTCCAAAGCTCCCTTTCCCTGACGACTTCCCCGAGTACCCCACCAGGAACCAGTTCATAGACTACTTGGAGTCCTACGCTGCGCACTTCGAGCTGAACCCACGATTCAATGAGACAGTAGAGTCGGCGAAGTACGACGACACATGCGGTATGTGGCGCGTGAGGACCACCGCGGCAGGCCCTGAGACCACGAACAGGAGCGCCGAGGTGGAGTACATTTGCCAGTGGCTGGTGGTGTCCACGGGGGAGAATGCGGAGCCTGTGATCCCGGAGATGGAAGGACTGCGGAAGTTCGGGGGGCGGGTCATACATGCGAGCGACTACAGATCCGGTGAGACGTACCAGGGGAAGCAGGTGCTCGTGGTGGGCTGCGGCAACTCCGGCATGGAAGTCTGTCTCGATCTCTGCCACCACAAATCCTTCCCCGTCATGGTTGTTCGCGACTCGGTGAGCCGTAAGCGAGCTTATTCTCCCTTTTTGCTCTGCGAACTCATCGCTGTGTTTGCTCATCAGGTCCATGTTTTACCAAGAGAGATTTTTCGGAAATCCACATTCGAGCTGGCTGTCTTCTTGATGAAATGGTTTCCGGTGAAGGCGGTCGATAAGATCCTGCTGGCCCTGTCATGGACGACACTAGGGAACACCGAGAGGTATGGCCTGAAACGACCTTCTCTTGGTCCCTTGGAGCTCAAGCACATGCAGGGGAAGACCCCTGTTCTCGACATAGGTGCGCTCAGAAAGATCAAATCCGGCGACATAAAGGTCGTTCCTGGCGTAAAGGGCTTCTTGCATGGCTCTGTAGAGTTGGTCGACGGTCGGGTCATCGATGTGGATTCGGTCATTTTGGCGACTGGCTACTGCAGCAATGTTCCTTCATGGCTGCAGGTAAAAGCTGCGTCTTCTTCTCTTCCATAGCAGCAAACTGTACTTTGCTTTCTGCATGCAGTTTCCCCATGTAAGTTTTGTAGTCGAGGAAGTTGGTGTCAGACAGACTCGCACTGATCATTGGATTTCAGATGCATCGAACGCTAAATATGTCACATGGCTTGTTAAGAAGAAGGCCGATTAAAATAAGGCTTCCGCAATGATACAGATCTTTTTGACTGCATCACAAGTTAAAAGATTCATGGTGGAATATTTGCAGGACACTGACTTGTTCAACAAAGATGGGTTTCCAAAGCAGCCATTCCCTGGTGGGTGGAAAGGGAAGTCAGGGCTTTATGCTGTTGGGTTCACAAGGAGAGGGCTCTCTGGTGCATCCCATGATGCTGCGCAGGTGGCAGAGGATATCAGCAGGGTGTGGAAGGAGGAGACCAGGCAGGCAAAGCATATTGTTGCCTGCCACAGAAGATGCATCTCACAGATCTGATCAAGAACTTTGTAGCTCCCTGCTAATCTGCTGTCGCAGGTGACTGTCCAATTGTATAAGAATCCTCTGAATGCAGTCCAAGTTTTTCGGATTCATGCACCTTTCTCTCAATCCATCCTTGCTTTGTTTTTCTATGTTACAACCAATATATCATCAATCTGGGATCTAAACTTCCTCGTTATGGCTAGATGACAAGCATCCATTTTTATGTGGTTTGGCCACTACTACCCCGGAAGATACTGCAATCAGTCTGCATATTTCTCGGAGATCAGAAACCTGCCACATTTTAAAGCAGGCTGTGAAACAAATTGGAACACTGTGTATGTCCCAAGTCACATGCTAAAGGCTCATCCAAGCAAGTACTTGAAACCTTGCAGAAGAAAGCTTTGGCTCCATATCATGTGTTTCTTTCTTCTGTGAATTATTTGTTCCATCTCTTCGTTATCTCACCAAACATCTTCCACTAAATCTCCAAGGATGATACAGTGGAAAGCTTGCTTTCTGTGAAGTTGCATGACCATTACATGGCAGTGACAGCTGATGCTTCCATATTTTTTGATCTTGCTGTGGCGGTGATTTCTGTGTGAAGACCATAAGACTAATTCTTCCAAGGACTTCAAGTCATCTCATCCCTCTCCCTTGGGGCTTTCTGATATTGCTTGCTGAGAGGATTCAGAAGATCCATTTCTAGCTGTGTTCATCACTGTCATCGAATAAGAATTCTATCTATTACCGGGCACCATCCACTTCTTTTGATTTCCAGGCTAGTTGAATTGATCCCCATGAACACCGTCAACTAACAGTCTTCATGGCTATAAAGATCACTAAAACCTGTAACTCCTCAGAAGTTTGATATCACTCCAGTTGAAGATCCAAGTGGCTGTAGAAGGAACTCAACATATGAACAACAACTCTCTCATGAAACTTCAGTAAGTAAAGCCTCGGTTTAAGACCTGAGGCTGGATTACCACATTGTCTCTTCCTTCGGAACAGAAGGCTATGAACACACTGTATGAACAACTCTCTCTCTCTCTCTCTCTCTCTCTGTGCATGCCCTTCATGATGGCACATGTTACTCTGTTCAGCCGTGATTTAATGTGGCATATGCTTGTACTTGTGCAGCCGAACCTATGCACAGGAAGCACGAACGGGTCATCAATTAATACCCCCATCGCCCATGTCCAGTCTTGATCGTTGCCAACCTCGTCAGGTGCTTGATGTCGAGCACAGTTTGCTTGCATCGGGAGCTGCAGGTGTTCAAACCCCTCTCCAACTGCAACAGCGCTCGAGTAAGTGAACTGCCGGTGCAACAGCCATTGCCATCATTTCATCAAGCACCAAAAGGGCAGCAAACTGTGCATTACTTGGAAAGTTGCAGGTGGCAATTGCCCTGGAGATTTGGCACCTCATTCATTCCTTGCCCAAAGATTCAATCTTGGAGCAAGCTCTCTGGAAACTATGGCGACCTCGATGCTCGCTGTGATCTTTGAGGAGCACGCCTGGTGGCATTGCCAGTAGCTGTAGGTACCTAACAGGATCTGCATTCTCCGAGCTCTTGTAACTTGACGCTTTCGTCTTCGGGGGATGATGTTTTGGTCCAGAGATTTGCTTCCCAACAATTTGTCAGATGCCTGTCAGCCAATGCTGTCGGTAAAACCAGCCTACAGATCTAAGAAAAAACTATTATTTTGATATATCAAAGCTTATATAAATCTTAATATTGAAAGAGTTTTCGAGAAAATACTTTTTATTTTCTCATCTGAACATATAAAATTTCTATGAGATCTCTATAATCCACCAAATAACCTTCCTTTCTCGAAAAATATTTTTTCCCTTTTTATTTTTATTATCGGCCACCTCATCAAATTTGAATTGCTAGATTGTATCTTCTTGCTTTATGACATCATCGCCATCTACATGTATTCAAATCTAATCGAGTTCAACTTGAATTGAATTGGTTCAAGATCAATTAAGTTTGAATCAGTTTACAAAGGAACCGGTTCGAATTAATTTTATTTTAAAAGATATTAATTTGATTGACTTCGTTATCCTAAATCTTTAATCAGTCCAAATCGGTTCAAAAAGGATTAATATTATAAATGATGTGAGTTTAATTTTACAAATCTTATAGTGTCACCCAATTAGATCAAGATTTCGATTCGATTAAGTTAAATTAAATAAGTATATATATATATATATATATTTATAAATCGATTTATTATTTAATCGAATCAAATTAAATAGTTTTGAATCAATTCGATTAGGTATATTGGAATCGGTTCTAGTTCAAACCATATTACTTTAATCAAACTAAGCCAAATTATTTGATTTGATTCAATTTGAACACCCATATTACCATCATTATATATATATATATATATTTATCATGACTCTAAAATTACTATGTGCAACATTCATCCTTTTCTTTATTTTTTGATGCAAAATTAGATATACACATGAGTAACTTTTTTTTTTTTTTGTTTCTACGTTGGTTGATAAATAGTCATAGGTCATTATGCCTCACAACACTAATCATAGGCTATAAGAAGCCCGTTAGGCCCAATTAATCTATCGTAGATAGAGGAGCCCATGTCAAATGAAGAAAAATATTCAGCTTAATCATATGATAGACCTTATATATTATAAATATATGATTTTTTTTTTTTTTTGGTTATAACCTATTCACATCTAGACGGATTGAAGAACATTATGTTTAAAATTTATATTATATTTCTTTCACTTTTATGATGTCATTTATAACAATTAATTCCTATAAATGGTCAATAAAGAAATATAAATGTATTTTTTTTTTCTCACATGGCATCCCGGTCAATACTTTGATCCATGTGGCATCTCATATAGCAACTTCCTTTATCTGCGCTCCATCTCCACCGTTGATCTTGTTATGTCATCTCATATGGATGCTACGTGGGCGGTCAGTTTTTAACATCAAGTCAGTGAGAATTAGTTAGTTTAAAGATTAATACGATGAATAATTTAATATCAACTTAAAAGTCATATCTAACGTTAAAAAAGCATGATTAGTATACATAAAGCACAACCCAGAGGCTGCTAATTTGCCAGCTCAAAAAGCTTACGCGGAAGCCACTTCTCTCCCCATCATCGACCAAGCATCATAGCCGCCGACCACATTGTGTCGGACGGAGGAGAAGCCGCCGGCGATCTCTGGTAGCTTCTCACCGGAAGCATCCTACGCCTGCGAGCTTATCTCCTGCGGGCATCTGCTTCTCACAGGTCGGTTCGCTTGGCTTAGGGTTAGGGGTTTGGCCAACCGAGTCGGTCCCCTCTTCATCGCCCCTTCCTCTGACGATGGAGAGCCAGCAGGGCTGGAAGATGAGATTCTCCTTCAAGAACGCCACTATCCTCGTCTGCTTCCTTAACCTCGTCGCCGTGCTTCTGCTTCTCCACGGATTCTTCGCTACTCCCAAGCGGAGAGCCGCCGGCGGCCACCAAATTGATCCGAGTGAGCGTTCTGTATCCCTCCCTCCTCATCCTCGTTGTCTTTTCTGATTTGTTTACAATTGGGAATTTGGAGTTCCGATCCAGAAATTGTTGAATATGCCAACGAATTATTGTAAGACAGGTGCAGTTTTGAAATGAAGTGGGGATAAGAGAATTTGATTGACACATCCTGCCTACACAGTAACCTAGGCCATATCCACAAAAAATTAAATACGAGAGAAAGAATATAGTTTCATCTTACGAGGGGATTGAACCATGCAATTAGTATTTTGCTGCTTTACAAGAGATGTTTATAGGCTTCAATTAGATACGATTGTTGTAGAGTTTGGGTGTCGTGAAATATGCGGCACCATTCTTCTGAATCTAGGAGTGATTAAACTTTGAGGTATTATATTTCCTGGATATCTGTCTACCCTCTGAAAAGTAATCAAATATTGAACATGATGTCAAGATTAAAATTTGAAACCTATCAATCTGGCAAAATGGGTTAGCGATAATGCTATTTGGATTTAGTAAGATTAGAATGCCAACTGACAGAAGACTCTTGTGCTTGCATGAAAATTTTATTTACCATTAGGCTAGTTTGGGAAATTGTAGTCAAGGAGTCTCAGTGCAAAAATTTGAATTGATTTACTATTGACGGATATCATGGCATGTTCCATAGCCTTTTCTATTGTCTTTGCTTTATACTTGTAGTATATGGTAAGCTCCATGATCCTGTAGAATTAATGATTGATCAGTTAATAGGAGTTGCACATTTGATGTAGTTTAGCTTGTACAAGATGATCAGAACACGGATTTTGTGAGATTAAGAGATTGGTCATGTCAAATTAATGATACATAAGCATTTGCTGCAGCAAACCTTCCATTTAGGCATCTGAATGGCAACTTGTTTCATGTCACATATCTACTTGACTTTTCTATTTTAATTCTTGGCTGGGATATTAGTTAATAATATTATGAGGTCTTCTTCTGGTGATCATGATATTCTTTGTAGCTCGTTATGAACACAACTGAGTGTCACAATCACATGATTATCACATCTGTGGTCCAAATTATTTAGGAAAAAGAATCAATGAATTATGTATTGGAAAAAAGGTATAGGATATGACGAAGAAAATAGCTAGCCTATGCATTAGAGTAGAAGTGCCTGAATGATGAAATGAATAATCTTTTGGATCCTTTGTGGAGAATCTGCACCATATTCGCTATTTGGTATTCTAGATATTATGATAGATCATAGGAATTTTTCTCCATCGTTGGTTTGTTGGGTTCATTAAAGTGTTGATGTTTAAAGTTGAAGAATGCAGAACTGTCTTTTTGCCTTGACTAAAAGAAGTATCAAACCTCATGTCAAACTTGGACCCAAAAATATCATGATAGAGTTTGTTCTATGTGAAGAAGTTGGTGCTTTAAAACACTTCCATGTTACTGTGGTCAAATGTCAGTTAGAGCATGGATAACAAATGATGATTTTGTAAAGTAACTGATATAGAAAGTTAAAAATTGTGAATTGGAGTGGTGCAGAGTCTGCAGATGCGAGAAGAGATTTGAAGTGCCTCATAGTAGCACCTAGAGATCTAAGGGTCCGCTGGATTACTGCCAACTGTGAGACTTAAGCATCAGCGAGAATCAAGAGCCCTTCAATCGCTTATGATCTCTCTCGACACACATAGCTAAATTTTTCTTCAAACATGTAATTCTTTTTGCATATTATGAGGCAGAGCATTGGCGTCCACTCAAAAGTTAGTCCTGTACTGCATGTTCGACAACATACGAGTCACAAAAAGAGCCTTTATTCTCGCATGGGTATGGCTGCAAGCATTGGCCTTCCCTAGATCCCGCATTGGTGGTAGTTATTGTGAATCCGCTGAGCACAATAGAATGAAGAAGAATTTATTTCACTTAAAAAAGACTTCTTCTTGTGAATAATGGAATGAGAAAAAACCAAAATCCAAGTTTCAAGCCCATAATTTTTATGTAATTTGAAACATTAGTGCTTGTGCATTATTTTCTTTTGGTTGGATCTAGCCTACAATGGAAAATTCTATATGTTGCACCATAGGAACTTGGTGATGCTATCCCTATCAGAGATCTTTGCCTTTCTCTTTTCTACCAAAATTAAAGTCTTTTTTCTTACATATGCAATTATTCATCTCCTTTATTTTTGTTTGGATACTGAAATTTGCATACAAAGTCATGAAAACACTTTCTATTGCAGCACAACTAAGGTACATTTTGGAATCTGAAGAGATTCGCCGTGCTATGGAGCCATTGGAATTAATCAAGAGGGTACGCTATGGTGCAAAAGCAACTTAGTTTTTCAATTATGAACTGTTTATCAGGCAGACTGTATTTTTCAGTATGGTAGTGAACTTTTCATGATTAGTTAATTTTTATAAATGTTCAATGCTCGTTATATCGAGCTAAGACCTAGTACGAGCAGTACATACTGGTCCGATAGGATACTGGTATGCAGACCGCCTGCTACCGGGCAGTACCGTGTGTCTCCCCGCGCGGGAACGAGGCGTCGCCTCGTCTTCCAGCTGGAGAATGAGGCGATGCGTCGTCTTCCAGCGGGGGAACGAGGCGACGCCTCGTTCTCCCTTGATGAGATGAGGCGTCGTTCTCCCGTGAGATAACGAGGCATCATTCTCCTGCGAGGCGAGGCGAGGCGACGCGACGCCTCGTCAGTTTTCTTTTTTTAAAAATATTATATTATAATGAGCTATTTCCATTGTGTGTACCGCTCGATACCGGGTACCGTACCATAACGAGATAAACTTGGTATGCCGGTACGGACCAGTATGATGAACATTGACTGAGACACTGTTTTTGGCAAATGTCTTAGATTAAGGAAATCGAGCAAGAAGCATACACTGAACCAGAGAGAGAGATACAGCAAATTCCAAAGCAGACTGCTGCAGTTGATTTGTCGAAAAGGTTAAAAGATAGGGCTATGAATGATGTCAACAGCCAGAAAGGTAATAAATCTAAGTTCTAATCTCTTACATCCTTGATTCATTTTTATCTCAGCTGCTTTCTTGGCTACTCTCTGTACATTTTCTTTTTTTTTCCTAAACTTGTCTATGCTAATGGTTATGGATAAAATCATCGCACAAGTTTTGTCAGGATTTAGGGGGATAAATATTATGCATATCAGTCAGTCGTGCAAAATTCAAATAAGATTTCTGTAAATTAAATGGTTTTCTGTGTATGATAAAATTTGTTAATCATGGCCTTTTCAGGCCTCCCTTTTTTAAGTGAGAGAACAAATGTGTTTTCAGAGTTCTAAATTTTCTATGGATCAATTATAGAGCCAGAAGCTTAAAGGCAGTTTGATATCTATCTAAGATCATTTGTAATAAACTTTCTAGGTGTTCTGAGAATCTTTTTTTTATTTAATTTTTACAAAGATACAAATCCATTTGCTATCGATGTAAATAAACCTGCTGGTAGATTTATTTAGTTACAGATCCACAATTTCATGGGATGAGGTAATCAAATTTTGCAGAAAGACACATCCATAGTGCTGTACATGAATAGAGCTGACAATTTATTAATAGTGTTTAATCCGACTGTTGTTCAACACATAAGGCCTGGGCAAAACATCATATAACATGGATTGCAATTATGACATGTTATGCATCGTATTTGGACAAGTATCAAGCTAGAAAACATTCAACCCTGACCAGATATGAGAATAAAAATATGCTAGAAAATGTTCCATTTCCAAACATATTCAAAGTGCACTTTACTCCATGTAGATTTTGGCAGTAGTGAGCATATCCTACTTTTTCACGTCTACCATACAAGTGAATCCTGAATACTAGTGCAAATAATGATTTGTCTGTTCCATCAGTGATGTCACAAATTAAGTCTAAGGGATCTGTTTATGTGTAGATCAACTGTTTCATCAAATAAAATTTCTGGGGTTCCATCCCACATTAGCTGTCTATCAAAGTCTACACATTCTCGTGAACATGGTGGTCTAGTCTTGGCCTTGTTATCGCCATAACTTTGCTGTCTGCATGCATAGCAGTGAAATGCTTTCAATTATGAGACCGAATGACCCTGTGCCTTGATCTATAGAAACCACATGATCATTGGTCAGTTGGTCATTCTCTTGATTGGATTATTCCTTTAGTAGCTGGGTACAACGACATGAACTTTTTCTAATTTGATTTGAACAAGAAGACTACTACTTTTGTGTACTTTCAGCTCTGGAAGAGTGGCGGATGCGGAAGATGGAACGAGCAAGACAACGGGAAATTGAGAAAAATGGAACATTGACATCTTAGTCAGGTGGTTGCATTTGAGATCTAAGAAGAATGCTACTAAAATGTATACGTATGTGCATCAAAGCAGCTGCAGCTCTTGAAGGTTAGTTATATCATCTCTCTGTCTGTCTGTATTGGTAATTCGAGTGAACACAAATCAAGCTGTTATTGTAAAAATAATGATAACGGACCTGCCTTTGCCATCTGACATGTAGTATATGTTCAACGGGACTTTATATAATTGTGCTGTAATTTCTTTTGACCGCTAAAAATTATAAATAATTGTTTTTATAGTTTTGATTTGATTAAGGATATTGTTTTGTACAGAACTCTCAAGTATGGTTTATTTTCCCTGTAATTTCTCTTCCTTTATCTTATCCCATGTAATGGTGAAATTTTAGTTCAACCACCACAGAGATATTTTGCATGTAAAATAAAATAAAATATATCTCCAAAGCATGGTTATCATTACCTAATCGGGAAGTGATTTGGTCGTTACCTGTCGGTATATATATTTTTTTAAATATATTAAATAATACAAAATTATGTTTAAGAATATAAAAATATTTAAACTAATGATCAATAGTATAAAAATGATATCAACTAACGTTATAAACAGAAACACATGTGATATGGTAATTACACTATAGTAGATCGTTTTTAATTTCTTTCTCACATGTTAATCCTAATTTCATGATTGATTGGTGTAAATAACTTCTTAAGTAAATAATAAAACATAATTTAGAAAAAAATTAATAATCTTTCATTATAGTACAAAATTGGAGTAGTTTCGTTATACAAAAATTGATTGGGTCAATCGGTTCATTCTCGTTTTTCAACACATTTAATCGAATAATTGAGGCAGATTAGTTTATAATTTGATATTTAATTTTTTTAGTCGGATTCAATTTGATCAGGTAAGTATGATTATAAAACCGCAACGAATAACAAGTTTTCTTTCTTAGATCACCTAAAGCTTCTCCATTTGTCTCTCATATAACTCTAAATGTCACACCTCCGATCCTATTGAGATCTCTCATATTTTAATTAACCAAATCGAGGATTGCTCCAATCACACTTTCTGATATCTCTCATATCTTAATTAACACATATATTTTACTAACGAAATCATTTTAGTGCTTTAGTACCCGTACTCTCTCTCTCTCTCTCTCTCCCCCCCCCCCCCTTTTTAAAGACATATTATACTTGATTAGATAAATCAAAAGTAGTTAGTATTTCATTTATTACATCTCCATATGCCTCTATTTTGAGGTCCAAATGAGGTGATTCCTTTTTGAAACATTAATTTTTAAGCTGTGATTTGCTGAACCTTCTTTATAGTCACCAACTTTCATAAACGTTATGATAAATGTTTTAGAAACTCCCTTGTGTTATATACTAACTAAAACAATAAATAAAAATAACACGCTATTATTCTTCGTCAAATGACTAATATGCCATCACTGTCATAGCCGGGTCTAACCCGGCCCCGAGATGAACTCGACGGCCCAGAGTTGAACCCGGTTCATCGACCTGACCCACGACCGGTCATCACGATTACTGTAACACACATGAAGACCAACAACAGCTCCTCTCCACGCAGCCCAAAAGCCAGCCTTTCGACTCTCCTCTCCTCGCCTCTTCTATTTCCTCCGCCTTCCCTGACAAGAAGAGAAAGAAAGGAAAGGCAGCGGGGCGGAAGCGATGAGCGGACACGATTCTAAGTACTTCTCGACTACCAAGAAGGGAGAAATCCCCGAGCTCAAAGAGGAGCTCAATTCCCAGTACAAGGTATGCTACTTCCCTCGATCTGATCCAATTAGGGTTTCAATGACCGCGGATCAAGCCAGATGCCTTTAGATCTCCGTACTATTCTTTGCATCTGATGGATTTTCTTGCTGGATTTCGCGATCCTGAACATCTTTGGTCCATTTCTTTGATTGATGGGCTGAAATGAACCTATTTGATCTTGAACTCATTCGTTCACCCCCTCTCTGATCTGCCGCTTGATTTAGAAAATTCGTGAGATGAGAAAGTTTTTTAATGCTTCGCCCCTAGATTTGTCTCTGCACTGCACTGCACTTTATGTTAGGGAAAAGATGCAAACATGTCACATGGGAAACGAGATCTTTGCTTCTTTCTTTGTTTCATCGAAACGTTGGCGTAGACGCCTGCAAGAAATTGGAGGCGTTATGAAGAATTGACACTTCTTATATAGATTTCTTTAGATCGCAAGAACTGAGGAGAATAAATGAATATTTGGCTCCGGACAAGATTCTGAGGACATTATAGTTGAATTCGCTATGTACTCATCATGGCATGGTTGCTTTTGTTTTTCTGGTTTCTCAAGGCTCTAGTATACACATAATAGAATTGCCAATTTGTCTGAACTGAATTCACCTGCGATGGTAACGTGATTCTACTCGCATATTGTGGTTGCTTTAGCGCATCTTTAAAGAAATTATTAACTGTCCAGTTTTATCATGGTTCCTTCTTGATACGGAGTTTCCATTCACGTACTTCAGTTTTTAAAATGGATGAGTTTAAAAGGCTAAATTTGAGGAGACTTCATAAGAAACAATTTTAGTTATGTGACAGAAACTAAAGTGCACTTGGTGGATAGGCAAATGCATATGTCCTTTTTCTCCTTTCTTGCAAGCCCCTATGGATAGACAATTGCACTATGGCGGGCATGGTGAACAAGCTACAAGTAAATTACTTAATCAGAACACCATGATCCTATGAGGAGTTCTTTTCTTTTTCTAGCACTAATTTACGAATTTTCCTGATTGACTACTTCACTAGGAAAATGTTAGTATGGATCTGTTGTTTCCAGTTGTTTTCCGCTATTAGATATGGCATGTTAACATGATTCCATGATATACAAAGAGGATATTATCTGTTCATTTGGGAACATTTCTTTTACAAATCTTTTGTTTGTTTATTTGGTTTCATTCGGTTGAAATAATGATTTGTGCTAACCTGTTCTGTAGGATAAGAGGAAAGATGCTGTGAAGAAGGTTATAGCTGCAATGACTGTTGGAAAAGATGTTTCATCATTGTTCACAGATGTGGTAAACTGCATGCAAACAGAAAATCTGGAGCTGAAAAAACTTGTCTATTTGTATCTCATAAACTATGCCAAAAGTCAACCAGATCTTGCCATACTTGCTGTGAATACATTTGTGAAGGTAGGAAATTGTGCACTTCCTATTTCTATATTCATGAGTCGAGTGTAGTTGTCTCATCTGGCAATTGATCGTTGTCGATCTTTTGGTGTTAAAGGATGGTTGTTTTTTAACTTTTTAAATACAGATTTTTTGTACTTTATGTATTCACTGTTTCTTTATGCAGTTTCCAACTTCTGTTTAAATGGTTTATTAACAAGTACTTGTAACATTGAAGCACATTAATGGTTTACAAATGAAGGTGGGAAATGGAATCTTGGAAAAATTTATAGAATCTGGACTAGGTCTGATATTAATAACAATTTGGATCTGCCATATGTTTGGATGAATCATTAGTGATGCATATGTATAAAACTCACTGTTTAGCTTCTTGTACTTTCATATGACAAACAAACAGTTATTGCTTCAGAAATTTTACAGGATTTGTTCAGTATATCATAGAGAAGGTTTTAGTCAAAATTTATTTCTTTATTTGATTTTTTAATCTAGATTATCGCCAAATTAGGTAAAGGAGCTTATGACGATTGACTTCAATATTTTAGCTTCATTTAGCAATATGTGTTAAGGACTGGCTAAAATATCAAACTATGGACAGCTACATAGATTACAAACCTGATAAAGTTTCCAACGTAACTAATTTTTTTGGACCTATTTCTCTTTTTAACATTAAAAATATATGTTGTTTAAATTGGAAGATGATTATCTTGGATGAAGAAAGACCCGTTTTGCGGTTCCATGATGTTTTGAAAGGTTTCAGAAGTTTGGATTGGTCATCAATAGCCCAACTTTTGACTAACTGTTTGAGATAAGACTTGCATGGCTGCTTCTTGTTGATGTGTTGGTGTTTTTATTGCATTTCTGTACTAGCCATCAGATAAAATTTATAAATATTGTAGTTGTTGATTGTGAATTTCATTGACTGTCGCAGGATTCTCAAGATCCTAATCCTCTAATTCGAGCTTTAGCTGTGAGGACAATGGGTTGCATTCGCGTTGACAAAATAACAGAGTATCTGTGTGATCCCTTACAGAGATGCCTCAAGGTCCTCATCTATTTCTCCATTTTATAACCTTTCTAAAATCAGTCTCTGCTCCCTTTTTATCTTTGGTTTTGTATCGTACTTACATATTTGTTCTCTACAACTTTTATAACTTTTCAGTACATTCCATCATTTTTTTTAGTCACAACATCTAAATTTTTCGTTACGAGATGTAAGTCCTTGCAAATCCATTTGTACAGGATGACGATCCTTATGTCCGAAAGACAGCAGCTATTTGTGTATCTAAACTATATGATATAAATGCTGAGCTGGTGGAAGATAGGGGTTTCTTGGAGACTCTCAAGGATTTGATATCTGACAATAATCCAATGGTAGTGGCAAACGCAGTTGCTGCACTTGCAGAGATCCATGAAAATAGTAGTCGACCAATTTTTGAGATTACTAGTCATACACTTTCGAAGCTTCTAACTGCCTTGAACGAATGCACCGAGTAAGTCAGTTACCAGAATAGTATTTGATTCTCTTTTACTAGTTCCAAGATATTCATGGAGCATATTTTGGCCAATTTGCCTGTTTGCTACATACTTCTTAGGATTTTTTGCATCATAAATGTGAATCTTGGGTACAGTCTAGATGACACATATGAATCCGTTGGTCCTGGATATTCACCACCTTTAAACAAAACTGAATTCAATTGACTGGACAAATACACCTATATATTCGATACTTCAGAATGAACTGATATTAGTAAGTATCAATATGTTGGCATTATAGCACAGTGTGTCTATGCCATTAAGTTTATAATTAATGCTTTAACATGAATTAGTATGTTGACTAATTTAGTTTTATGGTTTCCTTTGTTGAAACCAAGGTTTGCAATTTCGACCTGTACCGCCCGGTATGGGCGGTACATACCAGTCCGCCAGGTTACCGGTACGCGGACCGCCCGCTACCGGGCGGTTCCGTCAAAAATCGACCTTCGGCGGTCAATTGAAGAAGAAATCGACCGTCGGCGGTCGATTGAGAGAGAAATCGACCGTCGGCAGTCGATTGAGGAAGAAAAAGGGAAGAAGAAGAGGAAAAGAAAAAAAGAAAAAGAAGAGGGGAAGAAAGAATACCTCGCCCGCGCGCCGTCCTTGCCCGCCTGCTGTCGCCGCCCGCGGGTCGCCTGCGCGCTGTCCGGTACGGGTCCCATATCGGTACCGACAATATATTGGTACACCGGTACGGACCGGTAAGTAAAACCTTGGTTGAAACTGATGTTGCTATATGGAAGTACCACCACTATATTCAATTAACATAGTTTTTGCTATAGATGCTTCTCTGTCTGCCCTTTACCCTCTGTAATGTGCAAACTTTGGATTTATACTAAAAACAAGTTGTGTGCATTTGTGCTAGTTCTTGATTTGAGATTGAGGCTGTTATCTTATAAATTCCTTCAGGTTATTAGGGGAGATTGGTTTGATGTGTCACATTGGAAATAAGACATGTACACTATGAGTCAATCTGCCTGGTCACTGAAGCACACCACTTGTTAAGGAATGCCTGCATGCTTCCTAGGGTTTAAAAATAAATCCTGAAGTTGTACATTTGTCCTTTGCGATGACTCAGATTTGGCAAGTTGATGTTCTGAGTTAATGCTCTGGGCACCTATGGTCTTTAATGTATTCGGAATGTTGTGATCTGTTGTCACGGGAAGACCGAGAACGATTCATTTTCTTTCTGGACATATATTGTACATTCGGACTGTTTGAACTAAAAAGTCTTAGTTTATAGACTTCATAGCTAAAAAAGTTATATTGATCAAAATGTGTTAGAGGTAGCAGTAAGATGTTCCTGTTCCGAGGCAAGTTGCCTCCCTGGATGGTTTTTGCTGCCTATGCAAAGCAATGGCAGGAATGGAGGGGCATAACAACAGCAGAGGAGCAAAAATAATACCGGTGCAATGGAGGTCCAAATTGGGTCTACTGTTCAGAATTGGATTGTCCAGTCTTATTTGATGTAGAAAAATGATGTCTACCTTTTCAAAACAAATTCCTAATAAATAAATATGACTAGATATTGCATCTTCTTGGAGTTTTAATATTGATATGCTCATTCATATATATATATATATATATATGAATTTTAACTTTATGTAAAATATTTTGTGCTAGCACTAAAAATAGTCACATGGCAATTGTCAAGTCTGGTGAAATATCCTACAACGTGGGGCAGCATTTCAAACACGAACATTTAGGTTCAAATTTGAGCACATATAGCTCCTCATGTTAAATCACGATATTACTTTCTCTGTCAAATAGTATGTAGGTTCCTTCTATGTATGATCTCCATCATATTTAAGTTTAGCTCTTTGGTTGTATGGATTTTACATATTGAGACAATCTTCGCGCAGATAAGTTCTGTTGAAAATGGTGGTTTCTCCTAGCACTGTGGCCTTTTTTCACTAATTTAGTAATTGTAAGCACTAACTATTCCTAAATGGTATTCCATGTGTAATCAGCAATTGTAAGCACTAACTACATAAATCATTCTTTTTTGTTTATTATCTAAAATAATTCAGTAATCGTAAGCACTAACTACATAAATGGTATTTCATGTATCCATGGGATTAACATGTTATATGAAGGCCTAATTATTCATTTTAGCAACATATTTCCAGTTCTAATATCTGAATCTAATGGGTGCAGATGGGGTCAAGTTTTCATTTTGGATGCTTTATCAAGGTATAAAGCATCTGATGCCCGTGAAGCAGAAAACATAGTAGAGCGAGTAACACCACGCCTCCAACATGCAAATTGTGCGGTTGTGCTTTCTGCTGTAAAGGTGGGTATTTGTCTATGTTAATCATGAACCTTCACCAGTGAATCATTTGTGTACATACAACATGCATTTCTTGTTCTACCACTCCCTTCAATCAGTGTTATCATCCAAGCCATTTTTTGCCTTATTCATCTGGGCAAACCCAACCCAGATAGTTCCATGGAAGTTTGGGTAAAATTTTATACTCAACTGCACATTTCTGTGTTGCCCATCTATGCTGTTGCTAATATTTTAGTGAAGGCAAATGTTTGGCAAAGAGGACAGATTGACCTGAGGGCTTGTCAGCAAGTCAGAAAATCTCTCTTTTGTATGTATTTTAATTTTTAACCTGTGCGTTCCATTAGACATGTAAGTGTCCAAACAAAAGGGGAAATCACAATCTTTGCTTTATGGACTTGTATCATTGAGATTTGGGCAGAAGATTCTTGAATCAATTTTAGCTATCTTCCTCCAAATATGTAGAGAAAAATTTATAAAGCACAGCCTTAAAAAGTTAGTCTTGCATAGGAGCCTGAAAAGAATTTATTAATCTAGCAATAGGCCCGTAGTCCAACCTTATTTTTCTGCGAAATGGATTTGAAAAACTGGCTCCTTTATAAGTTGTCGAGCTTAAGCGTGGATCTTGGAATTAAATCTGCATCCTGTTGTGAACCAAGTAAATTCAAACTTCATTGGCATTATTCAATCTGATATCTTTATTCTTATTAACTATGTTGGTTAAAAATTGACAACAATGCTACAAGTCTTTAGAAACATTATCATTCTAGTCTATTAAGCAAGGTTTGCAATTTCGACCGGGCGGTACATATCGGTCCGTCAGGTTACCGGTACGTGGACCGCCTGCTACCTGGCAGTACCGTCAAAATCAACCGTCTGCTACCAGATATGCTACCAGATATGGATATGGATATGCAAATTAACCACATCTGCTCTACTTTAGAAGAATAGGATAAGAAAACTGCACTTTTTTATGATTACATTAGGTTGAGGGGAGCTGGAAATAATCAAAGCTATCACACAATCACAAGAAAAATCATATTTCTCTACTTGTTAGTTGGCTTCACTGGTAAATGATAGGAAGAATGAGAGCAGTTGTATTTGGATGAATATTTGATGGACTCAATGTTTGTCAATTTCTTGGATGGTAAGACAGACCGAATGCTGGAGTCCAATTTAAGTTCACATTAAAATGTTTATCCACATTCTCTGTGAGTTAATGTGTCTGTCTTCAAGCAAAATTTTTTTTGGCTGATCCTCTTGTTTAGTTGGCAGAAAATAACAAGTTCTGATAGAAATTGAAATCTGAAAGTAGTGATTAATTTTTTTAAGATAGAAAATTATATTATAATTTAAAACTCTCTTTCATTTCAAAGTTCTAGCTTTTGCGTATAATACACAATGAGAGAATCCAGAAAATAGATTAATTCTTCAGGTACCTAATTACATCTGTATTGAAGCTATCTTGATGATGGATTTTAAAATATGAAAAAGGATACGATGGCAAATTTTTCTCCAATATATAAAGACTATGAACGGTTTTAGAGTGTTGGAGCGATACTTGTTGGCTGGTTTCATTCATAGTCTTAAAATTCTGTGCAGATGATCCTTCAACAGATGGAACTCATCACTAGTACTGATGTAATCCGAAATCTTTGTAAGAAAATGGCTCCACCTCTGGTAACTCTTCTTTCTGCAGAACCTGAAATCCAGTATGTAGCCCTGCGCAACATCAATCTTATTGTACAGAAACGGCCTACGATACTTGCACATGAGATTAAGGTTAGTTCAGATGGGCATTACTTACCACAGTTTCAGTTATTCCAACTTCATTTTCTCTTGAAGTTGCGGATTATTTTCTTACACATCTCTTTTATAGGTTTTCTTTTGCAAATATAATGATCCAATATATGTTAAGATGGAGAAATTAGAAATCATGATAAAGCTTGCCTCAGATCGGAACATAGACCAGGTACAGAGTTCATCATATGGTGATGTTCTTTATTTTATATAATTTAGTTGTTATTTTGTTTGCCTTTCAAGGTAAAGGAATATAAACTTGGATATTTAGGATGTTGTTGTACAAATTTTTTGTTATGGTTCTGATTTTGTCTTTTATTTTTTCATTTAAGATCATTTAGTATGGAATTTTGCTATATTATTTTAGCCTTTTCTTTTGCAATATTTTGTTTCTACTCCAAGGAATGAAAATTGAGTGTGATGAACCTCTTTGCAAACTTATGTTCTTCATTGCAGGTTCTGTTGGAGTTTAAAGAATATGCTACTGAAGTAGATGTAGACTTTGTTAGAAAGGCTGTGCGTGCAATTGGCCGTTGTGCAATTAAGTTAGAGAGAGCCGCTGAGCGGTGCATCAGTGTATTGCTTGAGCTGATAAAGATTAAAGTAAATTATGTTGTGCAAGAAGCTATCATTGTCATAAAGGATATCTTCAGACGTTATCCTAACACGTAAGTCTGATTAGCTTGATGCAAGTTGTTTGCCTTGTGACACTGCCTTCTTAATTTGCATACCAGTCTGTACCATCTGCTTGATGCAATCTATATAATTCTATATTATATTGCAGCTATGAGTCTATTATTGCAACACTGTGTGAAAGCTTGGACACTTTAGATGAACCAGAGGCTAAGGTATTTGTTTAACTTGGGAGGTTAGTTTCCAGTTTGTTCTTCCTTGCTATCTCAAGATGCCCTGCTGCTGCAGGCATCAATGATATGGATAATTGGTGAATATGCTGAAAGAATTGACAATGCTGATGAGCTCCTTGAGAGCTTTCTTGAGACTTTCCCAGAAGAACCTGCACTGGTACAACTGCAGCTGCTCACTGCAACTGTTAAATTGTTCCTCAAGAAGCCAACTGAAGGCCCACAGCAGATGATTCAGGTTTGCTTTATTTCAGTTTTGCCAGTTACCAATATTATCGATATAGATATCAGTCAGTCCTAAAGTCAAAGTACATGGATCATTCATTTGACTATTATTCATCATTATGATACTTCCATGGAATTTCATACTCTTCTTAGACACTACTGATTGTAACATACAACTGCATGTAGGCAAATTGTAGTTTGCTACTAATTTCGAAGGAAACATTCAGTGAAGTCTTTCTTTCCTTTTTATTTGCGAGAATTGGGCTTCATTGATTTGATACAATCAGTTAGTTTGGCAGAGTTGGGAGCAGGCCCAATACAAAAGCCCCACCAATATAGGATCTGGGAAGGGTGTAGTCTTACTCTTACATGTTGATTAGCTAATTCCATGTCTCAAACCCCTGGTTACCTGAGATGCAAAGGAGCAATGTGCCAATGTCATCATGCCACTAAGTGTTAGCCAATTCAAAAACTATTAGGTTCATCTTGCATGTTGTAAGATGACAATGATAAGTAACTTTGTCAATACACTTGCTAAGGTGGTTTGATGCTGATGTAATATTTTATTTAATTTACCCAGGAGCTTCCTTTCTTCTACCGAGTTCTCTTACAAAAAAGTAATCCTTTTCTTAGAAAATTTTGAATTGGCTAAAACTGAAATATCTAATTATCTGCCATCTATTTATCTTATTTTATTCTGAGTACTTTTTTAATAAAAAGATGCCCCTTGGTATCTTGTTGTGTTAAATTCTTTTTTTTGGCACGACACGTGAGAGTGGGGGACTTTGTGAACTTCATTATGTAATTTTCAGATGTTACTGTTAGTCTCATTTATGACTCTAATATAGATCCACTGTATGTGATAGGCTGTTCTTAACAATGCCACGATGGAAACAGACAATCCAGATTTGCGAGATCGTGCATACATCTATTGGCGTCTTCTTTCTACTGATCCTGAGGTATCAGAAACATATTTAAGATATTCAGTTCATAAGATGCCATATGATTTGGTAATCATGATCAATTTCTTTCTTTCAGGCTGCTAAGGATGTTGTTCTAGCTGAAAAACCAGTAATAAGTGATGATTCAAACCAACTTGATCCTTCACTTCTTGATGAACTTCTTGCAAACATTGCTACCCTTTCTTCTGTTTATCATAAGATACCTGATGCTTTTGTAAGTCGTGCAAAGTCAGCTACACCTAGACCAGATGATGATGATTATGCTGATGGAGGTGAAACAGGGTATTCTGAGTCACCCTCTCATGCAGTTGATGGTGCAGCCGCTCCTTCTAGTGCAGCTGCTGTTTCACCTGCTCAATCAAGACAGCAGCCACCGGCAACAACAGCAATCTCTGCACCTGTTCCACCTGTGCCAGATTTACTTGGAGATTTGATTGGTCTTGACAATGCTATAGTTCCTGTAGACCAGCCAATGACGCCTTCAGAGTAAGGATGTACAGATTTAGAATTCTAAGTTCAGCCTTATTCTTTTGGTATATACATTATATTTAGTATCTTGGATACCTTGATGTGCTTATTCTTGGAAAATGTTTTGATTGTCTCTGCAGACCTCCCTTACCTGTATTACTACCTTCATCTACTGGGCAAGGTCTACAGATTAGTGCACAGCTTATACGTCATGATGGCCAGATATTTTACTCTATGCTGTTTGAGAACAATACGCAACTTGTGTTAGATGGATTCATGATACAGTTCAACAAAAATACATTTGGTCTTGCAGCTGCAGGACCTTTGCAGGTGATTGTTATGTAAAGCTATAGAAGTAGCGATATTAATGGGCTAACTGGCCACCCTGATACTATTTCAGCCTCTTGACATCAATTTCCTATGCTCGAAAGGAGCTTATTTCTCAAAATATCTTCTTGCATTTTATTTTGTCGATGATTAGGTCCTGCCTTTGCAACCTGAAGCTTCAGCAAGGACACTTCTTCCTATGGTTTTATTCCAGAATGTTGCACCTGGACCTCCAAGCACGATATTGCAGGTTGCAGTTAAAAATAATCAGCAGCCAGTCTGGTACTTCAATGACAAGATATCATTGCATGTTTTCTTTGGTGAGGATGGTAGAATGGAGCGTGCAAATTTTCTGGAGGTAAGTTATTCTTGTTGTAATTATCCAAGTTTCCTTTAATTATCAAGGAAAGATGCCAAGTGAAAACATGATCTCGACCTGGTTCATTAATTGTAGCTCTGCATCATTCTGGGCCTTGATTCTGCAAGCAGGTCACTTTGTTTGATTTTTTTCCCCTTATTTTCTTAGTACGTAATTGATTGGTCCGCATTTAATGTTAGCTTCCCCTTTCTAATAACCCTTGATCTTTCTTATATGGCTGGTTTTGTTTATCCTCTGGTTCAGCACAGATAAAATAAAATGTTATATGGAGAATCTATCAATGCAAACATCATTAGAGCGTGATATTACTGCTTTATATATCTTTTTTAAGGTGGATTTTGTTGCTTAGATTTGTTTGTTTCGGTATACCAAGCATCACTACTACGGGATGAGTATGAGCAAATCGGCATCATAGAATTTATATACCATACAACACTTGTGGCTTATGCCGATAGTTCACTCTTTCTGCAGATACAATATTTGTATTTCTTTTGAAGTGTTTTGGTAAATAAAAAAGTTAATTCCTAAAAAATTCACCTACCACTTACTTTAATGTTAATAAATTAGGTTAATTTTCCTAATCATCGTTCACAACTGAACTATAAATGCCTCAAGGCTCAGTCCTTGCATATGACACTTGTATTGTTGGACAAGATGGAAAAAAAGAAGCAATAATGATGCACGAGTCATTTCCATGCAAGAGCACTTAGTTCAAAAAAACAAAGAAAAAAAAGATTTCCAAGTAGATGGGGGGAGATTCAACATCTATATGTTGAGGAAGAATACATTTAGTCTTTAAGGGACTTAAATCAATTAGTAGATGTTGAGTTTGAAAAAATGGCGACAAAATATTGGTATTAAATTTATATTGTGAGAAAAACTGATTAATATGAGAAGTTATTATGCTCCTCTGTGAAGACCAGATTATCAGATCAAGTGAGAACATTTGGAAATTTAGATAGATAATTGAAGGTCTTTAAAGAGTCCTACAAGGAGGAATATGAAATGTCAAGGGCTGTGTGAAGGCCATGGACATGGAGGAAAGATGATAAGGGAGGTAAGCTGTTAACCTTTTTGCATATTATATGATCTTGTAACTGTTGATATGTGATTTTATGAAACTAGATGAGTATATGATTATTATAGAAGTCAATGAAATTATAGCTAAACAAAATTGTCCATTGCGGAGGATAGATAAGAGTTCCAAGCAAGACCCGGAATTGCACCTGGAAAAGCTTAATTATCTATCATCGATTGATGATTTTGGTTGTGTTACGAAACAGATGACAAAAAGGTTAGTGGTTTTGTTAGAACCAAGGGATGCAATTTCAAAAATGATTCCACATGTTGATGGAAGACCTATAAATGTGTTGTTGGTTAAAGCTAAGTTATTACAATTTGTGGCGTAAAGAGATGGAGAATAGCATCCCTATAGACTGCTAGAAACAATAAAGAAGCATTGACAGGTTCATGATTCAACTACTGATATTGCCCTTTCATTGGCAAGAAAAAACCATGCGGCGTGTGGTGCACCCACAGTTGTGAATGGTTTGCGAGCCACAGTGACTCAAACAGATGAGTGGTAGTTAGCTGGTAATGGGTGTCACTTTTGCAATTTGTTGTACGTTGATGGAACTTGTTTCTTGGTTAACCAATGTGAATGGTTTGCTAGCAACAGTGACTCAAACCGATGAGTTGTACTTTAATGGAACTTGTTTATTGGTTAACCAATGTAGAATAGTGAGCTGGAGAATTTCAATACTCCTCCCAATTTGTTTTTGTTTTCTCTTTATGCTAGTTGCCTCTGTAGGTTTCAAGTTATTCTGAAATCTTGAGAATTTTTAAACATGTTAAGCAGATTCTTGTTTCAAGTAATGAATGAGATGCTAAGGACTTCATAAATTTACACACTTCTGACATGATCCTGGTTGATGTTGCATTTGGAGGAATAGTAAAAGTGGCTAGCCATTGTATCATTCATTACCTTTTTTAATCTGATTCGGTTTGTCCTATGGTTCTGTTTCAAGAGTTATGTTAGTAGGTTTTGTTAAGTTGCACTAGTCATGATTTTTCTCACCCGTCCGAGTGCAGACTTGGAAATCCCTGCCGGACTCGAATGAAGCTGGGAAGGACTTGTCAAACTCCATCATCCATAGCGTTGATGCTACCATTGAACATTTGACTGCATCCAACGTATTCTTTGTAGCAAAGCGAAGGAATGCAGACAAAGAGCTGCTGTATTTGTCGGCCAAGATCCCACGAGGTATTCCTTTCCTGATAGAGCTGATGGCTGTTCTTGGTGTCCCAGGTGTGAAATGTGCAGTTAAGACTCAGAGTCCTGAGATGGCACCGCTCCTCTTTGAAGCGATGGAGACTTTGCTGAAGTAGAGGTCTGTTCGTATGCTACCTTTGTAAAGCTTTCGTCGTCTTCTCTGTGGTAGGGTATTATTCTTTGGTGTTCCTGTGAGACGGTTGGTGTTTTAAAAGAGGGGGCAACGTGGTTTTTGATTGAATTCTAATATACATTTGTAGTGGACGACGATTCATCCTGCTGCTTTTGTTAGAAACTTCCATGCAAAACCTCTTGGGGTTTTGCATTTTGTTTGTTTATCAAAAATATAATCAAGTCTTTTATTATTATTATTATTATCTGAAATTTCATGCCCCTTCCTTCTTAGAACCAAACCAATAAAAGAGTGGAGAAAGAGGAAAAGGAGGACGAGTATACCCTTTTATTGTGGTTTATTTAAACTAGTCTGCCTTTTCTTTTTTTTAATATTTATTTATTTGTTTGATTGATGATAAATTCTGAAAGCTGATGTCCGGGGACGTGTTGTTTTGTGGGGGTTACTTGCATGTCGGTGAAGCCCTCAGCATATCAACATAAAGCCATCATCAAGTCAAAAAAGGACCAACAAGAAGAGCAAGTTGTTCTGGGAAAAAAAAGGATCAGACCGACCCCGAGGAGCTTTCCTTCCCATATTACTTTTTGGCAGAGTACATCGTGAACACAGGTAAAATTGAATTTGACGCCACATAGATTTTTTTATTTATTTTATATTTTATTTTATATGTCTTCTTCGTAGGCTGCCAACGTTGAAACACAAGAAATAGAATTTGAGGTCTGAGTGACTCGGACGATCCTCCACCACCCACCCACTCCTTCGCCTCTCTCCTCTCTTTTAATTAATGCTTCCATCGGTTGTAGAACCCACCAAGCCATGTGCGAAGCTGAGAACCGAGAATAAAGACAGGCGTCGCACATATTCCCCCCCCCCCCCGTCAACTCCTTTGTTCTATTTTTCTTTTTTTGGAAACCGGCATATCTTTTGGTAATTTAAGAAATTCTTTTATCACATTATATATATATAATGTGATAAAAGAATAATCATGTCAGAGTTTAAAACATTATAACAGTAGTAGTTATAACACTACTGTTTGAACGCGTCAAAAGCATCAAATTGTACCTTTTGAGGACAAAAAAAAAAAAAAAAAAGAGGTTCCATCTCGTTATTCTGCTGTGCAATATATATAAACTTTTGCAGGTATACTGACTTCCTAAAGTTTATACTATCGTATGTAGATCAATCCTTCCTCGTAATGTTTTAAACTCTGACATGATTATTCTGTTGGCTCGTGATAGTTCGTGTCCGTGATCGAAATCTTTTTTTACGTCACTTGTCTGGAAAGTATATTAGTTTATAAATTAATTAATTAATTTTATCATCAAAATATATGATGAAAACATTTCAATTCTTTCAATTCAAGTCAAGAAAACTTTAATCATACAACTTTGGTAAGAATCATATGCATAATTTCACATCATATCCATATATTATCATATGCATAATTTTACATTATATCTATATATTTCAAACAAATATCATAAGTTGATGTCATTATAATTCAACATACATATACATATGAGTGCTACAAAATTATCATCAACAAAACAGAGAAAAAAAGAATAAGTTATTACTTTTCTTCTCCCTTTTTATCATTATCAAAAGGAATAAATGATATCATTTTATCATGATATTACTTCTTGTTTATATCAAAGAATGAGATGCCCAATATACGATCTTTGAGATATTAGATGGATGAGAGACTATAAATACATGGTAACTGAGGATAGACAGTTTTAGTGATCCCCTGTACCATTTGGGGACTATGACATACTGTCTAGTATATTTATACTCGATAAATTGAGTGAATTGTTATGAGATAATAATTCACTAAGTTAGAAGAAGTTCTAACAGGTGAAACTCTCAACCAACTTAGCATTGGGTCTAGTGAGTCACATACTAATGGTGGATGTTTCAACGAGTAGAGGATTAAATATGAGTTATCTAATAAGCTCATATTTTCATTAGATGAGACCCAATTAGAAGCCAATTGAGATTATTGGATAAAGATCCAATAACCTAAAGAAGTGAGGTTAATTGGATAGAGATCCAATACCCACTAAGATAGGATCCATTACGATTTTGGTAGCTCTCTATAAATAGGAGGCATGGGCGGCCAACACAAGTGATATGTTACATCTTTGGTCAGCCCCCTCCTATTCTCCTCTCTCTCTCATCTTCTCAATCGACCACCCTCTCCCTATTATAAGAGGGCAATGAAGAAGATAAGCGATCTTCTTCCACGTTCGCTACAAAAAGGTGCGTAATAGTTGTAGGCATTATACCACGATTAGAATAGCATTGCTGCAACGATCCCTCGTGTGGATACTACAAGAGAGGACATATGACATCTTTATCCTATTCAATTGGATATGAAAGTTTCAGGGATATTATACAATCTCCTTAGTTTCAACGATCCATCGGCTGTAACCTTTGTTGCCCTGAACCTTGGTCAAAGGCTGCTTGCAACCTTGGTCGAGAGTAAGGGTTTCCTGGCCGCTAGAGGTAACCCTATGGCTAGGGACTCATGGCTGCAAGGATTGGTTGGGCGGTCAAGGTTTGTTGGCCGCCCATGGTGGGTTACACCCAAAGAGGTTGACTGCAAAGGGACTCCTTAGGGTCAAGGTTTCCTAGCTGCCGAAGGTTCCCCTATGGTCTAGGACTCTTGGCTGCATGGATGCTCCTAGCGGCTAGGATTTCTTAGCCACAATATGGAGTCCCTTTTCTTGCCATTCGTGGAACCCAATGGCGGGTACCCTAAAAATTTTAAAAATTATTAATTAAATAATTTAATTAATTATTAATTATCTAGTAGTCCTACATGATGATGTATACATGTGATGTATGATGTGAACAGATGATCATGAGTCATGTATTATTATATATGTATATGTGATTATTATTATTAGAGATTGTGAGCCTCCATTTTTCTTGTTTATTGTCGGGCATTGTGATTATGTTGTAATTACATGAAGAGGCACGACGGGAGCGTGGAGGTGTCAGCCGGACCCACAATGTCGTGACGGGCGATTGCGACACATGGTGATGCATCGAGGATCCGATGATCTTATACTTTAGTCCCTTCTAGATTACTTTTCATAGTTCATAATAAACTTTAATATGAATATGTTTGAAATAACTCTCCTTAAGCTTCTCAATATGTTGAGGGGAGCTAAGTGCACCATCGAGAAAGAGAAGTCAATTCTCTATATTGGGAAGACCAAGAAGAAAAGGAAGATAAGACCCTTAAGAAGGGCATGGGCAAGAGCAGACTAAGTAAGACAAAGGTTACCAAAAAAGATCCAACCAAGGACAAAGGTCAGTGCTTCTATTGCGGCAAAGACGGACAATGGAAGCGGAACTGAAAGGATTACATTGCAGAGAAGGTGAAACAGAAGCTTGGAGAAGCTTCAGGTACATTCATGATCAGTCTCTATTTGTCATATTTTTATGATAACACATGAGTATTAGATACTGTGAGTACTTATCATATCTGTAATTCGTTGTAGGCTTTGGCAAGCCTTATGAGACTAGCAAGATGTGAGATGAACCTCAAGATGGGCAATTGAGCAAGAGTTACTACAACTGCTATTGGTGAGGTTACCCTACATCTGCCTGGTGGAGCTATCATTGCATTTGCTATAAGTTTTCAGTTCAACATCAATGATAACAAGTCGAACTCAGGGTATGTCTTCACCTCAAATGAAGGAGCAGTAGCTAGAAGAATTTCAAGTAAAATACTACAGTTAACTCGACCACAAAAGCGAAGTGCATTACTGCGGTACAAGCAGCAAAGGAGTGAGTTTGGATGAAGAAGTTCATCGCAGATTTGAGAGCCGTACCGAGCAGCGATGAGTCGATTCTCATATATAGCGACACCAATTGGACGATATATCTAGCAAGGGAACCCAAGTCTTATCAGAATAATTTTAAGGAGGTTCTAACTGATCAAGGAGATCATAGCCCGTAAAGATGTAGCAACGAAAAGAGTTATATCCGAATATAACATTACAGATCTACTAATAAAGCCGTTGACTCATACTATCTTTGAGCATCACAAGGGTTTGATGAGGATCAAACACATAGATGATTGACTCTAGGTCAAGTAAGAGATTGTTGGTTATAGGTGTATTATAAGGTAATCATGTAAGTGATGACATGTGTGACACGCAGCGTGATCTTTTTGCTTATTATCATTATTGATATTTTCTCACATTATATTGTTTCTTGTGAACATATATATATTGTTATGTCCTTGAATTTGTGTAATGAGAATCAAATTGTTATGAGATCAGGATAATGAGATTGGTTCGCCTATAAACATTGATCCTAAATAATCCCGATCATAAGTTATTCGAGAGAGACTTCGAGATAATCAGACATATCGGTGTACTGTATTCCCGTCCATGTGATAGGGGCTGCTAGTCTCTTAGCTGTGTGGCGATACTAAGGATACAATACATGTGCTCATTGGAGAATGAGTTTACTGATTGATCCGCCTATGGAATATTATATATGTAATAATACCTAATGTCAGACATGATTTCATAGTCTCAATTGTATGTCTGATCATTATACTTGAGACACTAAGGATGTCTTGTTTAAGTACTCCTTTATTTAATGCCAGACTTATAAGTCTTGGAGAGTTTCAGATCTGATATATCCAGTTCTTGGGGTTGGTAGCCAAACTTACAAATGCAATTGAGTGTCAATAGATGATCATATACTCTTGGTATCACGAGGGGAATATCCCGTGTATTTTTGCTCGGACAAATCTCTCGCCAAAGTCGTTCAGATTGAAAGAGAATGAGTTTTATGAGGGAATCCAATTAAAGCAAGATTTCGATGGATTCTGTATGTGACCTAACAGTACCATGTATAATATATAGTCTCTGAGATATTAGATGAATGAGGGATTATAGATACACGATAATTGAGGACGTATAGGTCCAATGGATTAGATCCTATATATCGTCTGAGACTATGATGCAGTGGCGTAGTACATCCATAGTCGATGAGTTAAGTGAATTACTATTAAATAATAATTTACTGAATCAGAATGAGTTCTGATAGGTAGAACTCATGGCTAGCTCGGTATTTGGGCCTAGAGGGTCACACACATATGGTGGGTGTTTCAGCGAGTAGATAATTGGATATGAGTTATCTAATAAGCTATTGTTCTCACTAGATGAGACCCAACATCGATGAACTTATTGCATGAGGCCTAATTAGAGGCCATTTGAAATTATTGGATAAAAATCTAATAATTCAAGAAGTGAGGATAATTGGATAGAGATCTAATAATCCAAGTGAGGATAATTGAATAAAGATCTAATAACCATGAAGACATGATACATTAGGGTTTGGTGACTCTCTATAAATAAGAGGTAGGGGCTACCAAAACAGGTGGTAGGCTGTATCTTTGGCCTTCCCCTCATATTCTCCTCTCTCCCTCATCTTCTCACCCAACCATCCTCTCTCTACTGTGAGAGGGCAACAAAGAAGATATATGATCTTCTTCCATGTTTGTTGTAAGAAGGTGCATAAGAGTTATGAGCTGTGATTAGAGGAGCATCGTTGTAATGATCCACCGTGTGGATATCATTAAAGAGGAGGAGATATAACCTTGACGTCATCCATACTCTCTAATTGGATAGGTTTATTTTATTTTTGGCTGGGCTTCTCGTGGATGCCAAACACTTTATTCCTTAACAATTACCTAAAAACATGCACATTAGATAAAACAACACAAGATTCTAAAACATAAAAAGAAATTACTGTTTACTAAGTTAAGAATAAACCATGATGGTCGGATTCCGCAGCCCCTCCGGTAAGGCTAGCAGATCACCGTCTGATTCCTTAGGTACCTGCAACCAAACATAACAGGCAAAAATTACATCAATTGTTTGGTCATCATCCGCCGCCGCAGTTACTTAATTTTGGTCCACTCATCCCGACAGTAATTGGCCTCAGCAAACAGGATGCATATTCCACCTTTTTTTTTTTTTTAAAGGGAAATAAAACCTTCCATTGATGTGAAACAAACCCTCGTTTCCGGCCTGCCATTCCAATGACGATACATATCAATCTTTCAATTATATTATTATTATTATATATATTTATTATTTTATATATATATATATATATATATATATATATATATATATCTGTGGGAGGGATGCGAGTCCCCAAGTCAATCATATCTTTTTAAATCAGGGTTCTTCGGCACCTGACGCACGACCTGTAAAGTACGCGTGTCAATCACAGTTTGTACCCAATGGTAGAAGCTGACGCCACCCCTCCCACCCACATCCTCGAACCTCTCTCTGCCTCTGCTGCCACTGCGCCAGAAGCTCTGGACCCTGTGATGGAGGGGGAGATGAGGGCAGCGGCGGGGGCGACGCCGTGGTCGCGGCTGAGCTGCGACCTCGTCGACCTCATCTTTTCCTGCCTGCCACTACGGTCGGTCGTGGTTGCCGGCGCCGTCTGTAGGCAGTGGCGCGCCGTGGTCTCGGACCCCGGCTTCGCCGCTGGCGCCGCGGCGTACCGTCGGAGGAGGCCCTGGTTCTTCCTCTACGGCCAGAACAACGTCGTCGTCAGCAAGAACCAGGCGTTCGGCTTCGACCCGGACGCCGGGGAGTGGATTGCCCTCCCGTCGTCGCCCTCCGCCCTCCACGTGGACTGCTTCGCTGGCGCCGGCGGGTTCTTCTTCGCCACCACCTCCTCCACCCGCTTCTGCTACGCGCCGCTCCTTCGCGGGCCCTGGCGCGAGACCTCCCCGCTCTTCTTCTCCCGCTGCAACCCCCTCGTCGGTGTCTTCTTCGCCGCCGGAGGCCAGCGACGGTTCGTCGTCGTCGGGGGAGCGCGATTCATTGGCGGGCTCGTCGACATCGAGGACCCCCTCGCCGTGGAGATCTACGACCCGGCGACCGACTCGTGGGAGCTCTGCCCCCCCTCTCCCGCCGGAGTTCCGCATCGGAAACTCGTCGCAGTGGCTCTCCGCCGCGCTCCTGGGTGGCCGCTTCTTCTTCGTGTTCGGAATCTACTCCTGCTCCATCGCGGCCTTCGATCTAAGTCGCCGCGCCTGGACGGGAGTCCGGACCCTCCGGCCGCCGGGGGTGCTCTTCTCCTTCCTCCTCGCTTGCGGCGACAGGCTCATCCTCGCCGGGCTCTGCAACACCCCTGTGGGGCCCCCTTGTTTCGCCCTGTGGGCCGTCGACCACCACTCCATGGACTTCGCGGAGATCGGCGTGATGCCAACGGACCTGCTTTCGAGCCTCTTCGACACCGACGACGACGATAACAAGTTTGCCAGCCTCAAGTGCATCGGCCTCGACGGCCTCGTCTATGTATTCAACGAAGACCACCACAAGGCCTACCCGGCCTGCGTCTGCGAGATCTCCGACGGCTCCGCAGCGAAGGTTGCGGACTCTGCCTCGGGGCTGAATCTGAGCTGTTCTTGGAGAAAGGTGCCACCTTTACCTGGTCCCGTGGATCGATTCCACAAGGTGATAGCTTTCTGCTCCCCTGTTCCAGCAGACGCTGTGCTCGGCGGCGGTGTGGATAGAGAGGTGTGACGCTCGCTTCACAGGCAGGTTGTTTGGGATAGTTCTCTGCTGTCGTCTCTCTCAAAACAGCAGGATTGTTCTCTGTTGATGGATGATCTTTGCTGTAGTCTGGAGCAATTCCAGTTGTCGATTGCAAGTGTGATTTCCGCGGTCGTCTGCTCCGACGGGATTGTAACAGGTCAACAGTTCCTTTTGGAGCTGATCAGATGTCTATTTCACATATCTTACTGATGTTGCTGCTGAGAATTGGGTGATAGAGACTTCCGTCTTCCTTGCATGAATCTAATAATCTTCCGTTGGCATGTACTAACTAATTCCTCCACCTTCATGCCTCTTCTCCTCTGCTCCAGTTCCCTTCTATCCCTGGTCTATGGAGAAAGCTCTGCAACTGCTCATAATCTTCAATCCAAAAGTGTATCCATATGAAATCCCCCAGATAGTCTGATTCTGACATGTTCCATCGGAAATGCATCCCCTGAGCAAAAAGCATCATTCGAGCAGCAGCAGCAGAATGGTAAATCAATGGCCGTGTACATCGATCACCAGTACGGGCAGCAGTCGGAAAGAAGATGAGTTGACCTGCCTTGCCATTCTTCCCTCATCATGTCACTTCCCACGCAATTTCCTTTCATCTATAAGACTATTCCATGATCTTTGGAGATGGAAAGTAACTTCTATCCTCTCACATTTAAACTCGGACCCGTACACTATGTCTGCAATTTTTTCTACCACTGAATGGTCCAAGAAACATAAATCTGCAGATGGAAAACTGGCTACCGGTCATGTCGCTGGAACAATAAAGCACAACCTTCTTGACTGCTGGCAACCACCGGCAAAGAGCAGCAAGAGCAAAAGATTGAAGAAGATGCAGCTTGATAGTGGCGAAAATGGAGACACCGGCGAGTCGCAGGGCCTCCTTCAAACTAACAAGTCAACTGAGAACCGCAGCAGATGGTGATCCCACGTCTGTAATGTAATACCCGAGGAGATGAGAAGCTGTGCATAACATTCCTACTTGATGAAAGCGGTGGAACTGTTGCACATCATGCAGCGCAAAATGTCTTCTCTCAATTATGAGCCTTGCGGTGGTCCTCGGTTGTTTGGGAACCATAGACAAAGAACAAGATAAGGCTGTGGATCGGATACGAGAGAGACGTCGATGATGTGCATCCACCAAAAGGAATCTGGGCCCTTCGCCACCTCCATTCCCAGCTCAATCTCCTGCCGAGCCAATCAGTAACAGAGTGGTTGTGATAGCTTCCAAAGCATTCAATGGTTTTGCTGCAGCAGAAGCAGCAATGAGAACAACGCCGACAGCACAACCTACCTCTTGCTGTGTAGTCTTCTGCTACATCATGGCAACTCCATCCTGTGCAGGTATCAGAAATCAGCGGTTCCACGGCAAGTCTCGGACTCATAACTCGTAAGAGCCGTCCACATCCTGCTTAATGATATTTTTCAGAAATGAATGGTTTAGAAAGCAGCATCAGCTATTTATTATAAAAGTATCAGTTCTGTACCAGCAATATATATATATATATATATATATATATAGTTGTTGAATTCTAGAAGAACCTTATTGTTCTAGACATTTGAAGTGGAGCCAAAAAACATTATTATAACCTAATTCAAACAATGTAGCTGAGATTTACTTACACATGATTGCATGACAATCGCTTCCAACTTCTGTCCAATATACAATTATTTGAAGTAGAAAGAGCAACAGTTGCATGCAATTATGTCTCTGATCTTTTCCTGGACTTGGGTCAAGCACAGATGGCTTGTACTGTTAGGAACATCTTCAAGAACAGCAACACAGCTAGAAAGGTAAGAGAGATGAGAGGAAGAGAGACAATTGAAAATAAAGCAAACACAAGACTTCAACACAGTCAAGAAGTTGCACAGAAATGAGAACTATACAAGTATAGGTTCCGAGGATTTACTAATTTGTAAAGAGAATAAAACTAAGTGATAATGGGAAGTTCCAAGTTTCTAATTCTATGTCTAGGCATGGGCATGAACCACATATAATAAAGACTCCTGTAGCACAAGTATGAGCAAAATACAGTAAAGAATTATATCCTTTCCTATTTCCAGAAGTATACTTGGGAACAAATAACAAACAATACATGAAAATATAAAGAAAACATAGATTTTAGATATCCTAGTGGTTAATGCACTGTTGCACATGACAGATGTAAATTTCAATTAAGAATAGAAAAAAAACCTAAATTTTAGCCTCTGGGCTACCAATGCTTTTGACTTCCCAGATTTTTTTTCTCTTTCACTGTTTAAATCTCTTGTAACCCTCCTGCAAGATTGACCTACCAATAATTGGCAAAGGCATTATCATCCTCAGGACACAGACCTTTCTTACAAGGCTTTTTGCATATTCCATAGATATCATAAATATAAGAACATGTAAAGGTGAGAAGTTTACTTTGGAATTTGGGCATGCAGAGAGGAGAGGAATGAAGCACCGTCCAAGCGCCACCGCCTACGTCTGGCGCTGCTGCTTCTGAAGTTGTGATGGTAACAACGAGGACGAGGAGATTAGGATAAAATGGCAGTCGAATAATAATATGACCATTTTAATCTTCAGATCATCATCCCTTACAGAAAATAAAAACCTTTAAATTACTCCGTATTAGATGGTAGCAGCGCCAGAAAAGAACAATAGGCACAACACTGTGCCTGATTTGATCTTTTTCTCGTATGGCAAACGGCAGGGGATCAATAAATCAACAAATTATCTGTACACGTAAAAAGGACACCATGACATGACCTCAGGCACCCATAATCACAACAGTTACAAGGGGGGAGGTGTGCGGCGGAGGGGAAACACTTGTCGCCCGTGCTTCCTACAAGGCGAAAGATGTCTCGTAATTCCTACCCAATCTGGTTTTCTGGTGGAGTTGAAGACCAGGTGGAACCCGTCCTCCAACATGGCGATGCATCAGAGTTCAACCTCGTGCAGGTCGTCCTCCCCAAGGGAACCACCATTTCGCTGCAGGGATGAGCTGCTTAACGCACCAGCTTGTGTGGTGGTGGTGCTGCCCATGGGATTCATCCCAGTCATCTTTTGATCGACTGACTCAGGGTAACCCCCACTCCAAGATGCTGCTCTCGTTCTGGACAAGGGACCATTGCCAGTCCATGATGCTGCTGCAGACCCTTTGTTTCCAACGGGGGCTGCTACGTGATCCATGCTTGGGAACCGTTGCATGGATGATGAAGATGACGATGATGATGGCGATGAAAAGGATGCTCCTCTGATCACTGATTTAGGTGGTTCTTCACCAGAGGAGACGTCTTGGTTGTTTTTCCCTGCTGCATCAGTTTCCCGTTCGTCCACAGTTGCAGGTGTGTTGGGCACAAAAAATTTTGCTCCAAGTGGTTTCACAGATGGAACTGCAGGTGACCTGAAAGAGTTTGCCAAAGAGCCACCGCCCTTGTTGAATGTATCAACATATCTGAAAGGTGCCGCCAATGTAATATTAGCATCCCTGCAAACCAGATTTATATTGAGAAAGAAAGACCAACAGTAAATGATGATGGGGTCTACCTTGAACGAACTCCCATTCTACCACGAGCAGAAAATTGGTTTTGACTGGGTGGAATGGGTGGCATTCCAGAATTCTGTTCCAATGGAACTGAAGCTGTCATCGCTGGCCCCATCTTATCTGTATGGCTTTCCCGCTGGAAAGCATCATTGATGTTGTTCTCGCTCTTAAAAGCATTATTTATGTTGTAATCAGGGATACCATTCTGAAATGGTGTTGCTGTTGGAGGTGGTGGTAGGGCAGGTTCCTCAGCTGGAGGATCAGCACCTTCCTCCATCCATCTCTTAAGTTTTTCATCATAATAGAACTTGTTGCTTTCACCCAGTTTTGCCTTCGCATTACCAGGAACATGATATATATATATACATAAGTAAGAGATGGAGGATGTAGGGGTTGAAAAACCTAAAAGTTGCACAAACCAATTTATGTCAGAAAGTACCTGGTGATGGGACCTTGACACCCACCCCATGGTCTTCTGAAGAAGTTGTGAGCCAATGCGCCCAAAGCGTGACCCACCAGATACTGTTGCTTTGCTTCGTGCACCATCTGAGCTTGTATCCTTCCATAATATTTTGTTGAAGTCAGTAAACAACCATAAAGGTTTTCTTCTATTAATAAACTCACTGAATCTAGATATCTCATCATGGTCGATAGAAAAAGCAAAATGAAATAAGATAAAAGAGAACCAAAATATGGTAAACAAGTTGACCTGGACGAATTCAACTTTATCTAAAAGAAGAGAAAAATCCACCTGCTTTGGGCTTCGACCAAAATCAGGCTCTGAAATGCTTCTGTTGTGCCTACTCTTTCTACTATCATCACCAGTCCACTCAGAAATGGTTTCTCCTGATGTTGATGGAACTAAAGAGGACATGGCCATCGTAGACTGACTATTTGCAACTCTTGGGAAAACAGTGTGGGCTTCTTTATCATTAACACTCCCCTGAGGCATCGGCGGCAGAGGTGCTGGTGGTGCACCAATCATGCGATGAATGGATCTGTCGAAGGAGGTGAACAATTTTCCAACTAGATTTGCAGGAGCCAAGCTTGTACCATAGCCACCCTGGATAAATATGGTGAAAAAAGATCATAGCACTTCAAGAGTAAGCAGCGATGATATAAGACAATCATAGGCACCTCCTACCAAATTACCTGCTGGAGGGCACGCAGTCTCTCCTCAAGGGATGATAACATTGATCGCCACATTTCAACCTCAGAAGTACGACTAGAGTTCTTAAGCAACTTTGAAGATGCTTGACAGTACCTATATTAGATCTGATATATAAGTCATGAAAGAGGGTAAAAACAATTGAAGAAAAAAAAACTCTACTACTCACTTCAGTGAATCTGAAATCCTCCCCACTTCAGCCAGCATGTGTGCATAAATTACCTTGTATGGCTGGAAAGGTAGTAGGATGAACTGAGAATTTCCAAGCACCTTTGAATATTCATATAGCTCTGTTCGCTGTACAGAGAGTTTGCACAAAATCAGCTTTGGTTGGCTTTTCAACATATATAGGCCTTGAGCACCAAGATTTTCCAATAAAGAACAAATAAAGTTGACATTTAAGTCGAGAAAAGAGAAGTTTTTCATCACAAGGTTATAAAAGGAATTGATGAAAACTGTCTACAGGGGAATCTATTTCTCATTCTTCAACTGTATGCTTTCTTTTTAGCTTCAAATGATTTGAAGATTCATCATCACTACAAAATCAAAAGTTGATTCCACCACATCAAAAGAGTAATATTCACCAATAAAAGACACAAAGCAGACACTCCTTTGACTAACAAATGCAAAAGCATTAAAAGATTGATCCCAGTTTCTTTAAAACCACTGCAAGTGATCTTTAAATGAAAGTGAGCGACATCCTAGCAAGGGCTTGCAGCCAAAAAATAAGAACCAGAATATAACAGAGGGAACCACAATAATAATAAACAAGAAGATGGGCATTTGAAAGCATCTAATGTGTCTTCCCTATGTACATGCCACGTGGTGATATTTTATGCAGCACCACTTCCAAAATATAAACTAAAACAACAGCACACGGTGAAAACACACGAAATTTTTATACGATCATATAATTTTGTATCAAGAGTTTGAAAGATCATATACTTGTTCCATTGATGATTTTACCACAAGTGGAAAAAGTATAAACAAACTACTGTGGGAACTTTGAATATGTCTCAAGTAGGAAGGGACATAGGTAGGCATCCACATGCAGAAGTACACACGTATACAAACAAATGAAACTGGACAAGGTTGGACGATCATCACACAGAAACACATGTCAGCAAACATGTTTCGATAGAACAAATACACATATATGTTTGAGTATATGCATGTTGTTGACTCATAGGATTATCTACATGAGGAAAAAAACATAACTATTCAACGGACGCCACAGCAAGGTTGCTTCATGATTTGAGTTTGGATAGCCAAAATATTCTTTCCACAAGCATGGGCCTTCCACTGGACTGCCCTCTTTTAGAGGGTGGGCCTTGGTGCAACTTTATGATGGCTTCAATTTGACCTAAGCATCGAGCACATATCATGGGACAGTCTTGGCCCTTTCTATACTGTACAGTGATAAAAGCCCCATACATGAGGCTGTCTTTATGATAACTAATCAACAGATCAGAACAACATAATGGACAAATGGCTGTAATATTTTTTTAGCACAGCAGTTGGAGGGAGCATTCTCAAAATGTGACCCTATTCATATTTCAGAACAAACAAATACAAAACCAAAACCAGAAAGCAACTAAAATGAGAACTAACTTTTTTATCAATATCTTTCCGAATTTGTAAAACAACTCTAACCAACAAAACAAGAGCAATAATTAGCATAAAAATTCTGTTATATTAACATAAAAGGTGTAAAATGAAAGGACATAACCTGAATAGAATCAGGTGTGGCATATGTTCTGGGATATTTCCAGTGGTCCGCACCAATAAGACAGAGTCTTGCACTGTCAGAATATGGCTCAATATTTGCTTCAGCAATCAAGTAGCATGTGTGTGCAGCAATTATCTGCAGAATATGACTTAGAGACAATGTAGCATAAAGTATAACAAGGAAAACAACATAGATGATATGGTAAAAGGATGAATACAACATAAAAGGTCAAACAAACCTCTTGTCTCTCTTTCCATAGGCAATCTCCAAGATGAGTCATTACAAGTTCATCATCCTTTGTTCTGTTTGCAGTTATAATGGCCAAATTCTCTTCCCACTCATCCAACATACCACTGGCTTGGATCTGCCAGTCATTAGAAGAGGCAAATAAGCCTTTAAGTCTGAAGCAAGTCTCAAAAATTAGATCCCAGAAGAACCATGAACTGATTTTTTAGAACTAGTAGGTTAATGATGTCAGACAACTATGATGGGATTCTGGGAGTAATTTTTTCTAGAATTCTTAATATGGAGAGGAAAGAGAAAATAATATTGGGACCCAGTTCAATTTCTAGATGTCATGCCTTGGTGAGTGAGCTCACATTTATCTAATGCATTGATGATTGAAACACACCATTGGATGATGACTACCAAACTCGCTCTATAGTAAATCACTCATAGGGATGACAGCCTTACACCTCACACAATGTTGAAAAGAGAAATTTCATTCATTTTGTGTTATTCTAAATTTTGACCATTACATTTTTTATAGACCCTGAAATATGACAATTTATTATATTTGCAGAAGATCATCTTGTATGTAGATTTATCAAGCCCCCTGCCTAAATTAGTAAAATTATATCAAAACAGGCAAATGAAAATAGTTCCTGCATCAGTTCAGAAAAGAGAAACTATGAGAAATCATTATGTTTTCCGATAAATCATTTTGTTGATGCATGAATTTAACATTGTTGTGCCAACATTTAACCTTTAGTTCAATAGAAAAATCATGACATATGATTGGTGGTGTGCAAAGAGGTCTGATGTAAACTTAAATTGGACATGGAAAGCTTTTTAAGTAGATACAACCTTTCACAAAATTGTGTTGCTCAAAGAGGTCTGGCCCTACCGAGGGGAGTCACCCTATCACATCGTTATTTTTAAACAAAAAGTTGCTAAAAATTGTTTTGAAATGAATTTTGAAGTGATTTGCAATACAACAATTGCCTTCTTACACAATATCCCTTTCCTACACCAATCATACTCATTCCATTTAACATACATTGCTTAATCAATACGTGCTAATAATTTCAGACTTTAGTATATATTATAGAAAGAGTTAAGAGGACATGCAATTATAATAAAGCAGTTTAGGGCATGATTCCTACAAATGTGGGTCTAGGGAGGGTCAATGAGTCAATCTATACAATACTACTACTTGTAGAAAAATTGTTTCCACAGCTCGAACTCTGGTCATATAAAGCACAGAGCAAACGTACCAAATACACCAAAGCCCACCCTCTACTCCACAAGTAACTATCAAGTGTTTTGTAACTTAAAATAGAAACTAACAAATCTACTATTACAAAGTGATAGAACTAACAGGTGCCCTCTCCTACATCAACAATACCTATTTGATTTAACAGACATTAGCCTTCAGAAAGACTAATAGGAATATAAGTGAAAAAGACAACCTCATACATTGAGCACGAGGGATGAGTAACTGAGAACACCCAACTGAAAGTCTAATTAGCAAGTGATTATATAGAAGCAACTAGCACGTATTTAAATCCCCTCTGCAGCAATTGATTATTAGAAGTAGCGAGTGTTTAAATCACCTCTGCAGGCTGTTTAGATGAAGCTATGTTGTCCATAGAGAATATATCTGCAGGTTGCCCAGCAATAAGTAGGCACAGTGTTCGTAAAGGTGATCCAAATCTCAACTGATGGTGTGCCATCCTCTTCACCGTGTCAACATAAAACTGTACTCAAAGTAATGAAAGACATATCAGAGCTAGTGAAGAATCAACCAGTTCTAATCAATCAAATAATTGTTGATTCTATAATAGTCTATGACCACATCAAAATCATCCAAATGTTCTTGTAATTGCATAAATAAGCACAAAGTTGCACGAACCTTGTCTCCGAGCTGTGCAGCAAGAACAAGTGCAGGACCCCACAACTGACCTTCCTGTGCACATTGGAGAGCCTCTGTCCTTCTACCAGAAACAAGAAGGCTTTGTACCTTAGCAGCAATTGCCTGAAATAACCGCCGTACAGTATAGACATCTAAAGGCCATTCATCAGGCTATTTGTGTTAAGCTTGGATGAATTGAAAATACCTGTAGTTGTCCTTCTGATGGAATATTATCCAAACAATGAGTATACCAACCATATTCTCCTAAAGGAGCATTGCTCTCTTTAGATGAAGCAAACAGCTTAGTTACTGCCACTTCTGGGCCATTTACATCCTACCAAGAGAAAAATAATATCAAAATCAAAGGGACAAATGCTAAAAATTAAGCAGTGCAGGAGAGAAGTTAATGTATGTTTGACCCTAAAAAGCAAGTATTCTTTTTCTGACGGTACTATTTACTTTTTAAACACTAAGATGAACAATGGCAAGGTTAGCAGCTGTGCTTGCTAGTTTCCTTGTGTTATCATACTTTTTGATCATAAGCTTGACTAGAAGTGACTTCTGTGGTGGAAATAAAGATCTCAAAACAATTAACCTTGGAAGTTAGCCATCACGGTATAACTCACTCGAAAAATTAGGCAAGCAATATCAAAGAATCTGGAGATACTGCCTTAAACCACTAAGAATATAACTACCCGAGGCTGTAATGCCCACTCCAAGGAATATGCATATTATGAGACAAGAATCTCATAATTTTTTTCAAGCATCATAAAACTTGTTGAAAGCTTTCTTTTTTTCTCATATTAGAGAGGAATGGTGTATTTACCTGACCAGGGTTATCCAACATCGCCTCAGCTTATAGAATCAAATAGGCCATCAAATATTTATTCAAGATCGAACTAGGCATGCAAAGATCAGCAATAGTACCCACTATTAGCACCATAAAGACTGCAATTGCATGCCAGTAGAGCCTTAATCTTCAAATGCTACCCCCCACACGACAGGTTTACTGAATAAATTTTTCATATATTTAATACATCTTACAAGAAGACAACAAAGAAACCTAAGTCGGAGATCAAAGATGGTCTTACTTCAGACTGACTCACAAGAAGACAACAAAGAAACCTAAGTTGGTGACTAAACATGGCCTTACTTCAATTACACCATACACGAGTTTAGCATACAATAAATCGAGTGATTCACAAACTGACTCACAAGAAGACAACAAAGAAACCTAAGTCGGTGACTAAAGATGGTCTTACTTCAATTACACTAGACACAAGTTTAGCACACCATAAATCGAGTGATTAAACTACGGAAGCAATGTACATGTAAGCTCTAACACAAGCCACTTTCTATAATAATGTTCCATACTAATGTCTTACTTCTGCTTCCCTGTGACGAGCTTTGCACTGTCCAGTTCACATGTATATGTTCCTTAGGTCTTCCTTGATTTGTTTCTTTCTTTTTTTTTTAAATTTAATGAACATACTTTATAAGATGAAGATGACAAAATATGTGAAACAACTAGGGAAAAATGTTGAGGTTCTGAACAACATCCAATCAATTCTCATGTTTCCATACCTGGAATTGGTAATTATCAATAGGGAGATGTAGCTCAAGCAAAAAAAACATGCCTCAATATCATCATCTAAATTACAGGGATCCAAACTTAAAGTTCTAACACATAGCTAAAAGGGCCACAAATACGAAAAAAATAAAGTTCATTCACAATCTATGTCAAATAATCTAAATTTAACAATATGTCATACTCTAGAACACATAGAAAAATCAAAATGCTTGCATCTACATGTTCGATATCAATGCTAATCTTAAGCATCCAATTTTCTAAAATGAACTATAAATAAAGATTTTGGAGATCCTTCGTGGACACTTCTTAAGAGAACTAAGTATTTTTTTAAAAAAATTACTTTTGATAATGGATAAGCAATTATATCATTAAATGTTGATGGTAAAAAAACATGAAACAGTGATTTCATCTTAATCCATAGCTTTTATTATTATGTCATGAAAAATAAGTCTTTTCCTTGCAAATTAATTATGGTTGCTCATTAACCTTATGATGATCTATAACTGCATATCATAGCACTCCAAACGAATGCCAAAGTTTGTGATATTAAACCTAATGAATTCAACATAATTTTATAATTGTATTCATGATGTACCATATCCCCTTTACTCAAATTTTGAAGGATCAGTGAACTTCTTTTGAATCATATCAATATCTTATAGCAATATTCATGCATAACAATTGGCATAATAACTGAAGTATTTTAATGATGAGATATTAATTTATATATCAGATATCAAGTCGTCTAAGGCAATGCATGAATTAATGGTGAATGTTAATCAATATCAAAGATTGGATAGAGTTTAACCAAACAAATGCTTTATATCGACCAATTTAGACTGTTCTCCATTTTACTGACCATATCTCCATTTAGGCTAGTTCTGAACCTAGAAGAACAGTTTACAGTTCTATTCCCATTATGATCCTGGTCTCCATTTTTAAGGTTTGACACATTAATAATGTTATCACATCTAGGGGTCAAAGCAGATCAGAAAATATCCATCTGAATCAATTTTCTTACTTAATTGGATCTGGATATGTTCCACATATCTATAATCATATCTGCTATCTAATATCTGCAAATATGGGTTGAGTTTATCCATATCCAGATAGGCAAAAATCTGAATAAATTTTGAAGTATTTGTATTATGTATGTTAATCCAAGATATTTTTTTCTACCGATTTTCTAAATATAAATGCTCCCATTATTCAATTTCTGGTCATATTTTTTTTTCAAGTCTCTTGATCCAAAAAGTTTCATTGGTAATTTAGCTAGTCTTCAAATATATGTTGATAACATGTCATCCATATCAACATTCAAACAACTCTGATCTTTAATAACTGACAACTTATTAAAAGTCATATATAATTGCAAGATTCAGAATATCCAAATTCAATGAGTTCAAACAGAATATAGTTAGTACCTACAGCCAAAAAAAAAAAAAAAACTAATAAGGTTTATAGTTGAATAAATAAGTGGAGTTTAGTAAGTTATCATAAGTCCAATTCCCTCGAATATAAATGTTTAAATCAAACCATCAAATAATCAAATTGGTAAGAACTACAGGTATATATGTGAATTCCATAAGAGGTTGTGAATCTTAACTTTATTTATAACCTAAAGAGAATGATCGCTTTGAAAAGTAATTCAATACTCCTTTTATGTTATAGCCTCCATCACCACCATCTCACCACCATGATTATAACCCTGAAACCAACACCGCCTTCATATATGGTTATCATTTGCCACAATCTCATCCTATTTAGTGAACAGATACATGCTATAGTAAATGCCGCACAAGATTTGCTATACTTTGAGATTGTGATTCAACAAGACAATGGGGAAAGAAATCTAAGGATGTGGGAGCAGCCTGTGAACCAAGATTACTAAGGTATGAAAAAAGAGTAGTTGCATTATTCGAGAATAGCTAGTCCAAGAACAGCCAGATACAGTAATATGAAATCACAAGGTTACGAGGCTTCCACACAAGTTCATACCATTAAACAGGAAAGCAAAGTGTTAGCAGGTAAAAAAATATTTCAGACAAGGACTGTAAAGAATTAAAAATTAGGAAACTGCAACAAGCAATAAGTACATAGAAATAGTTAGTTTATTATGAAACAAATGTTATGAAACCTCTAATGATGGGTCTGATCCAAAAGGAGATCGGAGTTTTCCATAATGTTGCAATGATATTTTGAGCAATGAAAGAAGCAGCTTCAAAAGTTTTCCTTTCTGAAACTCCATGACAGGAGACTCATAGCTCAAGATTCTCTCATCTATCCATTTGTTTATTTCCTTTGTAGCAGCACTCCCACCAACAAGTGGACCAGGAAAACTTTGACGACACAGGGAATGGAAGTAATCCAAGACACCGCCAGAAACAGTGCTAGATGCATCAACTTTGTTCATCACAACTTCCGATAAGCTAAGGATTGAGATTGCACCATCAACAGTTCCCTTTCATATGAAAGCCAATTTTAGTAGCAAAACAATTGAAATACAACCAGAACAAGATGCCAAGTACTCTCTCTGTTAAAAATAAAGTTAGAAAATTTTGAACACACCTGGCTTCCATAGTCCAAAGTTGTTCCAGAAGAGCTGGAATTTTTCATGACTACAAGCATTCCACCAAATCCAAAAGTAACCAAAGCGTGTACAGGACGCCCAGCTGATGATCTTCCTTCATGAGGAACATTAGAGAACTGAGTATAAGAAGCATTTGTATCTTGATACAAATGCTGAGAGTAGTCAACAGAGTTCTGAATCTGATTGCCTGGGTAGCTGCTGGATAAATTATCATGTGCATTTGGGGCCATCTTTTGATGATTCATCCGATACATGCTTTCCCCATGGATAGAGTTCTGAGGCCTAATGGTGTCATTATTGCTCCCAAAATTACGACTCACAACAGGTTGAAATGTCCTGAAACCTACATTTTGATCTGTATAACTTACACCAGGGATGGTTGAACCGTAAAAGCTCCCTATCTGCTGGTTTCCAGATAAAACTCCAGATTGTCTACTTTTGTCCATTTGTTCAGCCTGGAGCATGTTCTGCTGAGCATAGCTATCTGTTGTATGATTCCAACACTCTCCAGACACTTGGCCGGCTAGGACACCATCAGTGCTTTGTTCAGATTGGCCAACATCATCACATATATGGTAGTTCCCTTTGGAGTAGTCAGCCAAAGCACCCACCTCATTCTGAGCTACAGTTGGCGCCATCTCTTTAGTCTGAGTGTATGACTCAACAGTGTACCATTGTTGGGTGTTTGTGTCATAGTACCATCCTGGATATTGAGGATCAAATATCATATTAGGTGGGTAATCCATGCTACCCTGATAACCAAGGTTCCAACTAGAAGTAGTATTAATTGTACTCTCCTCTGCTATGGTCTCCAAGACTGATGGTGAAGTCTGCTGCAAAAATAGCACATCTGAACTCCCCAAATTGGAATCTAAAACAGCATCTTGAGCACTGTCCATGAAATCCCCCTGTGAATTCACAATAGATGTTTCATAGCTATTTAACTGTGTATTTGTGGTTGCATCATAACCACCTAGCTGATACCACTGCCCAGTGGTTGCATCATACTTCCAACCAGGGTAGAGACTTTCCCAGTATTGTGCATCAACTCCATCCCAATTCTGCTCAGTGGCTGAACCAACAAGTTGCACACCCTGGCCATTTGAGGAATCTGTATATGGTTTGATATTTGCATTTTGGTTTTCTAGAGGAACAAAATTAAGGTCAGCATCAGATTTCAGCTTATCAGCCAATGAATCAGCATTCTGAGCAAAGAAATCAGAAGAGGTGTCCAACCCAACGTTGTCAAACTGCTGTGAGCCAACACTAAATGCACTCCACTGGACCTCCTTTACACTAGTTCCCTTAGATCCGTCGCTCTTACCAGTTGATAAACCTTGTGGTTCAATCCCAACAGTGTGCACAGATGAACTTTCTAATGGGACTACCTGATCCACAGAAGATAAAGAAGGCATGCTGTCCATTGAGACCAGAAAACCCCTCTCTGAAAACTCAGAAGACTCTAAGGACCCACTTTGCTGCTGACCATTTGATTCAGAAATCAATCCAGCATTGTCGGGACCCTCCAGTGAGGTACCAACATCACCAAGGCTGAGGTTAGATAAATCTCTAGCAATTTTTTCAGAATGAGGAATGGATCCCTCCACTCCAAAATCATCATCCACAAGCTTATCGAAGAAATCCTCATCGGTTTGGTCTTCCACCTGGAGAGGAGATGGAGATCCCATTCGATCACCAACAAAGCGACTCTATCGATACAAAATTCGCCTTCTGTCCCCGAAGGCAAGAACAGCAAAATTTTCTTAATCCACCAGGTGACCTACCTAATAATTGCCAAACCCTCCTTCCGAGATTAAAATTACAAAAGATCGAGCTGACAGGCGGCCCAAGCTCGTAATCTCAGCTTAAACTCGACCAAGATTATCCAAAACCCTAGCAGATCTCTAGCCTTATCCAAAGATTATGGGTCCTCTCCGGGAAAACAGAGTCGCGGGAAGCCGCAGATAGCAGGATCCGGGGATTCTTCCGAGATATGCCTATCTGAAACCATACAAAGATGCAAACGAAGGCAAGCTCGCGGGGATTCCGACAGGGAAGATGAATCGGTCTCTAGAAATTAGGACTTACGGAACGGACCGCTGGACCCGAAGAGCCGACGAGGATCGGAGCGATCAGAGAGGAGGGGGAACCTTCGCTTGCGATCCAGCTATCATGTCACACACCACCTTAATTGAAACCTTCGCGTTTTTCTTCCCTCTTTTTTTTTTTCCTCTTATTTTTCTTCCACTTTTTTTACCCTAATTTTCGGTTTTTCCCCCTCATTTTAAGTTGGATCACCTGAAACGGGAATCGAATGGGAAACGGGACCTGAAGCACTCGTGCGCCCGTGCAGAACTACGACACGCTTTCTTAACCACTCGTCAGGTGGGCCCTGCAATTGTACGAAACTTGACGACGCGGCTAATTCCTCCGGGGCCCGCACGTCGGCCGTCGGGTGGCGCGTAACGGAAGTGAGGTTATCTTACACTTAATCAGGCGGACTCTCTTGCTGTGTTGGCAGTCGAGCGCATTGCATTTCCGGTTTCCTTTTTCTTCATCAGATCAGGTGGTGGGTGACTCACATCTCCCATCTCTTTCCTTTCGGTCTTCTCTGACAGCTCAACATTTTTTTTATTAGGGATGCTCTTGATCACGTGGCCTCGCCCGAGTGATGTGTCTTCCCTCCCTCCCTCCCTCCCTCCCCACCGATGATCGTTCCGTTTGATCGCTGATGGTGCGCTGTAATGCACGTTCGCATGTGCCATTTACGTCACGAAATCAAGCACGCCGTGTCACCGAGAACAAAAGAGTCATCCATCCATGTGCCAAGCAAGTCCCGGAAGCCTGACGTGTCACAGACAAGTCACGAGGTGAGACAGAGTGGGTGTGATGCATCCCCGCACGCCAACGATTCAGGTGGTGCATCCACCATGCATGACCGTTTCGTGTGAGAAAAGGGGCACATGCATGTGCGTGCTTAACACCAAGTAATAATAGTATGCAAGCACTCAAATCTTGTATGCATGCGATTTAGCCAAATGTTACGGAACAATTTGCTCAGCTCGTGTTGTAGTCAGGCATCACATTACGCAACAGGTGCAGTTGGAATGTGCTCTGTTCTTGGTGGCACGGCCACCATCCTCGTGTTCCTCTATTATTATTGTGTCGGATATTTATCCTTTTTATATGTCCTCCGGTCTTGACATGTCGCAATATTGGCGGAAGCTTGTCATGCGTTGTGTCCCAGAGACCACTGGTCGAGACAACAGATTGTATATTCCGCGGCGCGTGGGACCAGCTTATCGACCAATAGGAAGCTCTCGTTCCGTGGCCGGTGGCTCAGCCGAGACGGCATGAGACGGACGCTTTGACCGGTGGAGCCACTGATATCATGATCGCGACCGTCGGATGCTCACAAAAGATCACTGCCGTCGATCTTGAATCTGACGTACGTACGTTCGGGGCCACCGCTGCGAACGAGGCGGGTGGCCCTCCCGTTCCGGGAGGTCGAGTTGGCGTGCGACCAGTTCCCGGCGCGGAGAACGTGGACGAGTCCGGTCACCGCGCACCAGTGTGCGAAAGATTCTCAGCTGCTGCTGCAGCGAACGAACGGCCTTAACACGCCAATCGAACGATCCGCAGATTAAAGAGATTTTTTTTCTTCTTTTAATTCCATGATAAATATCCCGAAGTTTATTTTAGTAGAGCATCGCGAGAAAATTTGCGGATACAAACAAATAGTAGAGCATTTATTGCAGAATTACCTGACAATCCAGCTTTACTTTATCTGGAGGATCTTTTCTGGTTCGGTAAGGCGAAAATGTATTCACTAAAGTGCAGGAAGCGGTAAGCAGAACCCCGCCGCATGTTGATCTCGCCGGAGAAAAAAAGAGCTCGGTCACTCGCCTCGAACACCCGAGTGGCGGTTGACGAGGAGGCACGGGGTCCACCGCACCTGTTCCTCAGGTAGCTGAGCGGGTACAGATAATGCCGTTACAAGCATAGCCGAAACCGACTCGTTTGGCAACTGATACCGCCGTGAGCATGGAGGTAGCGCGAGTCCAAAACAGAGGCGCAAATGGAAGGAAGATTGTAAGGGAAGAAACAAAAGTGTCATAATGAGGGACAACAGAAGCAGCAAGTGGAGGAAAGAAGAGGAAAGAAAACTAAATAGCCAACAACAGCTGGAAGCATCGCCCTTCCTCTTCCTTCCGCCTCGCACACTGCTGATCCCACTTCCGGTTCTGTTCTTCTTCGTCAGCGACAGAGAAACCAGCATTTCTTCAAAGATTGGCCTTTAACTCACATAATTACAGTAAAAAGAAGTAGAACAAACGAGTTCTTTTTACATTCTTTTCCTCACTCTTATGATTCATATCGTTCGACTCTAACTGATGACCCAGATCCGACTCGCATAGAACACAATGAAAAATCGATAAAGATCAGGCTCGGATTGCGTTTTCTTCCAGAGTAACCACTGAAATATGAGATTTTGTCGTTATTTATAGCGTTTCCTCTGGACAATTTACCTCGAATTGCCTCCAAAATGGCAGTCTTTGAGAAAGGGGGTCACTTATGACGCGAACTCCGTTGCGACGGAGAGCGCCGAGAGTTCCGCCTCCTCCTCCAACTGAGCTGGCAGGTTGAGATCTATGAAACCGTCGTTGACCGCGAAGGGAGAGTGCGGCGGCGGCGGCGGCGGCGGCGGCGAAGGGCGAGCAGGGGTGGTGGTGGCTACGGCTTTGGCGGCCGAAAAATGGGATCTTTTGTGCCCGCCGAGAGCCTGGCCGGAGGAGAAGACCCTGTAGCAGTATGGGCACTCGAATACCTTGGGATCGCGATCGGCGGCATCGGCATCAGAGGGATCCTTGCCGCGGTTTCGGATCCCAGCGATCGGGACGCATTCTACCCCTACCCTCTTGTGGCTCGCGCGGTGGCCGCCGAGAGCTTGGTACGATCGGAAGTATTTCTTGCACGTACCGCACTGGTACCTCGTCCTCTTCCGCCACGATCTAGCGGTGGCCTGAGGCTTCGTCTCCTCCTCCCCGTCGTTGAAATAGAGTTCGTCCTCGTTGGCGTCGTCACAGCCGTTGGATTGGCGTCCTTCTGCTTCGCACCTGGACCAGGCGTCCCGGGAGAGCAGCATGAGGCAGCGGGCGACGTCCTCGTCGGGGGATGCGTCAGAGACGGAGCTGAGCGGCTCGGCGTCGGCGGACGGATCCTCTCGGCGGCGAGGGCGGGTGAGCCGCCGTCGGAAGGACGACTCCGTGTCGCTCTCTCCGTCCTGGACGACAGGAAAAGCTCCGCTCCCGGCTCCCTTCGCGGCGGCGATGGAATAGGAGAACTCCGGATCGACAAGGCCGGATCTTCTCCTGGATTTCTCTCGGAGGCCGTACGTCGCCGCCGGCGCCACACTGTCCTCATCCGCCGCCGGGAAGGAGGACGAGGATGCGCACGGCGAAGGGAGGTGCTGCTGGGGCTTCATGGGACGAGGGGCAGGGGCGACGTGGGAGCGCATGTGGCCGCCGAGAGCGCGGCCATTGGAGAAGCGGCGGTGGCAGAGCTTGCATCTGTGCCTTTCCATGGCTTCAAAACTGGGATCTTTGGATCTCCAAGCCTCCGAGGTTGCACTCTCTGCTACTGTTCCATCACTTCTCGTCTTCTCCTCGCCAGCTTTAATTCGGTTTCAGGAACTAAAAGAAAGAAAGAGGGCAGTGACAGTCGTCGTTCCTCTCACTCTTTAACTCCAACAAAGAGAGAGAGAGAGAGAGAGCGAGAGAGGAGGTACAGATGGAGGTCACAAGGTTAATAGTCCAAAAGGAAGGTAATTTAACCGAAGCCATAAAGAAGCAGATACTGTATCGTCTAATGACATTAGTATTACGTCCACACCGAACTTTAATCACATATCGGGCCGAGGCTCCATTAAATTTTGGACCGGGCCAAAAAATAAGAAGCCGGTCAGGTCTCGTTCTTTTGACATCTCTCGCTCGCTCGCTCGATCGCGCCCGGGTTCGGTGACATTCCGGTCGCTTTGTTTCCCCTCGTTTCCTGCGAAAGAGGCATGGCGGCGATCGCGGACTCTGGCAGCGGGTCCGATAGCGCGATTGCGAGATCGCCAGCGAAGGGAGCGGGTGGCCTAGCCGGGGAGGCGCGGTGGGTCGAGGACGCCCTCCGTGGAGCTGAGGATCTCAAGCAAACGGTCACCGCCGCCGCTGAATCCGCCTTCCAGGCCGCTGGATCCTCTGCTGAGGATCTCAAGAGATCCGTCACTGCTGCTGCAGACTCGGCTTTCCAGTCCGTCGCCTCCGTCCTGTCGCGGATCGTGTCGGACTCGTCGGAAAGCCTCGAGGAAGCCAAAGTACGTCTAGGTTATCGACCATTTGTGCCTCCTTTTCCTTCCGGTCTTATTCTTCTTCATTGATGTTAAATCCGCGACTTTTAGGTTAAAGTAACATGGGCGAAGGATCACTATGCGGCTGCCGAAGAAGTGGCACTGGCAAAGATTAAAGGTCTTGATTTTATCCCGTCCTACTGCTTATCTTTTAACGTTTCTACTATGAGTTGTGATGTTTGTATAGGTTCCCCTGTTATTGTTTACAGACGGGATTGTTGATGCGGCACTACATCCAGCATTGTCTTGTGGAATTGCTGCTGGCTTGGGACTTGCCCTTTTAAAAGGTAGGTTTTGATCTTTTCGATGTGGATTTTATGTATGTACCTTTTATGATGGTGCTATTGATTTATGGATAATGGCAATATTAGAATATATGGTGTTGCATGACCATGAATAAGTGAAATGGAGAAAATTTATCGTCATTTCCTTCATAAATTATCTTTCTCCATTTTTTTTGCAATAATTTAGAAATACTAGAGGACTAGATATGTTTTGGATTCACGTTATCACATGGTGATCTTTTTTAATGATGATCTGAATCAAGACTAACACGTCTTCTCATCGTTCCTATTTCTAGGACCTAGACGTTTTCTGATCCGCAATGCTAGGCGTATTTTTGTGAGCGAAGAGGTTGGTTGCTCTGTTATGTTTATTTCAGACTTTGATAGCTGCATTTACCATTTTGCATTACATTCTATTAATATCTTTCATAAGCTTTGTTAGAAAAGTTTCTTTTGCTTAGCCTTAAATTTTGTGTTCTTCGCAAATGTTATAAAAGCGGCAGTTGATTGCTTGACAATTTCCTATATGATGGAACAAATTCAAATAATTGATTAAACGTTTGGCTCATGGAACTGCAAGAGTTACTCAAAGTCAATTGTTGAGCTATATTTTTTACACTGGCATTCAAGTGCATATGAAGGGCATATCACTCATGATGGTTTATTCATGCATTATTGATGACCTTCTAGTTCAAGCACAAACTAAGGGTCATCCTAGGGCATCAGACTTCTGTTGATATGATGTTTAAGGAGGATAAAGTGTGTTTCTTGAATTGAACATATGATAAATGAAATTGGGGCAAACTTACTGTGATATCAAGGTTCGCCTATTTATTTACTTAAATGGCTGTCTTAAGAATCTTTATCATCCAAATGTTCTTGGTTTGCCAAGATATTTTCTATGTAGGAGCTTTTACTGCATTGAGATTTCTGTAGACACAAACATCAGTTGGTGCTCTTTGAGGAGTCACTAAGACGAGTTATTTACTGTTCATTTTCTAAAGAAAAAACTCCTCAATATAGTTGGATTCTTTTGTGCGACGCTCTGAATGGATGCTTAGCTGCTCGAAATAAGATGGAAGAAAATTAATTGATGAAGTGTGTCTGCTTCAGGCCCCTATTGTCTCCACTATGATTTTCTTCTTGTCTCCATTCTTTCTGTATCTTTTTTGATGTATTGATGCTATTTATTTGTTTACAAACGTATACCTTTGCTATTCCTTATTAATGTTCAATTTCCCCTAAACTAACTGGAGCAGGGCAACCTTTTGGTCACATGTAATCCTTTCAGCAATTAGGTTGCATCAACATGATCTTTTTACTGGGTGGGATAATAGATGAGAAGTTGAAGGAAATAGAATTCTGAAGTGCATTATTCTTCTAGGAAATTAATGAAAACCAATTATATATGTAGTTTGTGATGTGTTGCATTAAAGTACTATTAACACTTGTCATATTATAAAGACTCAACATTCTTTCACCGGGGAGGTCCTTGGAAAAGCACCAGATAAATTTTTGTTTTCAACAAAACATTTGATCAAGTTATGCCCAGTTGCATTGATATTTGATAGTGTTAGTGACTTCATGATTGCAAAATTGTTGTACAGGCTTAGCATAAAAAAAATGTGTACAACTTACTTTTGAAGCATGTTTTGTACTTCCCTTTCTGTAATTTAGTTTTATGTATGCTATAAATGGATGAAAAGATGATATAATTCCCCATAAAGTGGATTTTCATGAAGTTTTTTTTCTCAAATGTTTAAGTCAAAATTGTTTGTTTTTTTTGTAGTCTATGCTCTCCAGTGCTCAAGTCAAAGTTAAGGAGCTGCAGCAATCAGTAAATCTTGTGACGAACGAAAGCAAGAAGTTGGAGGTAATTCCTCTTGCACAGCTTGTTGTGACAGGGTCTCTATTTAGCCAATTGGAACCACAAAGCCTGCCTTTTTTATTTTCATAAGCATACAAGTAATGAGAATTGATGTTTCAGAAATTTTCCTATTTAGGATCAGTTCTTCTGGTAGACTTCTGCACTGTTTGATCATAATTTTGCTTTAAATCTTATAGCGGATGTATAAATTCTTTCAGATGAAATGCCTGTTTCCAATCAGTTTTGTTGGATACATTTGCACTGATTCACTGAGCATTTCGGGTTAATAGTTGGGATGTTTCTTCAAAATCATTTATTTAGCATACATCAAAATGTTTGTTGTCACTGTCATTGTTACCATATAATTTGGTGTAATTGTGTGTTATGTATTATATATATTTTAAGGGTTCAAATTGTAGAAGTCCATGTTTTTTATTCCTTAACATTGCAAATGTTAGGTTTGGCTCTGATGAACCCACCTTAACACATTTGGAAAGGGCCATATGTCTCCACCTTGCACTAGGATTAGTGCAATCGGTTATAGCTTGGAAGAGGTAGAGACATGTGAGTGCTTAAGAGGAAGTACATCTTCCTTTCTCCTGCTGATGTCTGCCCGCATCCTCTGTGTTGCTTAAACTCCTTCAAGAGCAGATTCTTCATTTGGTGGGCTATATAGACTATATAGTAAGACTCTCTTCAGCTAAAAGAACTGGCTTGGCATTTCCATTTTTATCCCTTAAGATAATTATGCATACATTATTCTCGTTCTTGGGTTGCCTCTTCTCCACTCTCAATGTGCCCCATCTACCACCTAAGGTTCTTTTTTGTTGGTTCTTATTGATATGCAAATATTGACCCTTTGAGAAATCTCAGTGGGGCTTACTTTTCATGGCATTGTGTTGGAATATTTAGAAAGAAGGAACAACCAAAAAATTCTTCCTAGTGCTCTTGTGTTTTCCTCTGCCGACCTCCCTTTTTTCCTTTTAACTCTTCCTTGCCAACTTTTCCTAAAAATGGTTCTATAATTTGGTTGATGTCAGCCCATAATGAAATAGAGTAGGCAGGCACAACAAAAAAGCTACACACATATCGATGGTACATACCTCCAGAAACTTCATGTTTGAACTTTCATTTATTTTCTTGTAGTTGCTTCTTAGCAATTACGCTTGTTGTTACTTAAAATTGCAAAAAGTTGCATCATATCTGTTAGTGACATGCCAGCTAGGTGGTTCTCTGTATCAGTAGGTTCTTGGCACTTTATCCTGAACTGATTATTATTTCATGTTATTGACTGGGTGATAAACACTATTTATGACAAATTGTTGTTTATGTACACATAATCTGAATGACTGTGGTACTTCTATGCTTTGAAATGAGTCAGTCATGAAGATATACTTAGCATCTAATAAACGGACTGAACATTCTTTTGTGTTGTGACTTTGGGTTGGCCCGATGAGTTGCTACTAACACCTGTAATTAATATTATTTTTGAGCTAACATGAAATGCTAGTGATTTCAGCCTGGAGCGGTTTCCCAATGTGATTCTCATATTTTTTGTTGAAATAATTTTAAATTGGAACATTTGAGATTCATAAACTGAACATTTTGTTCCCTATTCAGGATAGGGCTACACGAGCGGTAGAGGATATGAAGAGAGGGCAGAAGAGACTTATGTAAGGCATAATACCAAGGTTGCTGATTTTCATTTGCACTTATTTTTTTCTTTTTTGGTTTAATTTATTGGTTATTCTTTGGCAGAGAGGAAGGATGTCAAATTCAAAAGCAATTAAACTTTGCTGCTGGTATCGAAAGGCAAATCATGTGTAAGTGATTCTTATCCTTGTCTCAAGTGGTCATTGGATTGAACTAACATAACTCGGGTATCTTTACCGATCTACTGATACAAATTGGCTTCTTGTTTCATCAGCCCTGAAAGGTCGCCTTAATGAACTTCCCAAGGCAGATGCTTCTCGGTACCAGTCACAGGTTCGTACTATGGATATAATCTTGTGGTTCTTCAAGTAGTTCTTCAATTGTTTGCCCATCAGTCATCATTTTCATAGAAAAATTCAACTTGTATTCTACACCAACTTCTATCACTCATCAAGTTTGAGAAGTATACAGGAGAGAGGTGATTCGTGCAGCCAACTTTGGTTGGTCCAATTAAGTGTTCTCTAATACACTGTTGTAAGATCATGGTGTCATAGGGAGTCATTCTTACAGCAGTTGCAATCTAAGGTTACATAACTGGGTTAAGATTTTCTGGAATAATACCACACTGAGTGCCAGCTGAGATGAAATTTCACCGGCTAGTATAAATTTAATGAAGCAGAGTTGAACATTGACATGTACTTTCTGGATCTAGAGAGTGTAAGTGAACTGCATACTTAACAGGCTCTTCTTAATAAGCTAAATTTATACATGATATAAATCCGTTTTCTGCAACAGTAACACAAACCACCTTATAACCAACCTTTATTTGAACTCCAAAAAATAGTTCTGCTCGAGTTCCTGTTGAATTGTTGCTGATGAGAACTACTGGTGTTGTTCATGTAGGTTTCCACCATTTCTTCTCAGATCAAGCAAGAAAAGAAGGCTCTTAATGGGGCCCTCTCGAGGATCATCAATCATGGAATACCCATGTGACGTTCCCCTCTCCATTTCATTCTTTTTTTTTATGTACACGAGTGATTTCTTACACTCCTATTACTACAAGCTGTAAGGGAAAATAATGAGAACTTGTTTCCTTGGAATATGCCATGGCTTACATGCAGCATGATTTAATTTTTCCTTTTGAATACTGGTAAACCATATTTGAAATATGTGTTAAATAAGATTAGTCTTGATTGTGGGCATAGTGAAGCCTATAAGGAGTTATTTTGTCACCATGACTGCGTAATAGACATCTTAGAGATGATCTTTCAAATTTGTTTCTTTCACACTAACAGAACACAGTAATATCAGGCATTTATGGACATAAGGCAGATGTAACCAGCAGTTCTAATGTCAACACAGTAATATCAGGTTAAGCTTCTTGATATTAGTCTTAAGCTATTTTTTCGTATCTGTTAGGTTTAATTCAGTTTTAACCTTAGTTAGTTCACTTTTATGATAACAAAATGCAACAGTTAGTCAAAAGTATAATATAATACAAGATTGCTGACTCGATGTTTGTATCCTCGAAGATGATGTTATGAACTACAATATCTTTAATTGAAACGTACAAAGAACATGATATTATGAAATCCATCTTTGATATGTAAATCATATTGATGTTAGGTCGACTCCACTAACCCAACTGAGCTTCTTTCCTGCCTAAGGATCTTGTAATCATCTTTAATAGTTGATTCGTCCCTAATAGCTTGTCGGTAGAAAAATATTTAGATTTTGTTGACATGATGGAATCGTTGATTAAGACTTTTTTTTATCATATAACGTAATTATCACTTGTCGAATATTCTCATATAACATATCAAACTTTTAGATTTATCACATTCAGAACTGTGGCACCTTACTGGGCACATAGACAGCTAGTACGTTCCCAGTATATATATATATATATATATATATATATATATATATATATATATATATATATATATATATATATATATATATATATATTCTTCCTCTCCTTATTTTTTTTTTCGTCAATGATAAAGAAAAGATATATAATCAAACGAGATGATCGAAGAGGAAGAAATAGTTTTTTATATTTATAAAATCAAGATAACGTTTTTAAGATTTAAGATGTTAGAGAAGATTAGAGGATGAGATTTCCTCAATTAAATTTGAATCTTAAGGTGGTTGGAGATGAAGTGGGTAAAGATGATATCTTGATCATATCTTTATCTTTTATCATCTCTTGTAAGATTGAGATTCTGTCAAGGATGTCAATCTTGGATCAATGTAAAGAAAACATCTTGCGGGGGAGTGATTTTGTGAAAGAGACTACTAGTTGAGGAGTCTAAAATGAGCAAAAATTATAGACTTAAGATTTTTATGTTTGAGAGGATATAATCATGTATATTTAGTAAAATAATCTATGAAAATAACATGAAATCTAAAATTGTGAAAGGAAATGGTTGGGGTAGGACCCCAAACATTTGTGTAAACTATTTCAAATGACATAAAACAATATATAGAAGATGTTTCAAAGGGTAGTCTATGACTTTTATTGCTAACATCAGCATCACAATGAGTTATAATATTACTAGTTTTCATAGTTGGAAGAGAATAACAAGAAATCAATTTTTGTTGGATGAGGGATAAGAGATGACCAAGACGACGATGCTAGATATCAATTGAGGTTGCAACTGAGTAAGTAGTGGGCTGGGTGACTTGGGAAGCTGATGGCCACTTATAAATGTTGTCAGATATCTTTATCATAGAAGATAAAGATATGATAAAGATATTATCTTCAACCACTTCATCAGTGAAGGAATGACCTATCAAAGCCAAGTAATTAATAATAACTTTTATATTTTGTAGATAATCAGTAATAGTACTTTCCTCTTGTTTAATTTTCATCAAACCATGTGAGTACGGGAGCGATTGTCCATGCTTATAATGCGGTATTGCATGAAGATATCAATAGAGCAACAGATCTAGCAACCGAGGCTCGAATTGCTTGTAAGATAAGAAGATCATGACGTAACCATAGTTTGTGAGTAGGATTTGGTACAAGATCGGGTTCTCCTGGTATTTAGATCCTTTCTGGTGGGTAGTAGAGAGAGCCATCGACACAACCTATTAGGTCATATCCAAATAAAAGATTAGAAAATTATATTTGTTAGGATGCATAGTTGTTGCATTTGGATAATTTGAAGGATATTAGACTTGCATCATTTATAGAGATCAACCTTGTATATGAGAAGAACTATTGTTCCCTGCACGAACAATAACCAGAGCGTCAAATGTAGTTGATATAAACATTATGAGGATGTGTACCGATTCGAAGGATCCATATGTGTGTCTCTAATAGATCAACAAAGGGGTTACGTTTCTTCGTAGAGGTGCTCGAAGAAAGGAGTGATCGTGATAGAACCCTAGGGTTCTATCATGGAGGAAAATGATAGAAATGGGGGCTAATCGATCTCTTCGAGGGGATTGGGCCTCCTAGATCACTTTGAGGGGATCTACCTCCTAGGGTTTTCCCTTTAGGCTAAAACTAATACTTCATTCCTTGATTTTCATAAAGAATTTATAACCTTATTTATAGGGCTCTACCCAGAGTCATGCTCAACTTCGACTCTTACCTAACTAATAAACTCCTAACTAAAAATAATAACTGACTCCAGCCCAATCGAAGATAAAAATCAACTTTAACCACTCATAACTGACTTGATGAGGTTCACCCGACCTATAACTGATTTCGATTAACATGACTCAAGCTAAATAGATGGACCCTTTTTTATCTGATGGCTAGCGGTCATACTATGTCTTCTTTTGAGGATCACCACTTCGAAGTCTTCCTATGGCGTCAAAAAGAAATCTACAAGTAATTTTTTACCGTGTATAATCAGCTTTACCTTTGAGCACCTATTATCACAAATTAGATTCGCCCGTTAGCAATCTTGTCTTCGAATTTGTCACAGCTTCCGTGATCGGACTCCATATTATCAATTTTTGATTCCTCCTTAGCTGGTTCAATTGTCAGTAGTTTGTCACAACCTTCATTATCATACTCCACATTATTAGTTTTTTATTCCTCTTTAGCTGGCTCGATCGTCAGAAGCTGCTCTTTTATGTTGACCACTTTAAAGTCATCCTTCATTTATTTATCCTATTTATTGAAGCTTCTATCCAACAAATGTCCATATTGATTTTTCTTTCGTGCATGCTAGCGAATGATATGGTTGTTATCATAGAGCAGGGATTGCGAGCTTTAACTTCACACCAAATCTCAGGATTAAGTCCCTCGATAAATTTTCTCACCAATTGTATCTCAGACCAATCTCTGGTTTGGTTCGAAGGCACTCAAATATGCTATGGTACTCATGTACTATGGAAGTCTGACAGATTTTGACGAGCTGTCCATTAACATTCTTGTACTCCGACGGTCTGAAGCGAATCAGGAGCTCTCTCTTGATCTATCCTCACGAAGGGACTCCGTGATAGGTCTCGTACAAATCATATCATTGGATCGCATCACTTTCGAGTTGAGTGGAAGCTATCTCCACCATGGATTCCTCCGGAGTCCTGTGAAAATGAAAAAACTTTTTAGCACGTGAGATCCAATCGATTGGGTCTTCATCTTCCCATCTGGGAAACTCCACCCTCATGTATGTGTATATTGTGTCCTGCCCATGATCATACTTTTTAAATCGACCCCCTTTGGAACTTTCACCATGTTGAATCTTGTTGGGGCTCTCTGATTGGCTTCTTCTAAATTCGTGGATGAGTTCTTGGAATCTATCTTCTATATGGGCCTCGAAAGCTTTAAACCTTGCGTTTAGTACATCATCTGTAGTCATCAAGTAGGATTGTAGATCAGTGATGTTCAGTTCTTTTTTTTTCTGTTGTCGAGTCAAGGGCATATGTCGTAGATGTAGTAGGACTTAATCGCAACGAGATTATCAACATCGGTAAGCGGGGGACAGTGATGGTTGGCAGTGGTGAGGGCTGTGATAGGGGATGGCGAGGGCTGCGGTAGGAGACAACGGTGCAGCTACGTGGTAGGTGAGGCTATGATCGAGGAGGAAGGCAGCGACGATAAGCAGGGGCACCAGGAAGCAGAGAAGGTTGAAGGAGAGGGTAGCGGCTGCGGCCGACGAGGGCTTTGGCTGCGGTTGCGATTATTGAGGAGGAAGGCAACGGCGATAAGCAAGGGCAGTAGGAAGCAAAGGAGGCTGAAGGGGAGAGAAGGAACAGAGGTGGCCGGCGAGTGCTGCGGTGTTTGGGGTGGCTGATGGCGCTGAAGTGGTTAAGGAGAGGAGCAGTAGGGTCCTGCGAGGAAGCAGGGGAGGAAGATGCGGCAGTAAGGATGGTATGGGCGGTTGGGCAGTGCTGGAGGGAGCAGAAACGATAGCGCTGGATCCGCAAGCAGGTAGAGTCAACTAAGCAGAAGGGGCGATCAAGGCTACGGCTGGCAGAGGAGGAAGGAAGAGGGCAGCGGCAGTCGCCGACGATTGGCAACGATGGTAAGTGATGGGGAGGAGAGGAAGAAGAGGCGACGGTGGTGGCAGCTTGCGTGGCTGCACAGAGGAGGAGCAGAGGGTGATGGCGGTGGGTGTTGCGGCTAGCTGCAACCTTCGGTTGCACGGTGAGGAAGAAGAAGGGGGCAACGAGGTCCGATATGGGCTGTCGCAAGGAAAGCGAGTTGCTGGGGGCGTCGTCGACGCGACTGGGCATCAATTAGCAGCGACGACAAGGCGATGGCCGAGGGCTGGAGAGGGAGGAGGTAGTGGCGTCAACGTGAGGAGCGCCTAGTGGTGATTGCAGCTGAGAGCAGGGGAGGCAGCGGCTGAGGCGGTGCTGGAGGAGAAAGGGAGATGGCGGCCGGCGATAGGAGCAGGGGAGGAAGAAGGGGCAACAGCAATGGCAGCGTGTTAGAACCCTAGCTAAGTTGGGTCCATCTATTCAGGTTGAGTCATGTTAGTCAGAGTCAGTTATGGGTCGGGTGAACCCTATCAAGTCAGTGGTTAGAGTTGATTTTTATCTTCAGTTGAGACGAAGTCAGTTATTCTTTTCAGTTAGGAGTTTATCAAGTTAGTTAAAAGTCAAAGATTAGTGGGACTCTTGGCAGAGCCCTATAAATAAGGTTGTAACTCTTTTATAAAAATCAATCAATTAAGAAGTATTAGTTTTAGCCAACGGTAAAACCCTAGGAGGTAGATCGCCTCGAAGTGATCTAGGAGGCTCGATTCTATCAATTGGTATCAGAGCCACGATTCTCGGTGTTTCTGTTGTAATTCTGCAATCGCTCCTCTTGTCATTACCGTCATCACCGCCATCGTCGTCGTCGTCGCCATCTTTGCCACTGCCATCTCTCATCCTTCCCTGCCACCTTGCTGTAGTTTTATGTACCAATAAAAAAAAAAGAGAAAAAAGGGGAAAAGAGAGAAAGAGAAGAATAAGAGCACAACTGTCGCATCTTTCTCCCCTCGCTTCCAGTCGCATCCTCACCATGGCCACTCGCTACTGGCTCCTCTCCACCGCCGGCCCTGCTGCTATCTTTCGCATCTCGCCCCTTCTTCCTCTCCTCATCAACCGTCGACTAGCCCTCGGCAGCAGCCACCCAACCCCTGCCACTATCACCACCGGGCAGCCCTCTGTTGTTGTCCCCTGTCACACCTAATGTCGCTACTACCTTCCTCCTTCATCGCCATTGATCATCCTTGCTATTGCCAGTCGTTCCCCATCGATTGGTCGCCGCCTGCCACTCTTCCCCGCTGCCGCTGCTTCCTCCCTACCTACGGATCCAGCGCTGCCATTTCTTCTCCCTCCAACGTTGCCCAGCCTCTTCCTCGTCGAACCCCGCTGCTCTCCCGTTGTCGCAGCCCTCGCCAGACCCCGTTGCCCCCTTCTTCTCTTCCAAACCGCTTCTTCTGTAACCTCCTCGGTCAGGCCCTCCTCTGCCACTGAGGTACCCTCGTCCCTTCTTCCTCCCTTGCCGCAGCAATCGCCCCAAAACATCGACGTGATTGTTGTCCTTCCTACCACAACTACCGGCCACCTCTGTTCCTCCCCTCCGCTCCTCACGATGCTGCTACCGCTTTCAACCGTGCCCCTGCCGCTGCACCTCCTTGCTGCTACTGCTTCACCTTGCTGCCACCACTGCCCCTCCTTGCCGCTCCTTGCTCCTCACCCGGTTGTCGTAGCAACCGCTGCCCCTCCCTACCGCCGCCTCATCTTGCCCGACAATTTCGTTGTGGCCAAATCATACTACATCTACGATGCAAACTCATGCCCCTAACTCGATAGCAGAAAAAAGAACTGAACATCACTGATCTACAATTCTACACGGTGACTACGGATGATGCATTAGACACAAGATTTAAAGCATTCGAGACTCGCTTGGAAGATAGATTTCTAGAGCTCCTTAGCGAAATTAGAAGAAGCAGAGAGTCCCAACAAAACTCAACATGGTGAAAGTTCCAAAGGGAGTCGATCTGAAAAGTATGATCAGGGGCAGAACACAAGATACATACGCATGAGGGTGGAGTTTCCCAGATGGGAAGATGAAAACCGGATTGGCTGGATTTCACGTGCTGAAATTTTTTTTTGTTTTCACAGGACTCCGGAGGAATCCAAGGTGGAGATCGCATCCATTCAACTTGAAGGAGACGTGATCCAATGGTACGATTAGTATAAGCATACTCATGGAGAACCCTCGTAAGAGCAATTTAAAAGTGAGCTTTTGATTCGCTTCGGACCATTGGAGTATGAAAACATGGATGAACAACTCGCCAAAATCTGTTAGACCTCTACCGTACAAGAGTACCAGAGCATATTTGAGCGCCTCTCAAACTAAATCCAAGACTAGTCTGAAAAATAACTGCTGGGAACATTTATTGAAGGGCTCAATCCAAAAATTCGGTGCGAAGTTAAGGCTCGACAACCTCGTACCGTGATGGCTGCCATATCATTCGCTTGCATACACGAAGAAAAGCTCAACATGGACAATCGCATAAATAAAAGCATAAATCAACCAAGCCGATAGCCCCACCTCCCTCCACTCCAAACCCTCGAAGACTTACCAGAAAAGAGCTCCATGAAAGATCAACAAAAGGGTTGTGCTGGCATTATGATGAAAAATGGAGTAGAGGACATCGATGCAAATAGGGCCATCTTCTGATGATAGAACCAATTAAAGAGGAATCAGAGAATGATGACATGGACTCTGATCGAGAAGATACAGATTCTGATAATGCTATTAGATGCAATAGTATGCTACTCTAACCCGCAAACTATGAAAATCGAGAGAATTTTGAAACAACAGTCTGTTACTATTTTAATCAATACTGGTAGCACTAACAATTTCATGGATAAAAGGCTTGATGACCAATTGGCCTATCAAATTCAAGACTGTGATAGATTTGAAGTCAATGTTGCTGATGGTCGAATTCTAATTTATAATAGTAAGTGCTCAAAAATCAAACTGATGGTACATGACCAAGAACTACGGGTGGATTTCTTTCTGATACTCTTGGAGGATATCAAAATAGTGCTTGGAATTGAATTGTTGTAACTCTGGGTGATGTCACATGGAATCTTTCTAAACTAATTATGAATTTTTTTATTAATAGAAAGCAGGTGATCCTAGGAGGCAGATCCCCTCAAAGTGATCTAGGGTTTTATCATGGAGGAAGAGGGTAGAAAAAAAGGATAATCGATCTCTTCGAAGGGATCAGGCCTCCTGGATCACTTTGACTAAAACTAATACTTCATTCTTTGATTTTTATAAAAAATTTACAGTCTTATTTATAAGGCTCTATAAAAAGTCCCGCTTAACTTCGACTCTTAACTAACTTATAAACTCCTAACTGAAAATAATTACTGACTTCATCCCAACAGAAGATAAAAATCTACTCTAACTATTTATAACTGACTTGATGAGGTTCACTCATAACTGACTTCGACTAACATTACTCAACCTAAATAGATGGACCTTAGGGTCCTAACAGATCATTTGGTGTAGATCAAGCGATGATTGTTGTGATCTACACCGTCTGAGTGTAGTGATAGTAGGTTAAGGGCTATCACTAGTAGAGGGGAGGGCGTCGTGACCACCATAGGTTGAGTTGGTGTTGTTCTTGTCCAAGTTGTTACGGGCTTAGCTAAATTTGCCTAAGCCGTGCGGCACCCTTGCGGCCCTCCCGAAGACTTAGCTGAGATTGCCTAAGTCGTGAAGCAACCTTACCCACTGTTCTGGACTTAGCTGGGATTGCCTAAGTCATGGAACACCCAAAGCGTTATCTGTCCGCACAGGGTCAGTCCTCTTACAACCTCTTAAGGTCCCGTAGGACCTGCAAAGAAGAAGTTGATTAACTTGGAAGCGAGCGACGGACACGTCCCGGCGTCTCGCAAAGCGGAAAGCTATACAAGCAATTTATCGAACACCTTGAGTGCAGCTGAGAAAAGAGAGAGAGAGCGAAATAGGACTTTGGAGGGTTGTAGGAACGGTCGCAAGTCCGCAAACGACGGTTCCCAAGGTATCGGACGCAAGTCAAGTTCAATTGCTGATGAACTCCTACGCCCGACATATACCCGGAGCCCCATCCAGCCCGGTGCCACCCGGGGGGTTCCAAGGTGCTGAAATGGCTGACATTTCGCACCGCTCAGAAAGGTTGTCGTGGCACACGAAAAAGACCCAAAACAGGGCTGTTTTGGCTTTGTGCAGCGAACGACCATTCTGCAGCCTTATACACTACTATAGCTCACATTTCTTAGGTAAAAACATATAAACTCAAGACAAAACAAGCTGCCAAACATATGTACAAGCAAGAAAAAGCACGAACGGTTCACGGAGTGAAGATGTTGCGGTTGAGCGACGTCCGTTCGTGACATTCTCCCCCACTTAAACTGTCGACGCCCTCGTCGACGCTTGTTGGTAGGCTTTGATGCGAGCTTCTTCATGTCGGAGGGCATCTTCTGGCTCCCAACTGGCTTTTGTTTGATGAAGCTTTTGCCACTTCACCAAATACTCAATTTATTGTGCTCCATTGAGTAGCTTTATCTTGTGATCCGCTAGAATAGTTTCAACTCGCTTCTCGTACGAGGCTCTGGTGGGGGGTAGTCGAGTTGGAACATTTCGAGAATCATCTTGCGGATCTGAGTGGTAGGCTTTCAAGTTGCTCGCATGGAAGACGTTATGAATTCTGAACCATGCTGGCAGTTGCAACTTGTATGAGACATTGCTTACCCTGCTGATGATCGGGAAAGACCCTTCATATTTACGCACCAATCCTTTGTGCACTCTGTGCCTAAAAAACTGGAGTGATGCTGGTTGGAGCTTCACCAACACCATGTCGCCCACTTTAAACTCTTGTGGTCGCCTCCCCAAGTCTGCCCACTTCTTCATTTTCTTGGCCGCCTTCTCCAAGTAGGCCCGCGCAATATCTGCATTGCGATGTCATTCCTTTGCAAAATGATAGGCTGATGGGCTACTCCCTGTATTGCCAATAACCAAGGTGTGAGGAGTTGATGGCTGTTGTCCCGTAATAATCTCAAATGGGCTCTTGTTGGATGCAGAGCTCCGTTGCAAGTTATAGGAGAATTGGGCAATGTCCAACAACTTCACCCAATCTCGTTGGTTGGCACTTACGTAGTGCCGCAGATATCGCTCCAAGAGCGAGTTGATTCTTTCTGTTTGGCCATCCGTTTGGGGGTGGAGGCTTGTGGAGAAGTATAATTTAGATCCCAACAACTTGAACAACTCGGTCCAGAATCGTCCCAAGAACCAAGAATCTCGATCACTAATGATGTTGTGTGGGACTCCCCAAAACTTCACCACATTCTTCATTATCAGCTTAGCCGCCTCCTCCGCTGAGCAATGTAGGGGTGCAGCAATGAATGTTGCATACTTCAAAAATCGATCAACTACCACGAGTATCGATCCAAGTCCCCCTACTACGGGCAACCTTGATATGAAGTCCAAGGAAATGCTCTCCCAAGGCCTTTCTGGTACGGGCAGCGGCTCCAAAAGTCCCACTGGCTTCTGCTGCTCTACCTTATCTTGTTGACAAGTAAGGCATGTTCGAACATATTCCTCCACATATGTCCCCATTTTCGGCCAATAGAAGGCCCTCTCCACGAGAGCCATTGTTCGATGGATACCCGGATGTCCAGCCCAAAGGGAATCGTGACACTCTTTCAGGAGTTCACGCCTCAAGTTATTCGCTCGCGGAACATAGACTCTGTTCCCCTTGGTATAGATGAGTCCATCCTGGACCCAAAATCGTCGTGCCTTGCCCTCTTTGATAAGTTGCATCAGAGTTACTGCCTGAGGATCTCGGTGCAGTCCATCCCTGATCCTGGAAAGGAAGTTGGAGCACAATTGACTTGCTTGGCCTCCGCCCTCCAACTGTATAGCATTCACTAGCTCCACTTTCCGACTCAATGCATCGGCCACGACATTTACTTTTCCGGGCTTGTACTCCATTACCATGTCGAACTCAGCCAAGAAGTCCTGCCATCGTGCTTGCTTTGGGGAGAGTTTCTTTTGAGTTTGAAAGTAACTAAATGCGACATTGTCTGTCCTTAGCACAAATGGTGCTCCCAGAAGGTAGTGTCGCCACACTCGTAGACAGTGGACCACCGCTGTCATCTCCTTCTCATGCACAGGATATCGCCGCTCGGTCTCGTTGAGCTTGCGACTCTCATAGGCCACCGGATGACCCTCCTGCATAAGAACTCCTCCAATAGCAAAATCAAAAGCATCTGTATGGACTTCAAATGACCTTCCATAGTCCGGCAATCTGAGTATAGGTTTCTCTAACACAACAGTCTTCAGGTCTTGAAATGCCACCTCACATTTGTCCGACCATCTCCAGGACTGCTCCTTCTTTAGCAACTCCGTCAACGGAGCTGCGCGCTTCGAATACCCCGCTATGAAGCGTCGATAATAGTTGACGAACCCAAGGAAGGATCTCAACTCTGGTACCTTCTTTGGTGTTCGCCAGTCCGCCACAGCTTGCACCTTAGACTGGTCCATTCGGATGGAACCATTGCTGATTCGATGCCCCAAGAACAAAATCTTCGTTTGGGCGAAATAGCACTTTTCCCTCTTCACGAACAAGGTGTTCTCCCTGAGAACTTTGAAAATTGTTCGGAGGTGTCTGACATGCTCCTCGAGTGTTTGGCTATAGACGACGATATCGTCTAAGTAGACGACCACAAACTCGTCCAGATACTCCTTGAACAGCTGGTTCATTAGAGTGCAGAATGTGGCCGGAGCGTTGGTTAAGCCGAAAGGCATCACCAAGAACTCGAATGCTCCATACCTGGTCACACAGGTAGTCTTTGCCTCATCACCTTCTGCAATACGCACCTGCCAATACCCCGACCGAAGGTCGAGTTTGAAGAAGTACTTTGCCTTGCCCAATTGATCGAACAAGTTCGCGATGAGCGGGATATGGTACTTGTTCCTCACCGTCATCTTGTTAAGGGCTCGATAATCGATGCATAATCGGAGACTCCCATCTTGTTTTTCTGAAAGAGGACTGAAGCTCCGAAAGGTGCTTTGGAACTGCGGATGAGATCACCGCTTAGCAGTTCATCTAACTGCTTCCTCAATTCCGCCAACTCTGGAGGGGCCATGCGGTATGGTGGTCTCGCTGGAGGCTTAATTCCCGGCTCCAGCTCAATCCGATGATCCACGCCTCTGCGTGGTGGTAGAGTTTTCGGCAACTCTATTGGCATCAAATCCGAGAACTCCTTCAGGATGTTCGCCACAACAGCAGGTTCCTGACTGGCTTCCCCATCAGGTGTCTCTAGCTTCATAGTCGCTACAAAGGTTGATTCACCTTTTCGTACCCCTTTCTTCAATTGTAAAGCCAATATTTGTTGTAGGTCCTTGGTTCCTCCCCGAGAAACTGGAACCATGCAGGGATCGTCACCTCCCATTAGACACAAGAAGTTCAGGAACAGTACTGGCACCAACTTCGCTGCGTGCATAAACTCCATTCCGAGAATCACTTGGAAGTCGTCTAGTGGCACTGCCATCAAGTTTGTGCTCCCGCTCCATGTCCCAATCTTGATGGGGATCCCTTTCGCTTGTCTGGAGATCCGCTTGGCCTCTGAATTCACCGCCTTCATGCGACTTGGGCTCTTCTCCAAGAGTAATCCCAGTCGCTTAGCTTCACAATCGGCAATAAAATTGTGGGTCGCGCCCGTGTCCACCATTGCACGGGTTATTTGGCCATTAAGTTTGATGTCCACATACATCAACTCGCTGATTCCTGCCTTCAGTGGCTTTGCCTTTGTGTTCTCCCCCACTTGACCCCACAACGCATTCAACAAACGCATTGTTCCCATCCTGGGTCCTTGCGACGCCTCACTGTCGCTACTGGAGTCAAAACTGCTCGAACTAAGGGCGATAGCTTTGCCCTTGTCTGACTTACGGGATAGAACCGATGCCGTTAGAGCATTGAGTGCCTGTTTTGTGGGCACTCTCTCACTTTGTGTGGTCCTCCACACAAGAAGCATCCACTAGACTTTGAGACTCTACCTCTTGAGCCCGGTCCCTTGTGGAAATTCTTCTTCTTTTGCTCGCCCCCAGACTCCTTCGCTCGAGAGTATTTAGATGGGCGATTTCCCGAAGAGTGTTTCTTCTTTCTCGAATCCTCCGAAGAAACAAAGTCAGTCAGCCTTTCCGCGGCTGCAATTGCCCCGACTACGTCAGTGACATTCCTCCGATGTAGTTCTTGTTGTGCCCATGGCTTCAAGCCATCGAGGAAGCTGAATAGCTTGTCTTTCTCAGACATGTCCCGAATATCCAGCATCAGTGCTGAAAATTGCTTCACATAGTCTCGGATTGTTGTACTCTGGCGGAGTTGTCTCAGTTTCCTTCTTGTGACAAACTCTGTGTTCTCGGGCAAGAACTGAGTTCTCAACTCTCGCTATCCACTCGACATCGGCCTTGTTGGATCTCTTCCCAACGGGTTCGCCACCAAAGTTTTGCATCCCCCTTCAGATACATTGTTGCAATCGCAACTTTGGTTTCTTCAGAGTCGAGTCTTGTAGCACGAAAATAATGTTCCATGTCGAACAAGAAATTTTCAAGCTCTTTGGCATCCCTAGCACCTCCATAGTACTGCGGCTCCGGTGCTCTGAAGTGTTGTGGTGGCGCAGCGCGGGTGTTGTTCCCTCCCGCATCAAGAGTCCTTGTTAACACCACCACCTTTGCCGTGAGTTTCGCCACAACTTCATGCAGATGTCGTACAAAATCTTTGGTGTCCTCTGTCAGTTGATCAATCATGGATTCAACTTTCTCGATCCGAGTTTCAGCTTCTTCTTGCGAGCTCTCTACCCCAAGTAGCCTTCCCCGGCCTTGGTAGAGTTCCTCCACGCTCGCTTCAAGAACATCGAGGCGGGTTTCCACCATTGTAAGTCTCTCTCTGTGGCCCTTCTTCCCGGTTGGCGCTCCAGATGGCGCCTCCTCCCCTCGAGGAGAATACTCAACTTCACGCTCGTCTTGTTCACTGTCGTGCTCCTCATGAGCGGCTCCAGTAGTTTGCGAGCGAGTTTGCACTTGCAGCCCACCTGCGGCTGCTTGGGGCAAGGGTCCCGCTTGCCCCATCTTGCTCGATTCACCACGATGTCTCACCATGGCGAAATTACGAATCTTCTTCGCTGTTCGTATGAATTGCTTGCCTGCTCTGATACCACACTGTTACGGGCTTAGCTAAATTTGCCTAAGCCGTGCGGCACCCTTGCGGCCCTCCCGAAGACTTAGCTGAGATTGCCTAAGTCGTGAAGCAACCTTGCCCACTGTTCTGGACTTAGCTGGGATTGCCTAAGTCATGGAACGCCCAAAGCGTTATCTGTCCGCACAGGGTCAGCCCTCTTACAACCTCTTAAGGTCTCGTAGGACCTACAAAGAAGAAGTTGATTAACTTGGAAGCGAGCGACGGACACGTCCCGGCGTCTCGCAAAGCGAAAAGCTATACAAGCAATTTGTCGAACACCTTGAGTGCAGAGAAAAGAGAGAGAGAGAGAGCGAAATAGGACTTTGGAGGGTTGTAGGAACGGTCGCAAGTCCACAAACGACGGTTCCCAAGGTATCGGACGCAAGTCAAGTTCAATTACTGATGAACGCCTACGCCCGACATATACCCGGAGCCCCATCCAGCCCGGTGCCACCCGGGGGGTTCCAAGGTGCTGAAATGGCTGACATTTCGCACCGCTCAGAAAGGTTACCGTGGCACACGAAAAAGACCCAAAACAGGGCTGTTTTGGCTTTATGCAGCGAACGACCGTTCTGCAGCCTTCTACACAACTTTCGCTTACATTTCTTAGGTAAAAACATATAAACTCAAGGCAAAACAAGCTGCCAAACATATGTACAGGCAAGAAAAAGCACGAACGGTTCACGAAGTCTAGATGTTGCGGTTGAGCGACGTCCGTTCGTGACAAAGCGTCGAGCTTTAGGTGCTCCATTGGATGTTGCTAGTTCTGCACATAAAGGATATGTGATAGTGGTAAGAAGGCAGAGCGCGATAGGCAGCAATCGTAATCCTTTCACTCTGTCGATCGGCGTCAGTGCTGATCTGGGAGAGGAGGAAGAAGGGGTGTGGTTGGGTGGCGAAGGCTGGCAACGGAGAAGGGAGCAGCGTTGATGGTGGCAGTAGTTAGTGACACGCTTGGAGGCATCATAGGAAGATGGCAGCGTCGATAAATGAGGGATGAGGCAACAATAGTGACGGGGGTCAACCGAGTGAGGACTATGCATGACAGCGTCGGTCGGATAGGAAGAAGAGGGTGGGGCGTCGCGGACAAGGGGAGTGACGAGGTTACTGCGATGGAATGGGTGGAGCTGGAGGCAGGAAAGCATAGTGCTTTCTCAGTGTCGTTCACGGCTAGTGATGACGAAGGAGCCGTTGGTGACATCGAAGGATCACGAGCAGTTGAGGACAAGGAGCAACTGTCGATTGTTGGCCAAAAAACAATGATCATGGTGTGGCAGGAGTGGAAGCAGTGACATCAATAGTAGTGAGCATAGTTTTATTTATACATGTTAGAGAATAATGTTAGAGAAGATTAGAAGATGAGATTTACTGTATCAAAATCAAATTTGAATCTTAAGATGGTTGGAGATGAAGTGGTTGAAGATGATATCTTTATCTTATCTTTATCTTCTATCATTTTCAATAGTCCGTTATGAGTCCATCTGCATCAACCCAGATAATGTTATATTCCTAACCTTTGCATCACTATTCTAAATATGAAATAATAGTATCTTGAGAGGTGGTAAGAAAAAAAAAGGTATGATCGGTAATTAAAGGATTATATTTAGTAAAATTATAGTTTGTAACTTTTCTAATTGATTGAATGAAGGGGGTTATAAAAAAAAGAAAAAGGTTGTCAATAGCGATCTCCTAACTTAATAATAGATTCTAAATTTTGAGAAAAGAAGTACATTTATCTCTATATATCCTTTGATGTGCATAAATTATGTCTGATTAAGATAAGCGTGTGACACTTCGAGTAACAATTGGATACAAATTATCTGAGACAAACAATTGAGCTTAAAGGCACCACGCGAACAAAAAGATTTGGAGGGATGATAAAATACAATGGATATGTACCCAAATGACATATATTGGGCATCGAGAAATAGAATCCCAAACTCTAGGATAAGAACGATGACAACAGACACATTGTGAAAGAAGAGCACAACAACTTCGAGATGACAAGCTCATGCACGAGGTCAGCATTGCCACCGCCATTGAGCTGTGAAGCGAGAACAAAGACCCGCTGCAACACCCCATCTCCACAAGAGCCCTTCGGAAAAGACTCGAAAAATCTAATCTTTAGCATAAAATCAACAAATTTTAGGGCAAACAAGCATCAAATGAGATCCAAGAAGTAGAAGCTAGGCGAATGATAGGATCCTAACAATATTGGGTTCACATCTATTCTATTAAATTATTTTGATCGATCTAGTCAAGTCAATTAAGAATCCAAGCTCAACTAGAAGTTGGATTCGACTAAGAGTCTATTCAATTAAGAGTCTAATTTGAGTATGAGTCTATTTTAGGAGCCCAACTTCAATTAGGAGTTGGATTGGAATACCTATAAATAAGGGTGTAATACTTCTGTTTGCATCAATCAATGAAGAAAGTTATGTTTTAGCCTATTGGTCATAACCCAAGGAGGGCTGATCCCCTATAAAGATCAAGAAGACCGATCCCCTCGAAGTGATCGTTTATCCCTACCTTTTCTATTATAGAACCCAAGGATTCCTATCATTTGGTATTAGAACCACAATAGAACCCTATGAGTTCCTATCATCTAGTATCAGAGGTACGATAGAACCCTAGGGGTTCCTATCATTTGGTATTAAGGAGCCTCTAATACTAGATGTTATGAACCCTAAGGTTCTATCATAGAAATGAGGGGATAAACAATCGCTTCGAGGGGATCAGACCTCCTTAATCACTTCGAGGGGGTCGACCTCCTTGATTATTATAGAGGATCGACCCTCCTAGGGTTTTGACTTATTAGCTAAAAAATAACTTTCTTTATTGATTGATTAAAAGAAATAGTTATAGCCCTAGAGTTATACCGAGAGTCTCTCTGGACTTGGACTCTTCCACCTAGAATTCTTTTAGACTTGGACTCCTAATTAAATAATAAAAAAATTAAATAAACTCCTAACTGAAATAATAACCGACTCCATCCTAATTGAAGATAGTAACCGACTCCAACCAAACTCATAGCTGACTCGATTGAATTAACTGACTTATAACTGATTTCGACTAAACAGATCAAACATGACTCAACTCGAAGTAAATGTGAACCCATGAACCCAACCTTGTCATGGTCTTATCAGACCCACCTTATTCAAATCAATCTTGTCCTCAAGGCTGCGCAACATCAAATTTCGGGAGTACTTCAGTTCAAATATTTGTCGCGCATCACAACCCTTTGATCAATTAAGTAGGTTCTCCACTTGGTATAAAAAATGGGTCGGCCTTGTAGTGCAGTAGTCATTGTAGTATTCTAAAGAATTATTTTTATCCGATGACTAGTAGTAGTGTCACATCTTCTTTTGAGGATTACCACTTCGAAGTCTTCCTGATGCATCAAAAAGAAATCCTCAAGTAGTTGTTTGCCTTATATAATCAGCTTTACCTTTAAACACTTGTTATCACAAGTTAGGATTCGTCCATCAGTAACTTTGAGTTTGTCACAGCCTTCATGATTGGACTCCATATTATTAGTTTTCGATTCCTCCTTAATTGGCTCAATCATCAGATGCTGCCCCTGTTTGAATCAATTTTCATCACAATGCTAGCACAAATCATTTGTTGATTTTTCTTTGGAATCTTCTCGAGTTAGCTTTTGGATGTCCAGGTTTTGGTTGGGAATAGATGGGGTGAGCGACTTGCTAATTACATATCTATTAAAGCTTCTATTTCGGTGAGTGTCCATATTGATTTTTCCTTTATGTATATAAGCGAATGATATAACGACTATCATGGTGCGGGGATGGTGAGCTTTAACTTTACACCAAATCTCGAGATTAAGTCCCTCAATAAATGTTCTCACCAATTGTTTCTAAAACCATTCTCGGGTTTGGTTCGAATATACTATAGTAATTTTGTACTATGGAAGTATGAAAGATTTTGATGAGTTGTTCCTCCCCTCCTCATCCTCCTCTAGTCCCCTATCACTACTATCGTCGCTCTCATCTGATGCCTTCAGCCCTTGTCGTTGATATGCGGGTACCAAATCCCTTTTTCTACGATATAACCCTATCAATAATGGTGTAATGTTAAGATCAATTGACACTAAGAGGACGGGGTGAATTAGTGTAAGAGTAAATTAATATTTTAAACTAAAACTTTTCACTGAAGCAAGATAGAAATTCTGAAGCTTTTCGTTTAAGTTAAGCAATTGAATCTTATAGAGAAGTACTAAGCTTCTTGCTTAAAGACGACTAAAAAAGAATAAGCAAATTTGAATAAGTAGATAGACAATGTCGTAAGTGAAGTACTTAATTTTGAAGCCTTGATTTCAAAACATAAATAAAAATTCTGAAGCGTCTATTTATGTTTTGAAATCAATTAAGAACCCGTTGTAACCAGTAAATCAAAGAATTAAGAACACTTACAATTATAGTGGTTCGGCACTAACCGGCCTATGTCCACTTCTGAGTCGTCCTCCTTGAGGCACATCAACATCCATTATTGATCTTCTTTAGGTGAAGATCAAACCCTTACAACACTTACAAGGGAGACAAGATTACAGCTCTTGGATCATTCCCTTACCCTTTTTCTTTTTCTTACAATTCACACATAATATTTTCTCAGAATATAATTCCCAAAATTGTTGTGTAGAATGCAAGAAAACTTAAGGTATTTATGGCCCCAAATAGTTTCAGAATTTTGGAGCCAAAATTCAAATATACCCAAAAAATACGGATACGGGTGATTTAACTGTCGACTTAGGCGGCTCAGCTGCCCAAAACCTAGGTACGAGCGGTTTACCCGTCGGCCCTGGCCGGTTCAGCCATCGTTAGCCGCTAGAAAACTTGGGCAGCGACGGTTTACCTGTCAGAATCTCTTAAAAAGTGGTTCCCTCCATCTTTTTGAATTTTGGCTTGAACATGATGTTGACTAATTCTTTGGTCAACCAATTGAGCTCAATCAAACCCTAATAGTGGACCCGGTTGTCTCTTTGAGTTGATTTCCAAATCAATACTCAAATCAGACTCACTCTTAACCTACGACTTAAAGATTACAATCGAACATAACCACCAAACTTAATGACCTCACTCCTACATTTCAACAACCTCCGGAATCTCCGGCGATGAGTCTCACAGTCTTCCTCTGGCAATCTCCCGGCATGTTCCTAGCGAGCTTCCTTATCCCTTTGGCGAATCTCCTAGTGAACTCCTAGCGAGCTTCCATCGCATCGTCAAATCCTTGGCTCGATGCCTAAGCTTGATCCTAGGTCCATGTCTGATCTGTAACACATTTTCTATGTCGTGGTTAACCTGCATGATTCTAACTATGACTTAATTAATTACAATCATAATTTCTAAACATATCTACTTCAAGACCTTCCCAACTCCCGACAAGCTTTTCGGCTACCCCCGACAATCTTTCGATGAGTCTCGGTCTTCTTCTAGCGAACTCCCTTGTGTCATCTTGGCAAGCTCCTGATACCCTCAGCAAGCTTTCGACGCACTCCTGGCGAGTTCCCAACCGCATCGTCCGAACCCCGGCCCGATGCATAGACTTGACTTTGGCCAAACCTCTGATTGTTATATTCTCTCTATCATAGTTAATCCTGTATTAATCAACTTCTAACTACCCATGTTAGATCAATAAGCCATCAATTAATTTCATCATCAAAATCCGAGATTCAACAATCTCCCCCTTTTTGATGATGACAATCAATTGATGACAGGAGTTAATCCTAACTCTCCCTAAATCTGTCACTTAAATTTAAGTGAATCACACACTCTTAAATTCAAGTAATCAAACATTCTTCACAAATTTTAATACAAATTTGCATCAAGTTATTAAATCATGAGTTTCAAAAAGATATCCAAGCTACATTTTATCAATGTATATTTTAAGTCATTAAATCATGTGTCATCAATGCATATTTCTCATTGTCATGTGTCATCAATGTATATCCCCCCCCCCCACTTTGTCATCAACAAAAAGGTAAATTATAGGGCTAAGAATTTTTAAAGCACATGAGTTTTTGTAAAAACATCATTAAGAAGAGCTCTTAATAAATTTTAAAAAGAATATTAAGATGAGTTCAAAAGTCCAAGATGAAACTATTTTAATCACACCATCATATCATTATAATAAAATCATGATTATTATTTCAAATTATCATGTATATTTTCAAAAATCAGCATGCATTATCATCATACATGATTTCTCATCATCATATCTTCTCCCTCTTTGTTATCAACAAAAAAGAGAAGTGCAATTAGCAAGTTTTTGATATATGAAAGCTTAGCAATTTAGCAAATTTTCCATCGCTTTAGAACATGTAAGCTAGTGAGTTATTTCTTCTCTTTTGAGAAGCGTAAGCTAGCAAACTTTTACTTCCTTTGCAATGTTCAAGTTAGCAATGCAAGCTAATAAGTTTTGCTCCCCTTTTGTCATTGTAAAAAAGAAGGGATGGTTACAATAGTGTACAACTTTTCCCATTACATCATCTTTCAAATCATCACATGAAATATATCAGAAAATTAACATGGTGATAAGATATATAATTCATGAAGACAATCTTAAATATCAAGAGACAAATCATAAGAGAATAAAATATTTTGATTCATATATAAGAAATCTCAAGTTGTCAAGATCATGATGTATATAAAAATCTCCTTTTAAATATTATGAGAACACATAATAAGAGATTTTGATTCATAAAAGATTTCAAGTTATAATTTCAAGGAATCAAAATCGTGATATAGATAAAGAACTCATTCAATTTCAAAATCAATCTTTAGACTCATCGATCTCTTTAAATGCTAGTGATTTCTTTTCTTCACTTTGTGTAAACAATAAGGTAGAATCAAGGTAGAGAAGTGAAAAACGTCACAAAAGTACTCAATTTTATATATGTAGATTTTATAGATGTAAATTCCAAAATCCAAAAAAAATCAAGAGCTACCCATTTAATTTAATTTATCTTATGCAAATTTCAAGCAAGGTAGCAAATAATGCATTTTGCATGTATTTAAAAATTTAAAATTCTAAATTTTCTTCTAAGTAAATTATTTTTCATTCAATGTTATTACATCCAATTCGCTTTCAATCATATTGATAATTTTATCTATCACTTTTTATCATTTTTAAGAAAGAAATATGATTGCATAATTTATTCTTAACATCCATATTCAAATTACGCCCAAAAGTATAAGGAGATCATGTCATAAAATCAAATCATTAAATACCAAGAGACATGATTAAAATTAATAAATTTGCCCCTCCTTATTGTTTATAAATTTCAACAAAAGTAATCAAGAAATCTTATGTATTTAAAATTCCAAGTAAAATAGAAATCCAATCATGTAAATCTCATGTATTTAAAATTCATAATTTTTTGTTAACAAATCACTTCTCGTCCAATGAAGGTTTTTCATAGTCAAAGTATTTAAATTCGTTATTGCAAAATATCACTTTTGTTTCTCCCTTAGTCATCAAAGTAGCCATTAAGAAATTTATGTAAAGTTTATAATCAAAGTATTTATGTAAAGATTTCAAATTTTATTTTCTAAACTTGCTAAAACTCATGATAATAAATTATTTAAGCTCAAATCATCAAAAATCACTTTCACAGTTTAAGAGATTCATAAAAAATAAATATTTTATTCATTAATCTCTTTTTGAAAAATTTATAAGATAGAAAATTTTTCAAGAAAAATATATTCTCTTTTTATTTCATATAAGCATGGCTTGTCTTTTAAGTCAAATAAAAATATGTATTTTCATTTAAAACTAAAAAAGAGCTTTTATTATTGCAAAGATCAATAAGCCATAAACCACAAAGATTATCATGCATATTTTCAAAATATAAACTCATTAAGCATGGTTACAATCCATAATTAATTAATCAAGCATGGTTTCATAAAATATCTTCAATCAAAATTCAACCTATCTCAATTTCAACTTTTAAAAGAATCCAACTCTTCACACATAGTGCAAGGTGTTGACAAACTCATTTTCAAATTTTTATTTATTTTATATTTAAATTTAAAAGTAATCTATCATTTATCAACACACTCATACAACTATTCAACCATTTAAATCAATAATTCAATAACCATAGCATTTAAATTATTCAATAATAATCTTTCCAAATATTCAAGCTAATAATTTTGATCTTAGCATTCAATCAAAAATATCATTTTTGTATGTTTCAATAAATATATTTTTTAAAAACTAAGGTTCTTTGGTTCTAGGTCATTTTCATACTTGTATACTCTAGCTATGCATCATCAATATTAATCATATAATGATGAACCATCAAAAGATTCATTGTTAATAATTTTAATTTTAATAATTTTCTTGTTATTACTTAGGCTAGTGAGTTTTGAAAGAATATTAGATTTCAAGTCATGTGCCTTGAGCATCTACTTTCAAAATATAACTTAGTGCTCCTAGTCTTGTTAGGAGGTCATTTTATATTATGGGAGGTTTTAATTTAGGTTCACATTTGAGTTTGGGTTATTCATGATATGTTCTTCCCATTTTCTCTAATGGATTAAGGTTGTTTATGGTTCCTTTATGAACCCAAATTAATTTATGATGACTATAATTTTTAAAGGATCATTTATAAGCCATATGTCCTAATCTTTCACAAAAATTACATTTAATTTTTGATGATAGATTTAAGGTTGGTCCTTTAACAAAAGTAGTTTGCTTTTGTTTGGTATTGTCCACGAAACCTATTTTATTTCTTCTATTAATATGACCCTTATTAGCAAGAATCATATTAAGGGATTTATTCCCTATTTCAAATTTCTCTAAGGTTTGTCTTAGCATGATGTTTTCTTCTTTAATATTATTTAGCATATCACATTTAGAACAATCATTGTGTAATGATAAAGTATCATGTAAGGTTTCATATTTGGTGCATGTATTATATGATGGTGCTACATGCATTTCATCAAGTTTACTAACTAATGATGTATGTTTTACCTTAAGTAATTTATAGGATTTGCTAATATTTCTAAATTCATCATAAAGCTTATGAAAAGAAAGTAATAACTCATTAAAAGTTAAAGAGCTTTCAAGTGGGTTACTTACCTTATCGTGATTGGCCATAAGCTCGAGATCTTCCACTTCTTCTTGATTGTGTTCTTCATTCTTGGAGCGCCTTAGCTTCTTACATTCATAGCAAGAAGTTTTGTCCATCTTTAAATTATTTTTATGATTCATGTTGATTAAATTTTCTGGTTCATTTTTCAAATGTTTAAAGTCCTCATCACTCAAGATTTCATTCGAGAAGTCATATGTTGTTCTCGGTTCACATTCCTTCTGATTCTTAGGAAGGTGTTCTTTTTGTTCATTTTTAGAAGTATTTTCATTTAATGATTCATTTAGATTAAGTGTGTCATTTCTAATGTATGTCAAATATCGAAAATTGAATCACAAGCAGAAACATAATTAAACTCATTCTTATCAAGAGCACAAAACAAGGCAATCATAGTCTTTGCATTTAAAGAAAAATTCTTCATTTCCAAATCATTTAGCTCATTCATTGGCTTGGAAGATTTTTTAAATCCATTCTCAATAACATTCCATAAATCAAGGTCCAAAGAGATAAGAAAGATACTCATCCTTATCTTCCAATACGTGTAATTCGTTCTATCCTTATCTTCCCTCATTCATGCCAAAACATGTCATTTACTCAAGTGGGTGTTAATCCAATGGGTAACTACCTTGCTCTGATACCAATTGGTAGAATCAATTGGCATTAAGAAGGGGGGTGGGGTGAATTAGTGCAAGAGTAAATTTCGCTTGAAGCAAGATAGAAAATCTCAAGCATTTTGTTTAAGTTAAGTGAATCTTATAAAGAAGTACTAAGCTTTTTGCTTAAAGATGACTAAAAAAGAATAAGCAAATCCGAATAAGGAGATAAGCAATGTCGTAAGTGAAGTGCTCGATTTCGAAACATAAATAAAAAATCGGAAGCATCTATTTGTGTTTTGATATCAATTAAGAACTTGACAATTATAAGTAGTAAATCGAAGTAGTAAGAATACTTACAATTATAGTGGTTCGACACTAACTGGGCTACATCCACTTCTGAATCCTCCTTCTTGAGGCACACAAGCGTCCACTATTGATCTCTTTTGGGTGAAAATCAAATCCTTACAACACTTATAAGAGAGACAAGATTACAACTCTTGGATCACTCCCTTACCCATTTTCTTTTTCTTATAATTCACATATAATATTTTCTTAGAATATAATCCCCAAAATTATTATGTAGAATGTAAGAAATTCTGGATATTTATAGCCTCAAAGGACTTCAGAATTTTAAAGCCAAAATTCAAACATACTCGAAAAATTCGGGTACGAGCGGTTTACTCGCCCACCTGGGTGACTCAACCACTCGAAACCCTGGGTACGGGTGGTTTACCCGTCGGCCCTGGGCGGTTTAGCCACCGTCAGTTGCTCAAAAACCTGGGCGATGATGGTTTACCCGTCGCTTACCAACGGTTTACCTGTTGGAATCTCTGAAAAAGTGGTTTCCTCCATTTTTCGAATTCCGGCTTGAACCTGATGTTGACCAATCCTTTGGTCAACCAATTGATCTCAACTTGAGCTCAATCAAACCCCAATAGTGGACCCGATTGCCTCTTTGAGTTGATTTCCAAATCACACTCAAATCAGACTCAATCTTAACCTACGACTTAAATATTACAATCAAACATGACCATCAAGCTTATTGACCTCACTCCCGCATTCTAGTAACCTCCGGAGTCTCCAGCGACGAGTCTCACGGTCTTCCTCCAGTGATCTCCCGGCATGTTCCTAGCGAGCTTCCCAATCCCTTCGGTGAATCTCCTAGCGAACTCCCGACGAGCTCCCACTGTATCATCCAATCCTTGGCCCGATGCTTAAGCTTAATCCTGAGTCCATGTCTGATCTATAACACTTTTTTCGTCGTCATGGTTAACCTGCATAATGCTAACTATGGCTTAATTAATTACAATCAAAATTGTCAAACACATCCACTTCAAGACTTCCCAACTCCCAACAAGCTTTTCAGCTACCCCCGATAATCTTCCGACGAGTCTCGGTCTTCTTTTGACGAACTCCCTTGCGCCATCCTGGCAAGCTCCCGATACCCTCGGTGAGCTCCCGACACACTCCTAATGAGTTCCCAACCACATCGTTCGAACCCTGGCTCGATGCATGGACTTGACTTTGGCGAAACCTTTGATTGACATATTCTCTCTATCGTAGTTAATCCTACATCAATCAACTTCTAACAACCCATGTTAGATCAATAACCTATCAATTGATTTCAATATCAAAATCCGAGATTCAACATGTAACACTATGATAGAACCCTATTATTTGGTTTGTGGGTTAGAGTAGTCGGCTAATACATGCATTGTATGTGTGATAGGTCCAGTATCTTCATCAGAATCCATACCTTCATGATCAAATCTCACATTGTCAGTTTTTAATTTCTCCTTAATTGGCTCAATCGTTAGAAGCTACCCTTGTTGCAGTGATTTCATCACAATGTGAGCACAAATCTTTTGTTGATTTTTCCTTGGGTTCTTATCTGATCGGCTTTTGGATGTCCAGGTTTTGGCTGGGAATAGATGGGGTGGGCCCCTTACTGATTGATTACCTGTCTATTAAAGCTTTTATTTTGGCGAGTGTCTATATTGATTTTTTCTTCATGCACGCTAGCAAATGATATGACAATTATCACTGTACGGGGGTGGCGAGCTTTAATTTCACATAAATCTCGGGATTAAGTCCCTTGATAATTTCTCTTTTTTTTGGTAAGTCCTCGATAAATTTTCTCACCAATTGTTTCTTGGACCAATCTCGGGTTTGGTTCAGCAGACTGTCACGAACGGACGTTGCTCAACCGCAACATCTTCACCCCGTGAACCGTTCGTTGCTTTTTCTTGTTTGTACATATGTTTGGCAGCTTGTTTTGCCTTGAGTTTATGCATTTTTACCTAAGAAATGTGAGCGGAAGTAGTGTAGAAGGTTGCAGAACGGTCGTTTGCCGCACAGAGCCAAAATAGCCCAAAACAGCCCTATTTTTGGGTCTTTTTCGTGTGCCACGGTAACCTTTCTGAGCGGTCTGAAATGTCAGTCATTTCAGCACCTTGGAACCCCCCGGGTGGCACCGGGCTGGATGGGGCTCCGGGTATATGTCGGGCGTAGGCGTTCATCAGCAATTGAACTTGTCTTGCGTCCGATACCTTGGGAACCGTCGTTTGCAGACTTGCGACCGTTCCTACAACCCTCCAAAGTCCTATTTCACTCTCTTTCTCTCTTTTCTCAGCTGCACTCAAGGTGTTCGACAAATTGCTTGTATAGCTTTCCGCTTTGCGAGACACCGGGACGTGTCCGTCGCTCGCTCCCAAGCTAATCAACTTCTTCTTTGCTGGTCCTACGGGACCTTAAGAGGTTGTAAGAGGGCTGACCCTGTGCGGACAGATAACGCTTTGGGCGTTTCATGACTTAGGCAATCCCAGCTAAGTCCAGAACAGTGGGCAAGGTTGCTTCACGACTTAGGCAATTTCAGCTAAGTCTTCGGGAGGGCCGCAAGGGTGCCGCACGACTTAGGCAAATTCAGCTAAGCCCGTGACAGTGTGGTATTAGAGCAGGCAAACAATTTATACGAACAGCGAAGAAGATTCACAATTTCGCCATGGTGAGACATCGTGGTGAATCGAGCAAGATGGGGCAAGCGGGACCCTTGATCCAAGCAACCGCAGGTGGGCTGCAAGTGCAAACTCGCTCGCAAACTGCTGGAGCCGCTTATGAGGAGCGCGGCAGTGAACAAGACGAGCGTGAAGTTGGGTATTCTCCACGAGGGGAGGAGGCGCCATTTGGAGCGCCAACCGGGAAGAAGGGCCACAGAGAGAGGCTTACAATGGCGGAAACCCGCCTCGATGTTCTTGAAGCGAGCATGGAGGAACTCTACCAAAGCCAAGGAAGGCTACTTGGGGTAGAGAGCTGGCAAGAAGAAGCTGAAACTCGGATCGAGAATGTTGAATCCCTGATTGATCAACTGATAGAGGACACCAAAGATTCCGTACGACATTTGCATGAAGTTGTGGCGGAACTCATGGCAAAGGTGATGATGTTAACAAGGACTCTTGATGCGGAGGGAACAACACCCGCGCTGTGCCACCACAACACTTCAGAGCACCGGAGCCGCAGTGCTACAGAGGTGCTAGGGATGCCAAAGAGCTTGAAAATTTCTTGTTCGACATGGAACAATATTTTCATGCTACAAGGCTCGATTCTGAAGAAACCAAAGTTGCTATAGCAACAATGTATCTGAGTGGGGATGCAAAACTTTGGTGGCGGACCCATTGGGAAGAGATACAACAAGGTCGATGTCGAGTGGATACATGGGGAGACTTGAAGCAAGATTTGAGAACTCAATTCTTGCCCGAGAACACAGAGTTTGTTGCAAGAAGGAAACTGAGACAACTCCGCCAGAGTATAACAATCTGAGACTATGTGAAACAATTTTCAGCACTGATGCTGGATATTCGGGACATGTCTGAGAAAGACAAGCTATTCAGCTTTCTTGATGGCTTGAAGCCATGGGCACAACAAGAACTACATCGGAGGAATGTCACCGACGTAGTCGGGGCAATTGCAGCCGCGGAAAGGCTGACTGACTTTGTTTCTTCGGAGGATTCGAGAAAGAAGAAACACTCTTCGGGAAATCACCTATCTAAATACTCTCGAGCGAAGGAGTCTAGGGGCGAGCAAAAGAAAAAGAATTTTCACAAGGGACAAGGTTCAAGAGGTAGAGTCTCAAAGTCTAGTGGATGCTTCTTGTGTGGAGGACCACACAAAGTGAGAGAGTGCCCACAAAAATAGGCACTCAATGCTTTAACAGCATCGGTTCTACTCCGTAAGTCAGACAAGGGCAAAGCTATCGCCCTTAGTTCGAGCAGTTCTGACTCTAGTAGCGATAGTGAGGCGTCGCTAGGACCCAGGATGGGAGCAATGCGTTTGTTGAATGTGTTGCGGGGTCAAGTGGGGGAGAACACAAAGGCAAAGCCACTGAAGGCAGGAAACAGCGAGTTGATGTATGTGGATATCAAGCTTAATGGCCGAACAACCCGTGCAATGGTGGACACGGGCGCGGCCCACAATTTTATTGTCGATCGCGAAGCTAAGCGACTGGGATTACTCTTGGAGAAGAGCCCAAGTCGTATGAAGGTGGTGAATTCGGAGGCCAAGCGGATCTCCGGACAAGCAAAAGGGATCCCCATCAAGATCGGGACATGGAGCGAGAGCACAAACTTGATAACAGTGCCACTAGACGACTTCCAAGTGATTCTCGGAATGGAGTTTATGCACACAGCGAAGTTAGTGTCAGTACCGTTCCTGAACTTCTTGTGTCTAATGGGAGGTGACGATCCCTGCATGGTTCCAGTTTCTCGGGGAGGAACCAAGGACCTACTACAAATGTCGACTTTACAATTGAATAAAGGGGTACAAAAGGGTGAATCAACCTTTATAGCGGCTATGAAGCTAGAGACGCCTGATGGGGAAGCCATTCAGGAACCTGCTGTTGTGGCAAACATCCTGAAGGAGTTCTCGGATGTGATGCCAACAGAGTTGCCGAGAACTCTACCACCACGCAGAGGCGTGGATCATCGGATTGAGCTGGAGCCGGGAATTAAGCCTCCAACGAGACCATCATACCGCATGGCCCCTCCAGAGTTGGCGAAATTAAGGAAGCAGTTAGATGAACTACTAAGCGGTGGTCTCATCCGCAGTGCAGCAGCACCTTTCGGAGCTCCAGTCCTCTTTCAGAAGAAACAAGATGGGAGTATCCGATTATGCATCGATTATCGAGCCCTTAACAAGATGACGGTGAAGAACAAGTACCCTGTCCCGCTCATCGCGGAATTGTTCGATCAATTGGGCAAGGCAAAGTACTTCTCCAAACTTGACCTTCGGTCGGGGTATTGGCAGGTGCGCATTGCAGAAGGTGATGAGGCAAAGACTACCTGTGTGACCAGGTATGGAGCATTCGAGTTTTTGGTGATGCCTTTCGGCTTAACCAATGCTCCGACCACATTCTGCACTCTAATGAACCAGCTGTTCAAGGAGTATCTGGATAAGTTTGTGGTCGTCTATTTAGACGATATCGTCGTCTATAGCCAAACACTTGAGGAGCATGTTAGACACCTCCGAACAATTTTCAAAGTTCTCAGGGAGAACACCTTGTTCGTGAAGAGGGAAAAGTGCTATTTCGCCCAAACAAAGATTTTATTCTTGGGGCATCGAATAGGCAATAGTTCCATCTGAATGGACCAGTCTAAGGTGCAAGCTATGGCGGACTAGCGAACACCAAAGAAGGTGCCAGAGTTGAGATCCTTCCTTGGGTTCGTCAACTATTATCGGCGCTTCATAGCGGGGTATTCGAAGCGCGTAGCTCCGTTGACAGAGTTGCTAAAGGAGCAATCCTGGAGATGGTCGGACAAATGTGAGGTGACATTTCAAGACCTGAAGACTGTTGTGTTGGAGGAACCTGTACTCAGATTACCGGACTATGAAAAGTCTTTTGAAGTCCATACAAATGCTTCTGATTTTGCTATTGGAGAAGTTCTTATGCAGGAGGGTCATCCGGTGGCCTACGAGAGTCGCAAGCTCAACGAGATCGAGCGGCGATATCCTGTGCATGAGAAGGAGATGACAGCGGTGGTCCACTATCTACGAGTGTGGCGACACTACCTTCTGGGAGCACCATTTGTGCTAAGGACAGACAATATCGCATTGAGTTATTTCTAAACTCAAAAGAAACTCTCCCCAAAGCAAGCACGATGGTAGGACTTCTTGGCTGAGTTCGACATGGTAATGGAGCACAAGCCCGGAAAAGCAAATGTCATGGCCGATGCATTGAGTCGAAAAGTGGAGCTAGTGAATGCTATACAGTTGGAGGGATGAGGCCAAACAAGTCAATTACGCTCCAACTTCCTTTCCAGGATCAGGGATGGACTGCACCAAGATCCTCAGGCAGTAACTCTGATGCAACTCATCAAAGAGGGCAAGGCACGATGATTTTGGGTCCAGGAGGGACTCATCTATACCAAGGAGAACAGAGTTTATGTTCCGTGAGCGGATAACTTAAGGCGTGAACTCGTGAAAGAGTGTCACGATTCCCTTTGGGCTGGACATCCGGGTATCCACCGAACAATGACTCTCGTGGAGAGGGCCTTCTATTGGCCAAAAATGGGGACAGATGTGGAGGAATATGTTCGAACATGCCTTACTTGTCAACAAGACAAGGTAGAGCAGCAGAAGCCAGTGGGACTTTTGGAGCTGCTGCCCGTACCAGAAAGGTCATGGGAGAGCATTTCCCTAGACTTCATATCAAGCTTGCCCGCAGTAGGGGGACTTGGATCGATACTCGTGGTAGTTGATCGATTTTTGAAGTATGCAACATTCATTGTTGCACCCCTACATTGCTCAGCGGAGGCGGCGGCTAAGTTGATGATGAAGAATGTGGTGAAGTTTTGGGGAGTCCCACACAACATCATTAGTGATCGAGATTCTCGGTTCTTGGGAAGATTCTGGACCGAGTTGTTCAAGTTGTTGGGATCTAAATTATACTTCTCCAGAAGCCTCCACCCCCAAACGGATGGCCAAACAGAAAGAATCAACTCGCTCTTGGAGCGATATCTTCAGCACTATATAAGTGCCAACCAACGAGATTGGGTGAAGCTGTTGGACATAGCCCAATTCTCCTATAACTTGCAGCGGAGCTCTACATCCAACAAGAGCCCATTTGAGATTATTACGGGACAACAGCCATCAACTCCTCACACCCTGGTTATTGGCTATACAGGGAGTAGCCCATCAGCCTATCACTTTGCAAAGGAATGGCATCGCAATGCAGATATTGTGCGAGCTTACTTGGAGAAGGCGGCCAAGAAGATGAGAAAGTGGGCAAACTTGGGGAGACGACCACAAGAGTTTAAAGTGGGCGACATGGTGTTGGTGAAGCTCCAACCAGCATCACTCCAGTTCTTTAGGCACAGAGTGCACAAAGGATTAGTGCGTAAATATGAAGGACATTTCCCAATCATCAGCAAAGTAGGCAATGTCTCTTACAAGTTGCAACTACCAGCATGGTTCAGAATTCATAACGTCTTCCATGCGAGTAACTTGAAAGCCTACCATTCAGATCTGCAAGATGATTCTCGAAATGTTCCAACTCGACTACCCCCCACCAGAGCCTCTTACGAGAAGCGAGTTGAAACTATTCTGGCGGATCGCAAGATAAAGCTACCCAATGGAGCACAGCAAATTGAGTACTTGGTGAAGTGGCAAAAGCTTCCTCAAACAGAAGCCAGTTGGAAGCCAGAAGATGCCCTACGACATGAAGAAGCTCACGTCAAAGCCTACCAACAAGCGTCGACGAGGGCGTCGACAGTTTAAGTGGGGGAGAATGTCACGAATGGACGTCACTCAACCGCAACATCTTCACCCCGTGAACCGTTCGTTGCTTTTTCTTGTTTGTACATATGTTTGACAGCTTGTTTTGCCTTGAGTTTATGCATTTTTCCCTAAGAAATGTGAGCGAAAGTAGTGTAGAAGGCTGCAGAACGATCGTTCGCCGCACAGAGCCAAAACAGCCTTATTTTTGGGTCTTTTTCGTGTGCCACGACAACCTTTCTGAGTGGTGTGAAATGTCAGCCATTTCAGCACCTTGGAATCCCCCGGGTGGCACCGGGTTGGATGGGGTTCCGGGTATATGTCGAGCGTAGGCGTTCATCAGCAATTGAACTTGTCTTGCGTCCGATACCTTGGGAACCATCGTTTGCGGACTTGTGACCATTCCTACAACCCTCCAAAGTCCTATTTTGCTCTCTTTCTCTCTTTTCTCAGCTGCACTCAAGGTGTTCGACAAATTGCTTGTATAGCTTTCCGCTTTGCGAGACGTCGGGACGTGTCCATCGCTCGCTCCCAAGCTAATCAACTTCTTCTTTGCAGGTCCTACGTGACCTTAAGAGGTTGTAAGAGGGCTGACCCTGTGCAGACAGATAACGCCTTGGGCATTTCATGACTTAGGCAATTCCAGCTAAGTCCAGAACAGTGGGCAAGGTTGTTTCACGACTTAGGTAATTTCAGCTAAGTCTTCGGGAGGGCCGCAAGGGTACCGCACGGCTTAGGCAAATTCAGCTAAGTCCGTGACAAGATGCTCAAATATGCTTTGGTACTCCTATAATGTGGAAGTCTAATGGATTTTGGCGAGTTGTCCATTAACGTTTCTCGTACTCTGACGGTCCAAAGCAAATCAGGAGCTCTCTCTTGAACTATCCTACGATGGGACTTCATGATAAGTCTCGTACAAATCATACCACTGGATCGCATCTCCTTCGAGTTGAATCGAAGCTATCTCCACCTTAGGTTCCTCCGGAGTCCTGTGAAAATAAAAAAAAACTTTTCAGCCTATGAGATCCAACCGATTGGGCTTCCATCTTCTCATTTGGGGAACTTTACCTTCATGTGTGGGTATCCTGTATCTTACATTTGATCACACTTTTTAGATCAGTTATCTTTGATATTGGAACTTTAACCATGTTGAGATTTGTTGGGGTTCTCTTATAGACCTATTGAATTTGATGAAGTATTCTTACAATCTTTCTTCCATGCTAGCCTTGAAGGTTTCAAACTTGGCATCCCTTGCATCAGCCATAGTCATCGCGTAAGACTATAGATCTGTAATCTTTAATTTGTGTTTCAGTGTTGGGTTAATGACATCAGCAACGTCCTATTCGATGTGGCTGCAAAAGAAGTGGGCGCCAATGGCAGCGAGGAAAAAAGAGAAGAAAATGGCAAGGGTGGTGACGGCGGTGTTGATGAATGGTAAAAACAAAGTGCCAAAGAATGATGCTCTAATACTAGATGATAGGAACCCCTAGGGTTTTATTGTGGCTCTGATACCAAATGATAGGAACCCCGAGGTATCTATCGTGGCTCTGATACCAAATGATAGGAACCCTAGGGTTCTATCATATAAAAGGAGGGATAAACGATGACTTCGAGGGGATCGAGCCTACTTGATCACTTCGAAAGGATTGACCTCCTTAATATCGATAAGGGATCGACCCTCCTTGGGTTATGGCCAATAGGCTAAAACATAACTTTCTTCATTGATTGATGAAAACAAAAGTGTTACACCCTTATTTATAGGGACTCCAATCCAACTCCTAATTAAAGTTAGACTCCTAAAATAGACTCCTACTTGGACTCTTACTCAATTAGACTCATACTATGACTCCTAATCAATTAGACTCCTAGTCGAATCTAATTCCTAGTTGAGCTTGGACTCCTAATTGACTTGACTGGATTGACCAACATGACTCAATATATGTAAATCCAACATTGTTATGGTCTTATCAGACCGCCCTCTTCAAATCAGCCTTGTCCTTAAAACTGAGCAACATCAAATTTTGAAAGTACTTTAGTCCAGGATATTTGCTACGCATCACTTACGATTAAGCCAATTAAGGAGGAATTGAAAACTGACAATGTGAAGTCCGATTATGAAGGTTGTGACAAACTTCTAACGATTTAGCCAATTAAGGAGGAATCAGAGAATGACAATGTGAGATTCGATCATGAAGGTATGTATTCTGATGAAGATATTAGATCTATCACACATACAATACATGCATTAGCCGGTTACTCTAACCCGCAAACCATGAAAATTGAAGGAATTTAGAAATATCAGCTTGTTACTATTTTAATCCATACTAGTAGCACTAATAATTTTATGGACAAAAAGCTTCATAACTGATTGGCCTATCACATTGAAGACTGTGACAAATTCTAAGTCAAGATTGCTGATGGACGAATCCTAATATATGATAAAATGTGTTCTAAGGTAAAGTTAATTATATAGGGAAAATAACTACTTGTGGATTTCTTTCTGATGCCCCAGGAAGACTTTGAAGTGGTGATCCTCAAAAGAAGACGTAGTACTACCACTAGCCATTGAATAAAAATGGTTCTTCAGAAGACTACAATAATCGACCTACTGCACTAGAAGATCAACTTATTGCTTATACCAAGTAGAGACACTACTTAATTGATTAAAGAGTTGTGATGCGTGGCAAATATCCTAGACTGAAGTACTTCAGAAATTTTATGCTGCTCAACCTTGAGGACAAGGCTGATTTGAAGAGAACGGGTCTGATATGACCCTAACAATGTTGGGTCCACATATATTGAGTCATGTTGGTCGGTCCAATCAATTAAGAGTCTAAGCTTAATTAAGAATTTATTTGATTACGAGTCCAAGTATGAGTCTAATGGAGTGTGAGTCAAAGTATGAGTCTATTTTAGTAGTCAAACTTCAATTATGAGTTAGATTGGAGTCTCTATAAATAAGGGTATTACACTTATAGTTTCATTAATCAATGAAGAAAGTTATGTTTAATCTATTGACCATAACCTAAGGAGGGTCGATCCCCTCGAAGTGATCAAGGAGGCTTGATCCTTTGGAAATGATCGTTTATCTTCCCTTTTCTATGATAGTACCTTATGGTTCCTATCAGCGGACCCATACACAAAAATAATAAGTAGCATCGAGTGAGCTCATGGGACGAGGAAGATAACCGCACTAGCCCTTTTAAATATCAAATATTTTGCGTGTATAAATATATCTAATGTGAATTCAAACCTGGAGTTTTTTTTTATATGATAAGATTTATTTGATGAGATTTCGAACCCTTAACGTTTGGTAAGCGAATCTGGTACATCACCATCAAATGCATATTCTAGTCGTAAAAATAATACCAAACTTGAGATGTCATTTTGACCAATAATGACTAAATTTGATGTACCGTACTTCAATGCATTACAATAATTCGATGTTCTAAACGAACAAACTTGTCCTTATCAAAACCCTAATCTTCAGCCTGGATATGTGGGATCGAGACCTATAAATTATGTTTGGCATCACCTCGTTCTGATTAGTTTTATGTCAAATATGAACTAAGCATTAGCATATCTGTCGGAATCTAAGCTTAATAATAACACCCCATAAGCTAATAATAATTGCAGAAAAAACAAGCTTTTCGTCCCCAACCTTCTTCTCACTGCAGATGCCCCCAAAGCATGGCGACCATACGCTGCTCTGCTTCTACCGACACAGAGAGGAAGAATCTACCCTCAGATTTCCGAAACCAAGATCAATATGCAGTCATTGACAGAATACGATTAGCTTCCCTTCCCTGTGGCTGATGGTCAAACCTGAAAAGAAACTAAGAGGCGAGAGAGAGAGAGAGAGAGAGAGAGGCCTGTGGATGCGTGTTTGGATTCCCCTTCAATCCAAACAAGCAGCACGGCAACCTTTGTTGCACGTCAATGGCAGCTCTGGGATGTGTACAGGATAACGAATCCATTACCCACCACACAGAATCGAGAGAAGAGGGCGTCCCATTTCCGTCCAACTTCCGACAACTGCATACGTACATGTGTATATACATCTCGCTTGCTCCGCCACAACAAAACCCCTTTCTCCATCACCTGTTACAGTCTGCAACACCTACCATGGCATCAGCCCAACACAAAACCCTGCCTGCGTGTCCACAGTAGCAATACTGCGTGTTTTGGATCCACTTGCAGGTATAAGACCCACATCAGTCTCATGGCACCGGAGACAGGCTTCAATCATCCCTGACGTAGGACAAAGTCGCCTGCGGTGATCCAGTGAAGGCGTCTGTTCTTGTTCCACACGATAGAGGAAATCAAACACGGAAATGATACATTACACCTATGATTTCTGCCTGATAGGTCGAGTATACAAGCATGGTTTATTGGATTCAGCTAGTACAACTAATCTATACGGCCTGATTGGATTTGAGCTCAGAGAGGCTGTGGAGGAGAAAGGAAGAGAGCGGCTTATGTACGTGTCTGCAACTTCAGGATTGGAGGCGTTGGAAGAAGACGCTGGAATCATGTAGCTCGTCTTCCTCTTGATCGAGCGGAAGCCTTGGTCTGTAGAGATTTTCTTGGCCTTGGCCTTCCCCTTCTTCTTCTTCTTCTTCTTCTTCTTCTTCTTCGTCGTCGTCGTACTGTTCCCCACCACCACCACCACCCTGGTCGTCGTCGTCTTCATCTTCTTCATCATCGTTCTCCGGACGAGACACAAGAGAGCCCTTTGCAGCAGTAGCCTGGTCGCTCCCGTCGCCTTTGCTGCTGAAATCGAATCCTAAAGTGGCCATATCAGAGAACTTGAAGCTGTGGCCATCGTTCGGCGCCATGATCGCGTCGAGTAGATCGGAGTTGTCTTTCCGTCGGTCATCACTGCCTCCGGAAGCATTGGCGGTGGCTACATCTGCATTAGGCGTGTGGTTGCGAGACTTGGAGTAGAGTTGGTCCAGCTGGTGGAAGTAAGGGCAGGTCTTGGACTGCTGCGGCCGCTTCTTCCCTCTTTCTTTGGTCTTCCTGAAGTACTTGTTGATGTTCTCCCACTTCTCCTTGCACCGCTTGGCGCTCCGGTGGTAGCCCATCGTCGCCATCGCCGCGCTCACCTCCTCCCACAGTGGCCCCTTCAGCCCCGGCTCCTGGAACCTCGACTCGAGCCCGCTCCGGACGCGGATCAGTGCCTGGACCTCCGGTTTCGGCCATCGACGTGTATTCGGAAACACCTTGTTGCTATCTGGATCGCCATTCTTGAAGGTGTAGGAGCACGGCTCAATTTGGCGGTTGTCGGTGTCGGTGGTGTTCTCCTCCTTGTTGGCGTCGTCGGCGTCGGGTGTGTGAGATGGGAATTGGGGCTTGGAAGGGAGATTCAGGCTCTCGCCGGTGATCTTCTCGATGAAGGAGATGATCGCGGCCTCGCGGGAGGAGGCGAGAGCCCGCTCTTGCGCTCTCGCTGCAGCCTCACGGCTGGACTTCGCCGCCTCCTGCTTCCTCCGCGCCTCCTCGCGGCTGGTCCTCTCCTGCTCTCTCCTCTCCATCACCTCCAAGAACTTCCCGTGGAGGCCCTCCTGGTGGTCCATGAGCTGCTTCACGAGGCTCTCGAAGAAGGCGGCCACCGAGCTCAGCTGTCGCTGCCACCGCTTCCTCCTCCGCCTCCCGCTTCCCTTAGAGAACTCCTGGGCCGTTGCCTCTTCTCCTGCCGACGTCTCCGACCCGCCGACGCGATCGGTCGCAGGCAGTCTCAGAGGAGCCGTTGGGGTGACATGCAAGAGAGGGGTCTCATCGCCGGTCAGAGCAGAGCCCGAGCCAGTCCTATTGGTACCACCACCGGGGGGGTTCGTGCTGCTGCCTCCGGGCTTGCAGATGGCTTCGAGTTCGCTGAAGATCTTGTAGTTGCTACTGCCACCGCCGCCAGCGACTTGCACATGATCGGATCCGGCTACCTCTTTGCTACTCTTGGCGTAGCGGCCGTTTGAGGCGGCGGGCTCCTCCTCCTTGCGTCTCTTGTTGTTCCTGCTGATGTAGTCTATGTCCAGTGGCCTCCTGCAGTGGTTCAAGCACGAGTCGACGAGTTACAGCAGCAGAACATCGAAGAACTGTAAAGAGACTCAAATCCAAACGATATGATGAAGACATTTTTAGTTGTTGTTTTAATCTTCTTTTCTGGAAAGATCGAGACTCATACATTAGCAGATGAAACATATTTGAAGATAGATTGCATGCATTAGTGGAATACTTGACAAAAATCTAATTAAGATCCTGTTGCAGACACCACATGAAACAAATTTGAAGGTAGATTGCATGCATTAGTGGGATTACTTGACAAAAAAATCTACTTGAGATCTCGTTGCCGATTATAGGTGCATGCTAATGATTACCATGAAAGCTCTTTGATGGCAGACTCATCTTCTCTCGGCCAGTGGCGAAGGCGACTCTCCGATGCATCATCTCCTTGTAAAATGCCGTCATCATCATTCATCCCCTGTGGGCTGCCGCCACCGCTGCTCTCGTTCACCGCCAGCTTAAATCTCACGGAGGCCGACAAGAACGACGGCCCTCCGCCGCCGCTGCTGCCGGGGATGATTCGTGTTGGCGAGGGGGAGGTTTCGGGAGCTGACTCCTGGTCGAGGCCGAGGTGGTGCTGCGGAATGAGCCTTCTGGGTTCAAGATAGTGCTGCTGCTGAGGGTGGAAGAGCTGGAACGGGTGGGTGGGCTGATGGAAGAGCTGCTGGGTGATGGGGATGGAGTGGAAGTGGGAGAAGTGGGGAGGCAGCAGCAGCGGCGGCTGCTGGGGTTGCGGGTGGTGAGGTTGAGGGAGGGGATGGTACTTGAGGGGGTGAAGGGCCGCGGAGTGGATGTCGGTGGGGGTGCCCGCGGCCGCCCCAGCTGCTGCTGCAGGGTTCGGGTTCGCCGTGGAGATGGAGAACAGGGAAGAGACGCAGCTATCCACCATGAATTGTTGGATCTCAGACACTCCTCCATATCCCGACTGCATCTTCTCTCGTTTCTTGTCGGTCCTCTTCTCTCCAACTCTTGCTTTGCTTCTGTGAGTCAATAGGGAACGCTTCTCCTTTTGTCGCTGCGATTGTAGTGGAAGGAGACTTCAAGATCCGCTTCCTCTTCTCGACCTCTCTTTTAATTCCGCTGCTCAGTATACGAGACCGAGAAGGTCACCAAATAGAGGGAGGTTAAAGAAAGGAAGGGTACGACGGTGACGCCAGCCAGCTCGGAGGGAAAGGATGAGCATCTCATTCCAGGACACGCGCCATTCACGTGCGAAAGGACCCTGCCCTGAATTATGTGCTTCCGGTATATATATATATATATATATATATAAGCATATCGTAATAATAACAAGCTGTATGTCTGATCAAAGGCGGTATCGATGGGAGGCCGACACAAGCAAGACTAACTAGTTACGTCAATCGTATCTATTTCCTATTTGACAGACAGAATTCATGTACCAAAGTTTGAACACAATATAAATAGGATTTTAAATCTTTAAGTGATCGAGCTCGTCCCGATAAGTCCTACAAGAAACATTTCGGGAATGGATGGCTGGGAGGACAAGTCACGGATACAAAATGGACCAGGTGTGATACATGGGTGGCTGATGACCTGCCTGGCTATTGGTTGACGATGATGATACCGTAGACGGAGCCCTACGAGAAGATGAGAACTGGGGAGACCAGATGATGACCAGATAGATACATTAAGAAGCCGTGGCGTGGCGCAGGGGATGAGCCACGCGTTAACAAGCCATGAGGGCCACGATGACGCGGTGAGGACTGCGGAAACAGCAGAAAGTAGACTATTCTATGTACACGCTGAAAGGTAGGAGTGATGGGGGGGGAAGAAGAAAAATGATATGATGTGAGATATAGGGGGAAAAATAATTGAGAATTTGTTTTCAAGAGCATGTCACAACTATTTTGATATTTCACGTGATGATTAATGATTTGGTATTCTTCGCATAAGGAACAAAACATATTAATCACATCAGGAAGCACCTTTTTGAACCAACACCACGTATCTTATCCTCCGCTAAAGGCCATAGGTTTTGCATGTTGAGTTTAAACATATCAGATAGAAAGAGGGGGGGGCAACTTTTTTTGATTCAACAAACACTGATGAAGCCTCTATCGAAGAACATCGCCTAAATGAATCTAAAGCATTACATCCTTTTTGGCATGTTGAGTGAGGCACAGTCCCTAATCAAATCATCTCTCGTGTGTCAGAAGCATTTGAAAATGCATGCCATGCACGTGCACGGATTCATCGAGTTTAACGAAGGTTGGTGGGTGGGGGTATCTGTCTAGGGTTTTGCAAGGCCTTTTGTGTACAGGGCAGCTGTGAACTACCCACATGCAAAAGAAAAGAAAACAAAAGTTTACATCAAACTGCAGCTTGGTGTTGCATTTGTTCCTTGGAACAGTGATGATGCCACCTAATTCTAGGTCATTTGTCTTGTAGGGATGCCCTTCTTGATAACCTCAAGTATTAATGTATGTAGGTAGTCCTTGCAGGTGTCTTGGTAGCATACCTCCTAAGCCATAGGAGGAATACTTGAAAAAAAAAAAAAAAGTAACACAGAAGCAAACAAGAGACATGACTATCGAGCTAATTAATCTGCAGGTGCAGTCCTTGGAGTTTGCTTGTCTCCTATGTACTGCAAAAAGGCACAGGTAGAGAGGACGGGAAGTACTACTACTAATTTTGCCCTCTAAAATGTGCAAATTCCCACTTGGCCAGCGAAGATAGGCTCCCAACAACTATGTGCTTCTTCAACTCTTCAATTTTCTTCCAACTGTGAGTTGCAGCAGTTCTTCAACCATTACAGGTGGTGGGGAAGTGTTCGCAAACACTTGAAATCTATTATTACCAGATGGCGATCGAGACTAACTGCATAAGCAGGCAAATCAACTCGTAGATGCAGAAACTAAAGCATGTCGGTGTGCAAGAATCTCATGCACGGACAAGGCCCCAGCTGCGACGGCAGCAAGAGTTCGTGTCCATGTTTTGCACTCCCTCCATCCCTCTGTCCATCCATGGGCACGTCACGGGCCAGCAAAACAAAAGAACAAAACCTAGAGGGAGGGAGAGAGGGGTTGCAATGACGGTGGGGGGAGAGGGAGGTGGGGAGAAGAAGCCAACGATGGCCCCCCCACCCCATCTCGTCCTCTCTCTCTGACTCCCCACATGAGGAGGACGGGCGCAGAGAAAGGATGGGGACACACCTGTCAACTACTGCGTGCTCCGGTCGTCTGATCTCGAAAGGGGTTAGATCCCAACCACGAGCATCTCCTCGCCCACCACTGTAACTGTCGGCTGTGGCGTTACTTCCTTTCGCAGCAATTGGCGCTCGTCTCCCTCCGCGTCCGCGCGTGTGCGCGCACGAGCCTGCGCATTGCTCTCTTCCCTGAAACTGCGTTCCTGTGGATACAAATGTTATCATTTATACTCGATTTGATCATTTTAGAGACAGGAAGTGCAAAAAAAAAAAAAATTGTTGTTGTTGTTATTATTGTTGTTAATGATCCGATAAATGCTACCGAAGCACATACGGTCGAATATTCCGTGCCGAAGTCTCGTTCGTCAACAATGTCCTTCTATGAACCAAAGTAAACATAAAAAAGACCACTCAGTGCCTTGGACTAAAATTGCAGAGGATTGCAGCATTTGTCACTTCGAACAAAACAGGTCTTATGATTCTCATCAAAAGGATATCCTTCAGATCTGGCAGTACAAGTAATTTTCCGACATCCAACATTATTAGTTATTATCCGATCTGTCACTTTATAGGAAAATTATACAAGAAGACAGAAAATAGACCTGATATTTTTCACTTAAACTTCTTGAATAGTGCCACACAAAGTTGATCTTAACTTCTTGAATAATAAAGACCACACAATTCTGATATATAATCATATTTGTACTGAAGTCTTTTCAATCGGTGCAAGAGATATACCTCCAATAAAGAAAGATAACAGGGTTTAAGGTGTAATGATCTTGTCAAGAATGTTCACTCGATGCATGTTTTAACTTGAGGAGGATACTAGTCCTGCCTCCACATTGACCTCGATTGAGGGCTTTTGTAACAAGTGTCCGGCTAGTCAACAGAAAAGCAGGACACTGGTTTGAACATTCAGCTTTCACTCTAGAATTTAATTCTCTTAATAACAAGGGTGTGCAACATGGAAAGATGATGATCATTAAGATTGACTACCCATGCGGTAGCTACATAAAATCCACCAAAAGAAAAGAAAAAGAAACAGTTGGCGATCTAAACTCTACAAGATCTCTTTACTTTGGTAGATAAAACCTTTTACAGCAACACAGAGTTGAAGGTTGATTCATGTGCATTGCTTAAAAGCTAATGGGGCCAACAGCAACGATTATCTATGAGGTCCTGAGTTAAGTTTTTGAGCAGTGGAGAGGATCCGAAACAGGACGGTGACACTGTATGTCAGGAAGAAAACGAGGAACACGACAGGGAAGGAATACAACCTAACATGGGGCTGCCGCGTTCTCTTCCAACCCCCACGTCCTCTAATGTGTTTCCCATGGGTCGCATGGAGGAAGGATTGCACCATTATATTATCATGGTGATGATGATGACGACTATGGCTAGGGGGTTGACATGCAGACGACACAGCTGCGGGTGGACCGATGGGCAATGCGCAAGACGACAGCAACCAGGACCGCCCGCGGTCGTCCCGTTGCTGTCAACACCCAATGGCGAGCCGTCCGACGCGCCATGGCCAACAGCCGCATTGATTTCTTCATTAAGAGCCAAAAACTACTGCTGCAGCTGCTGCTACACCTGCTCCCTTCTCTAGCTATTGTCCAGATACATGCATACTTGATCCTTCCCTGGAGTTATCTTCTGGGGATGTGGTGAAGGATTGGAGAGGTCTCGGCTCGGCCCTTGCGTCGTTGCCACTATCAATTCTCCTTGCCGTAGCATTCTTTCATTGCGTGGCCCATCAGTACATTCATGTGGGACGATGACTGGGACAGCATATCGTGCTGTTGGCGGGGGAGGCATATGGCTGGTTTCCTGCCACCTCCCATACGCATACCCGCCTTGGGTGACAAATCTTTGATTATGAGAAGATGGACGTCTTAGTGTGAAGTGATATCGGATGATCTCATAATCATCGATCTGGTTGTGTAGGACCAGCATCTCTGGCTTAACAGTCTACTGATAAATTAAATTAAAAAAAACTATTCTGAATAACTGGTGGAAAGCTTCTGTCCCTATATAGAATTTTGACCGTAGCTTTCAGGATTTCTTTTATCTTGTTTCTTCTCAAAGAAGATTTGGACCCAACTCCACCGACCAGAAACGGATTCAGTAGCTAATCTCTTAGGATGCTGCTCTTATAGCTTAAATCATGCATCTTATCGCATGGCTTTTTCTCTTTCAACTACTTATGACACCTCTTATGGCAAGACTTTTCATCAATCAACCAGTCTTCTCTCCTGAGGCAAACTCTTACCGGCTGGTTCATGGCTTCTAATAAAGAACCATGTCAGCCTAGAATCTAAAATGTAATGTTTCTTATGGTTTGGTTGCTTCTCCATTGACGTTTTATACTTGACTTCATATTCATAAGCCTAGCAATCTATAGTTTTATGTGTGTTGCTGATCAGGTTCATCTAGAATCCAGATCGGACATGTAGAATTATAGGATCCAAATGGGGATCCCAGTAAGAAAGTTTTGGGTTAGGTGTCATGTCAGACAGATATTGGTTTACACATCATCCCGGTTATGCTCTAGACTGATAGTTTACTGGATCCAAATACTTGTAAATTCGATGACATCCATGCTAGTCATGTTTTCAGATTCTTGGGCTCAATCGGCACCTCTAAAAGTGTGGCAGACTAACTTGATCACTGTTGATTGATTATATTGCGCAACTATATTCAGGGATAAATATGATATTATGACAGATAATAGATCATTTATTTAGGATGAAGAAATGCTAAGAACAAGTACTCATGCAGATTAACTTCCTGACAACAAAATCATGCTTGCAAGTAACAGAATGTTATTTTGCTTAGAATTATAGAACACTATGAAAGACCGGGTAAAAAACACCTACTTAGAAGCATTAGATCTATGGAAGTTATGAGACTGCTGAGTTGTAGAGTCGCACTTACATGAAGGTCCAATGTTGCTTACCGTTTGCCACTCCGATGAACCTTGCTGCTCTTCTCTCTTATTTCATGTAGTAGTATCACTGCATTCGGTCAGATGCCAATCAAAGGTGAAAAGATTGCTCAAAGAAGTATCCTAAAAGTCTACAAGGAGACTTTAGTTGAAAATGAAGGTACCATTAAATGTAATCAGCCTGTACAATCTTCTTTGCTATATATTTTCCCAAGAAATCAAATCCATGACAGTACAGAGCTTCAATTTCTGCACGATAGCCCCTCTCAACCATCAATGACAACTCAGCCTGGTACCTCTCCTGCAAATGTAAAACACTTGTGTCAATCTTTCCCACAACCATTATAAAAATTTAGTAGCTAGGAAACCTTATTTCTTGCTAGATCAATTGACTAATATCCTTTTTTTCTGGAGGTAACGCAGGAGAGCATGTTTATGGAAAGTAGTTGAAGTGGCAGCATAAAAACCTCAATAATCTAATATCAATGGGGAAAAAGAATAGTTTCCACAATCCTAAGAGCTGAGTGTTACATGTTGAGATTACATGAAAATTTTGCCGTATGACTTGAATAGCTCTCTGAGATAATGTTATCAAGTTGGTACTATGCGATTCATAAATAAAATAGATAATCACATGATGTACTTGCAAAAGTAAATAATATCTGCTATAAAGGAGATTTCTAGTGGATACGTGAATGTCCGAGGCATTTCAGCAAAATAGCTCCCTGATTGGGGAAGTAAAAAAACTTAAGGCTAATCTATAATATTGATCATAGCCAAATGTCTTTTGGGGTTTAAAGTTTTCAATCTATCTACTTCAGTTTCTGGCCAATTTCTTTATTCATGGCAAAATTAACCATGAACAATGCATTTCTTTTACTTACCTTCTCCAACTTACGAATCATTTTTCTGTATTTAGGCATTTTTACATTGCATATGGCCATCTAATACAATCTATTGTACAGACTACAGAATATGACCAAATTTCATAAAACTGGCAAATTAATCTTGCATACCTGCAACAACTTGGAAGACATTAGGCTTTTAGCTGTTTTTATATCATGTGGCTTCAACTGCATCATCACTTGTTGAGGTATAATCTGCAGATCATCTGCTCGCAGTCCAAGCCATTTAACATTGCAAGCTGTAATTGTAATCAGATAGATACATTTTATCAACTAATGTCTGCATACTCTCCAGCATGACTTGTTGAAAGAAGTACCATATCTGTATGACTCTAAACCAGTAGTTACGCTTCCAAACTTGTAGGTACATAGTATTGCCAATCCAGCTGGGTTCCTGCAAAAACTTTGCAATTATATATACATGAGTATATAATCTAAAGAATGACATAATAAGAGGGCCTTAGAGGGATCCACCAATCCATTAAAGCCAAGATTGTCATGTCTGGAAAAGTCTGGCTTATCCGATGCAGTAAAAACCTGTTTAGAGATAAAATTAGTCATAAAGAATCAACCAGATGATTAGTGTCAACATTGTGATGGCAACAAAAGATTTAAAGACATTAGAAACAAAATGTCTTGACATTTTGCATGCACCTTGATTTTGCATTTAGTTCCAATATAAAGGTCAACTAGCAAGGTACATATAAAAGTATCTAACAGGAACTTCTAAAAGGTTGCTTTCACTCTTATGATGTCCCTCTCTGTTTTCCAGAGATGATGAAAAGCTTCTGCTCCCAAGGTCAGCAATAGTCAGGATGGTTTAGGCAGACTTGTTTGTAACTTGTATATAATGTGTTCAGCACTGTAGAACATGGGTTAAACAAACTTCCTGTTTGTAAAACTGATCCAATGAAAATTCAACTGTATGAGACAAGAAAGGATAAAAAAGAAAGAAAAAATAATAGCTAATTTAATATGTGCATAATACAATACACTGAGTGGTCAAGAGGACTAATTATTGATTAGAAACAATGCGTCATATCCAGCCGATGAGATAACTAACCTGTTAACTTCATTGAGACTGAACCACTAGTCTAAAATGTTTAACAAAAGTTAGTAGTAGTACACTCATCGACTCTTTTAACTTAATTTTAATCTTGTCCACTTTCGATATGGGACTAAACTGGGTATTACAAGTCCCTCACTTAAGGGAATGACATCCTCGTCAAGGCATAGCATAACTCAGGATAAGACGCTAGTATGATGCATATGAGACAAAGTCCAATGTTGGTTCCATGTCAATGTGCCCTTAAGCTCTGTTTACGAGTAGTCATTTCCTACTCAAGCCTCTTACCAAGGCCTAATATTCGATCGACTCTTATGCAAATTGTCACGACCTAACTTGACAGAATAACTGGCCTATTAACTTTGCTAGGCCTGAACCACATGTCCAAAATATTTAAATGGAAGTTAATAGTAGAATGCCCATTAGACTAAATTAATCTTAGTCTTAGCCCACTTTCAATGTGGGATTAAACCGGGAAGTTACATAATAAATATAGTATAAAAAAACTGATGGTATTTTATTAAGAAATCATAAAAAGGATCAGCTAGTTTATGAGCTCCTAAAGGTGTGGGGTTTGGGAAGGCCATTATAACCCATCTTACCTTAGAATTAGTGAGGTTATCTCCATAACCCATATCATGATCCGATCAAAAAAAATTGAGAAGTGAAACCAACCAAGCTATGATGAAAGGTTCATGACGGGGAAAAGCTAAAAAAAATTGCTAGAGCATGTAATAACATGTGGTAACAGCCAAAGATGCAGTTTTCACTGCAGATATAGATAAAAAGCATTTGTATTTCCATGTCTATGAATCATCACAAAATCAGGAAGCAACCAAATTAACAATATGGCTCTGCACCGGAAAAAAGAAAACACATGCCTATACTTGATTCTTTAATTCACTAAATTTGTAATTCTCTTTGATCAGTATGGCTCTGAATCAATAATCATTTAAAGGAAAAAAGAAACTATCAGTTTTTTACCAGAACAATAATCCAAACCCAGGTTTATCTAATATCTGATAAATGACATAAATTTGTTCATAAACTTAGATAATAACTTTCACCTCATAAAAGGCTTTCTCAACTGTCTTCTAAAACATTTATATCCAAGATTCCATGCATGTTCTTGATATACAATATTCCATAAAAGGCTTTCACCTTGATATACAATATACATGGGCACGTGAAACAGAGATAGTTGTCTATTGGTACTCTACCAAAACGCAAGACGCCCTCCACACAAGCATCCACACACTTGTATGAGCTCAACAAAATAGCACAAAAAGGCTTGCACAACAACGCCAGTGATAGAACCCTAGGGTTCTATCGATGAGGAATAAGGTGGAAAAGAGGGATAATCGATCTCTTCAATGGGATCGGGCCTCCTTGATCACTTCGAGGGGATCTGCCTCCTCGATCTCTGTAGGGGATCGGCCCTCCTACGGTTTTGTCTATTAGCTAAAATTCATAATTCTTCATTCATTAATTTTCATAAAGAGTTTACTGTCTCTTTATAGGGCTTTGCCAAGAGTCTCGCTAAACTTTGACTCTTAACTAACTGATAAACTCCTAACTGAAAATAATAACTGACTCCATCATAACCGAGATAAAAACCAACTCATAACTGACTCGATTGGGCTCATATGGCTCATAACTGACTCCCACTGGACAGACTAACATGACTCGACTCGATTTAATCATGAGTGGATGGACCCGACTTAGCTAGGGTCCTAACAGACCCGTCCACTTCAAATCAGCATTGTCCTTAAGGCTGAGCAGTATCAGATTTCGAGAGCACTTCAACATTTGTCACACATCACAACTCTTTGATCGATTAAATAGGGTCTCCACTGGTGTAAGCAATGGGTCGATCTCCTGGTGCAGTAGTCATTGTAGTCTTCTGAGGACCCCTCTTTATCTGATAGCTAGTGGTGGTACCATATCTTCCTTTGAGGATCGCCACTCCGAAGTCTTCCTGGGGTATTAAAAAGAAATCGATAAGTAGTTGTTTTACCTTTGAGCATCTATTGTCACAAATTAGAATTCGCCTATTAGCAATCTTGTCTTCGAATTTGGCACAAACTTTGTGATCGGACTCCACATTGTCAACTTTTGATTCCTCCTTAGCTGGTTCAATCGTCAGAAGTTTGTTACAACCTTCATGATCGGACTCCACACTGTCAGTTTTTTATTTCTCTTTAGTTGGCTCGATCGTCAAAAGCTGCTCTTGTTTACAATCGTCTATGTTGACCATTTTGAAGTCCTCCTTTATTGATTTTTCCTATTTATTGAAGCTTCTGTTCCAACAAATATCCATATTGATTTTTCCTTTATGCACGTTGGAGAATGATATGGCTGCTATCATGGTGCAGGGATGGTGAACTTTAACTTCGCACCGAATTTCGAGATTAAGTCCCTCGATAAATTTTCTCACCAACTGTATCTCGGACCAATCTCGGGTTTGGTTCGACGGGCACTCAAATCTGCTCTGATACTCCTCTACCGCGGAAGTCTAACGGATTTTGGCGAACTGTCCATTAATGTTCTTGTACTCCGATGGTCCGAAGCGAATCAAGATCTCTCTTTTGAACTGTCCCCACGAAGGGACTCCGTGATAGGTCTCGTACAAATCATACCACTGGATTGCGTCACATTCGAATTGAGTGAAAGTTAAATCCACCATGGATTCCTCTAGAGTCCTGTAAAAATGAAAAAACTTTTCAGCACGTGAGATCCAACCGATTAGGTCTCTATCTTCCCATCTGGGAAACTCCATGCGTGGGTATCCTGTGTCTTGCTCTTGATCATATTTTTCAGATCTGTTCCTTTTGAGACTAAAACTTTCATCATGCTGAGGTTTGTTGAGGCTCTCTGATCGACTTCTAAATTCGTGGAGGAGTTATTGCAATCTGTCTTCTATGCGAGTCTTGGAGGCTTTAAACCTTACGTCTAGTGCATCATCCATAGCCATCGCATGAGTAATGTCATACTTGGTGTGGCTGCAAAGGAAGTGGGATGGCTAATGTTGAGGTTGTGGATCAGATGCAGATGGCAGTTGAGGGGGTTGGAGAGGAAGCAGAAGGTAGTAGCCGGCGACGCTAAGACAATACTGCAGCAGAGTAGGGCTGTGTGTTGTAGTGGGAGACAATAGTGGCAGGGTAGGAGGCGACGACAAGGAGGTGCAACGGTGGCAGCAAGGAGGTGCAGCGACAAGGGGCGCGATTGGAAGCGACTGCGGCAGCGAGGGCAGCAGCGGCAAGAGAGGAGGCAGCGGCGTCATGAGGAGCACCAACAGGTGGGGAGCAGCAAGGTAGCGGCGCCGCTGTTGGTGCTTTAAAGGGAGGGAGCCGACAACAATGGAGGAAGAGGGCAGCGGTGAAGAAGGCCGGCTGGAAGCGACCGTAGTAGTGGGTAGCAGAGGAAGAGGACTGGGCGACTGCTGCGAAGGGAACGATGACGCTGGCTGTGCGCTGTCGAGGGCTGGTCGACAAATAGCAGCAAGATCAGGAGGGTTGGTCACCGGCAGATGAGGAGAAAGGAGGGGGCGCAGCTGAAAGCGACTGGGCAGCGATGGAGTGGATGATGGATGTCAGCGAAAGTGCACAGGAACGTAGCTCTGATACCAATTGATAGAACCTTAGGGTTTTATCGATAAGCAAAAAGGTAGAAAAGGGGGATAATCGATCTCTTTGAGGGGATCGGGCCTCCTTGATCACTTTGAGGGGATCTGCCTCCTTGATCTCTATAGGGGATCGACCCTCCTGGGGTTTTGCATATTGGCTAAAACTCATACTTCTTCATTTATTGATTTTCATAAAGAGTTTAGTGCCTTTTTATAGGGCTATGCCAAGAGTCCCGCTAAACTTCGACTCTTAACTAACCGAGAAACTCCTAACTGAAAATAATAACTGACTTCATCCTAATCGAAGATAAAAACCAACTCCAACCAACTCATAACTGACTCGATTGGGCTCACCTGACTTATAACTGACTCGACTCAATTTAATCATGAATGGATGGACCCGACTTAGCTAAGGTCCTAACAGCCAGCCAAATGAAAAGTTATAATTAAGTGATGTTGCAAAAACGCAATTCTACATTTATGTCCTTAGCAAGACCTCTTGTACCTGATCCTACACACTATTTTCAACCTCAGCATTTCCCATGGAGGTCTCTCCATATATAAGAAAGAAAAAACTTATGTACTAGAATAGCACTTGCTTCTACCTTGTGGCAATATCAGGATATCCTTTGGAAGTGATTAATATGCATGGGATTTGATTGAAGAAGTGATCTTCTGCCAACCGCTGAAATATAGCATCCTACTCAAATTATAAAACATAAATTAATAGACTGAAAAGAAATTGTCAACATAAGTAAATCATGGGAGACCTGAATCTACCTTCTCTATTATAATGATATATCGAGCATCAGAATGTAGAACAAGTTTGCTCAACGTACAAAGGTCCCCAGTTATAGCATAGCCAGCATTTCCAATCACGGAACAATCAACAATCTGTTCACCAGGCTCCTAAGATCAAGTAACACTTTAAATCAACCGTCAAATATCTCACGTAATTATAAGAAAGAGGAATAATTTGACAGTTGAATATATTTTTGAAATCTTTGGCTGTTCTGTAGGTGGACTCCCATGGCAATAATATCTACAAACATGAATCCTACATGTCACATCTGCAAAATACAACCTTAACATAATTAAGGAAAGTGCACCTCTAACACCATGCGTCCAATAACTGCACCTCTGCTGGATGCCATGATGCCTAGACTATGCCGAGTGCAACGGAGCAATGCCACAACATCTGCAATGGATATATAGCAAACTTAAGCAATAAGACATAAACGAGACTATTTTGAGTAGAAAGGGAAAAATGACCTTGCACTGCTCTGTTGACCTGACGCTGTGACCTGAAATATTCAGGTGCGTCACAAAGCAGCTTATAGAAAAGCTCCCTCTGGGTAGCAAGTTTCCCTTGGACAAGAATCCGAAAGCACATTGCCATAACCATCCACACTACAATAGCAACCCAACAAACATAAAAATAACAGGAACATGCAAGATGCGAACATAGCGAACGAGGAACATGTCCTGGTTTCAGATTTCTCACCTCTAACAAACGCCTTCGCGTTATTTGCTCTCATGAGAGACCTTGCGCAGACAGAGTGAGAGAGAAAGACCGATGAAACATCACTCAAAAGCCCATGACGTAGCCCACTGTTATCGTACTTCCTACTGATCTACCTCATCAAAATGGGGCTATCAGAAATGGCAATAAGATGACTACTTCCGCAAACACCATGGAAACCCTAAATCATGTTATGAAGCGTAAAATCGAAACAAATCAGGCAGAGAGTTAATGTCCACGATTCCAGTACAACTATTTCTAACCGATCGTCCAAATATAGGCACGAATAGCCCAGAGGAGGCAACTTGTCTTACCAATCCATTTCTAGCACAGATTAGAAGCAAAGCCACTACAAGGATAGAAACAGAGGGGAGAGAGACAGACAGACAGACCAAGGGGAGATTGGATATGGTGGGGTTGGAAGCAGTGAGGTTCTTGAGGAAATTGAGGACGGCGACTTCGATTCTTGCCCGCACCTGGAGACGATTGCAAGAGAAACTTCGAGCCAACAAAGCATATAATGATGAAGAAGACGAGAAGGAGAGAAGATCGTGATCTGCAAACCTGCGAAGGAGGGAGGATTTCGGCGGAGCAGAGCCGCTGATCGGCGTAGAAAAGCGATGATTCGAGGAGATTCGGCTCCATTTCGACGCAAACGGTGGTGGTATCCGAACAGACGCCCCATTTATATACTGACCCGGGGAGGCAAACACCCACTCGCTCGAATCCACTCGGATCCGGATCTTCCATCCTCCAACCCGAAAGATAGAACCCGAACCCCATTTAGGCATCACCAGGATCCATTTTGTCATTGTAAAGAGCGTTACAATATGATAGATATTAATTACTTAAGAATCAGCGCATTATTTTAATTAAGCTTAATTGTTAGCTCCAATAAAGACTCGAACGATATGATCCAGTCTTCGACACAACCTGTACCATTTGAATTCTAAGAAGATCTTCACATAAACTCGACTGCCATTACCAACTGCTCTTTCTCTTCCCTTCCCCTCGGCAGCAGCTGAGTTCTGCACAGCGGACAGGTGAGCCGACCCACGTCGACCCACTTATCTATGCACAGGCGATGGAATGCATGACAACAGTTTCCGAGCTCCCTCACCTCATCTCCATCCTCCAGCGTCCCCAAGCAAACAGCGCAAACGGCCTCGTCGCCTTCGAACGACACCGGACTCCTCGGGGTCGAGAATTCAACGATGGGGAGGCGTCTCTTGATCGCGGAAGGGTGGACTGCACTCGCCGGCGAAGGATGAGCGGAGTCTTCTTGCGGTGGGCACAGCCCAAGAAGGCAGGAGATGGTGAAGGAGACGACGAACTTTAAGAGGTCGACGAGCTGGACCACGAGCAGTAGAGGCTTGGGGAGGATGACACAGTAGGAAACAGAAGGAAAGCCCATGGTGCAGTTGGAGGTGGGTGAGCCAGGGAGTGTGGAAGAAGAAGACCGGAGGATTGGTATGGGTAGGGTAACGAAGTTGATATGAGGGACGAATAAATAGAAGAGGAGTAGAGAGATCACAGGTGAAGGTGGTTGAGACACCAACTGCCGTCCATTCTCACAAATTGAGAATCTCGGGTAGTATTGCCATGGGCCAAAGGTGACCGCTAGAATGTCATAGCGAGGAGTATAAGCATCCCAAAATTTATTGCATATGTTTCCTGAGCTTTTATCAATGGAAAATATGAAAAAAATGCAAGAGGACGAGGACAATAATGAGCAAGGCAAACCAAAGCGGGAGAAGCTTCCTTGACACCCTTTAGGACGTATCAAGTGAAACAAAGAGTACCTGTTGCATGTTCACTTGGAAGAAGAGCTTGCACTTGTGCCGACAATGGATGGTGATCTGTGTGCTACGAACTGAGAAATAGGACTTTAAAAAGAGTCATGAGTGCTGCTCCTCCCTGCAATTACAATATTTTGTAGGATTAGCTACGTGACCACCGTCCAACACATTAATCATAAAGCATTAAAAGAATTACAACCAAGAAAGCTAATTGAATGATCATCCACCCACACGACGGCTTTCTTTATTCTATTAGTCCATTAATTATTGGGTATTGAGATGACTCTGATACATGCTTTTGGCTTCCCACAGTTGTCAGGTCACCAAACCAGAGTGTTAGCTCAACGAGGTTGCTCCAAACAATAGACTACTAAAGATGTAGCTATATCAGTGAGTGAACACCTGAACTGATATGATTCTTCAGCAGAACTAATTGCATTTATCTTGGCAGAGTTTACAATGTCAAGAAATTTATATATTTTTGATAGATGTACCTTTCACCAAAAATATTGTCCCAATCAACAACATATATACCTTAAATTCACCGGGACGACAATTACTAATTCTAATTCACCAAAATCCAGAAGAGATATGCAGTCGATGAAAACTGAATACAAATGATGTACAAACAAGTAAAATAAATATCTTCATACCGTATATGAATAAAGAAAATTCAACTGCGAGATCTGTATCTTTAGGATGTAAGTAACAACAGAAGCTTCAAGAGTAGACAACATTAAACAAAACACGTTTTCTAATGTAGGATCCAAAAAAGCATAGAGGTACAAAGAAAGCTAGTATTGAAGTGCATGTAACAAGATCTAGAATGCTTCCTTTAGGACAAAATGTTGAGGTGCTTGGCCTTAATTATGAACACCTCAAACTTGAATTGAGGTTCTCTGAACTTGTTACTTACATCCTAAAGATACAGATCACTGCAGCTTGAGAACAAACCTTTAATCAATCTTGACAGGATAAAAGGTTGTGAACAAAATAAAAGGACATCAAAAAGCCAATGGTGCCGGTAGATAACATGATTGCAAGAGTCATGATCAGTAAATACCCAAGGTAAAGGATATAAGCCCACTCAAGCTCCTAAGGGTAAAAAGTAAAAAACCCAAGTAGTTCATGGAGTAGAGGACTAGATAAAGGGCAACTGACCCAGAAGAAAAGAAAGATTTCCATCACCACTGCCAGTCCTCTACACAGAGATACATATAAGTTAGGACAATTACCAACAATGGAATAACAATCAAGAGGAATCTAAAAACACTGTGGAACCTACCAAGCCAAATACTGGAAAGGATAAAGAATAGCTCAATAAAGAGGGTCCCAACTGGTAGAGTTCCGGGACCAAGGACAAGGAGCCATGAAGGGTTCTGGCAGGAATTTGTCTTGAGCTCTGATTTGTCAAAACATGATACTACTGTATAGGTTCTGCTTGAGTGCCCAAGCAATAACCCAAAGGGTTAGAGGAACCAAGATGCAGAACCACAAAGGCTCTGCTACTGTGCTTTTTCTCCCCCACTACAAGAAGTTCATAATGCTGAGGAACGATGACTACAATCCCTGGGAAGAGAAACACACGATCGACCTAGAAAGAGATCTCGATCCCTCTGAACCACCACCTATTGTCCTCCATAGCCTTACTCCAACAGACCCAGCAGCATTCCAGGAAAAGATATAGAATGGTCATTCCTGTCAAGAGGATGCCTCTTGAAGCAGGAGAGATCAATCAAAGAGCAGCAAACACAATTGTTACAACCACCATGGTTGTAATCTCTATGCCATCTCCAACCATGACGCAGAGCAGCTTCTAGTAAGTTGGCTACCCGAAGACATCATCCACGACAAGTTTCCATCTAGACAGGTCCTTCAGCTGAGTTTGGGCCTTTTTGTCCAACCCCTCATATCTTCTCAGGTCTCTTCCGTTTGGTGAACCTCCTTATAGGCAAATTGTCGAGTATCATGTTGACATGATAGAGACTGGGTGTTCTCTGCTTCAGGAGCTTCACCTTGTCCTCATTTAGTGGGTTTGTGGTGCACAAGTAAAAGGATTCATCGACGTTGACATGGAAGATCTCCCATGAGAAGCTCTACCAAATTCTCGGCGCTCTTATTGATCTTACCCTGTGGTTGACAGTCGGGAAGACTGTAGTAGCTGAAAGGGAGCTCGGTCTCAATCGACGCGAGGGAATTCACCTTAAATGATATTCTTTCACAAACAAAATAAATCAATTTGGCACACAATTTGAGGGAAAACCAAGAGAGCGATTAAAATGAGGCAAACACAGAGACCGTGGCGCCATGGACATGCAGATATCCTCTCAAAACCTAATTGTTCCAAGGTGTCACCGACTATCAATCTTTGTTTCGACAGATGTATCACAACGCTGACAATTACTGCTGCTAAGCATCTGAGAACAGACAATGTAGCTCAATTCGCCCCCAGACGATAAGACAGAATTTGATCAAACGTTTTCCCTAAACCGATCAAGAAAAGAGGAAGAATAACAGATTGGTGCAAGAAATTATTAACATCAAAACGTTAAACCCCATGGACTGCCACGAAACGCAAACCAAAATTAATCGGAGGTGATTCGGCGATGGAAAGACTCGTCTTACCCACGGAGAGAAGCTGAGAGCGCTTGGATCGGATCTCCTCGGTCTCTCTGTGAAGCCCCCAAAAGGAAGACTGTTTTGCGTGGGAACGAGCCGATCCAAAAGAGAACGGTGGATTCCGCGATGGCGATTCATGGCTTTATTCAACGACGCTTCTCTGCTTTACCAATCAAATTCACCCGCCTCATGACTGGAGAGAAACCAATGTCGGTCCCACGCGGTCGTTGACAGCACCCACATGAATCCACCCGCCTCCCGTCATCAGAGTGAAGTAGTTAAAGATGGGGCCCACGTTTTCCACCCAGGACAAGCAAGAACAGGTTCACTATCACTTTACATCACAACCAAGATATCTATTTCACAGAATAAAATTCCCATCCTGATACGAAAAAGCACTATTCCAGGCAATTTCAGCTCCTGAAAAAGAATGTTGAAGTATACATTCTTTTGGATATTGTCACTGGCCGAATCTAATGCAAGAAATGTTCAAAAATTATAGTCCAAACTGGCATATCAAAGTAGATCAAATCTGTTCATAATTGTCAAGGCCTCTCTTCCTCATTTCCATGATCTCTTCTAGTAACTCAGAGCTTGGGTCCCGGAAACTAGTGGGGGGAGCTGAACAGTGATCGGCTTATTATTCCAGTAGCTTCAATGTATCGATCGATGCACCTAGAGACACAACTGCTTTCGCTCCCGCTTATGCTCGTACCCGGTTTCGTTATGCACTTTGCAAAACACTTGTTTCCCACAGTCTGCATAACCGAAAACAGTGGCACATGTAAGCAGCAAGAAGGTAACCAATTACCATCAGTAACAATGACCAAAATATAGGTATCAAGCATTGACCCAATGACATGCGTAAGTGCAGAAAGAATGGCGAACCATGATTGAAAATTTTAAACCATTGCCATTGTCATCTATTTCATTTTCCATTAATATGACACTGCATATGGCACAATTATTTAAATTGAGGAAGCTCCTTAAAGTCAGGATGGAGTTCACGTCAGTAAATATATACCGCAGGCATAAATCAAGAAGGCCACCATTTGAGACATAATCATGCAACAGCAACGAAAAAAAAATTCCAAAGTTCCATCAACAGGTCAATCGCATTTCAACCTATCCTGTGAGGTGATTTTAATTAATGCACTGAAGACAGTAGCTTAGATCTGGTAACAAGCATGTGTTCGGCATACAAAGATTGAAAGATGCCGTGTGCAGAATATGACTTCATTTATGAACAAAAAAATACATGGGACAGGATGACTTTCTCCCTTTTTTAAAGAGAAAGGTGTGCATATCTAAAAATAGATAAGGACAATGTGTTTAGCGGAGAGGTTAAATGAAATGCCATCTTAATGATGGCTAATTAATTAGCAAACCATTCAGCTAATTCTTAATTCATTTCTCCTAGTTCCATTAAGATACCTGAAAATAATATTTAAAACTTTGAACTTCAAAAGTGAATAAATTATTTCAACAGGATCTATCAGATGGTGCTAACTTGTAGTAGCCACCATAATACGGTTAACAACAAGTTAAAGGCTGTCTTACAAAACACAACATTTCTGTATCAAATCATGCTAAATCACGTATTGCTTGACGTAAAACAGATAGTGGATTTGTTTCTGTCTTTTGTTGAATCTTTTTCATGGCTCGATAGATAATTTGATAAGCCAATGATTTTTTCCCGTGTTTCAGAATACGGTTAACCAACATGTTAACTAATCGATTACAATAAATTGGATCGGATTTTGCAGTTTTTTCTTCTGCAGTACCTCGACGTGACATGGGCATGAAAGAGGTTCAAGAATCAGTTTTCTTTTTATAAGGGCTAAAAACGAATTACTTATTTTGGCTTTGGCTTTTTGACCCCATATTGTAGGGTGGATCTCGAAAGATATGAAAGATCTCCCTCCAAGCCATACATACGACTTTCATCGAATACGGCTTTCCACATCTTCAACATCCAATATTACATATCTACAACCTGACTGCTACTTTCTGCTCACACATATATAAGACATTACCAGTGCAGAATTTCCTAGCAGATAAAATACAAAATGATAGCAATCAGTACTTAAGTTATGACATCAATAAGCAAGAAACTTGCAATGCCAAGAAGAAGAAGAAAATCTTAACAAAATACAATAGTTATTGGTTCGAGGAAGAAGATGCAACTTAATTCTTGCAAGCTGGATCTAACAAATTTGAAGCTCTACTTAATTGGTTCCAGGGACTTATACTGATTCTGGTGATGGTTCTTTACCCTGCCCCACAATTGGGCAACTAAACTATTCTTTGGAAAATCAGACTGAAATTCTTTAAATATGTTTCAGCAAACAACTTCATTTGGGATCAGCATATCCAATCCAAGCAATTCTGACTCATTCAGTTGATCTCAGTCAATATGTTTGATCCTGGGCTAATTAATAGATACTATGCAGTTACAATTGATTTTAGTGGACTCTGAAGGATTTTGATTGATTCAGGCACATTTTTAACCAAGCCCAATAACTCTTGATCAATCCAGCTGACTGAGGCAACCTTACTCGATATCACAAATTTTCACTAATTCTCCTCTGCTGATCCGCTTAAACCAACCCTCCAAATTCTGTGTCACTCATGAATCTGTCATAATCTTTTGAACCTTGATCCAGCAACATCAAGCAGGTTACTGTCATGGACAAAAATATAAACAAGGTGTTCGATGTAATGCTCATGTTTGTCCGTGTCCTTCAGTTTTTGTATATGCTTTGTACAGCAAGTAGCGGACTTGCAAAAGGCTTGGCGGCCCTAGTTTGGTTAGCTTTTATAGCTAGTTTCAGCTTGTAAATGAGAGTCGTGTCATGTGAACACTTGTGGGGACATCGGTCTGTAATGGACTTTGATCCTTTGTGTGCAACCGTTCAGAGCTTGTAAAGTCCATGGGTATAATTTGTATTGGTTATATAAAGTATTTGCTAAAGTGGTTGCTTGTGGATCCCATGGGAAATGCTTTCTTTGACCCGTTTTATCTTTTGTAGGTCCTAAGGGACCTTAGGAGGTTTTGGGGAGGCTAACAATTGCGAATGAACACGCAAGGGTGCCGCACGATATAGGCAAAACCATCTAAGTTCGTGACAGATGGTATCAAAGCGGGACAAGCACATGCAGAAACACTTACCATGCAAACGTGAGGGACCTAGCTAGGCTGCGTAGAGGGCAGCCAACACACGCGATCATTTGAGAGAAACGGACATGGAGATATAGGGAAAGGAGTCGCTCAGAGGAGCGAGCATCCTTGATTGGCATTCAGAAGAATGGCCAACCCTTTGCGCGAGAGGCACCACGAGGACAAGCAAGCTAGAAAGAATGTGTAATGCACAAAGGTTAGGATGACTGAGTTCGAGCTACGACTTGACGTTGGCAACCAAACTTAACGATGCTTAAGGCAAGTGGGGCGCTTGGTAAAATATAAGACCGTGCAAAGTGGGATGTATTGCTCAACTCACGAAAGAGTTGTGCAAAGCTCACAGACCGCACATGTTGAGGAAGAGTACCTCAAGGCAACATCTCTACAAAGCTCAACGGACCGAGCAAGCAGCGATGAGTCATTACATGATCTCAAATGAAGTAATGCATTGGTGGATGCATTGCGAGATCAAGTGGGGGAGCGACAATGGCAACATCATACGAAGGCACACTTAGAGTCGATATGGAAATCGAATTCAACGGAGGGCTGACCCGTGGAATGGTGGACGTGAGGGCCACCATCAACTTAATGCAAATCGAGGAGTGAAGCAACTTTGGTGGAACTTGGTGAAGTATCCAAACCGCATGAAGGGAGTCGACGTAGAAGAGGGAACATGGAACGGAGGCACGGAGCTTTCCTTGGATAGAGGTCAAGGACATGAACTTTTGTAGAGACATGAAAGGGATCGTGTTGTTTCATGGGCTCTTTATTCTGATGGGGCGAACTCATCTTGCATGGTGCCAAAGACGAAGGGAGCTTATTGGCACATGCACTTTATCTCAGAGATGTATTTGACAAAGAAATTATGGTGATTCAACTTACAGAAACAAAGTTGGGATAAGAAAGCCTTAGCACGAGACAAAAGGACACAGAGGCGGGTACTTTTGAAGAATATGCCACAGTACTGCCATTCGAGTTGTCATGAAGAAAGCGGTGCGCAACGGAGATTATGCTGGTGGGGGATAAAGGCCCAGAATCCAGACAATGGTGCACCAATTTTAGCGAAGTCTATGGACTTTGAGAGCTACTAGGCGATGGACTATCCTAGAGCGATGCTTTGTCCGAGTGTGACCCGAGAATGGGTGGGCGAAGGTGAATTGCCAAATGAGCAAACACAATCAGAGGTGGCGGAGGCCCTACGATGTGCTAACAGAGGCCACACATGGAGAAATCGAAGTCTGAGTTCATCACATAAGAATCTGAATGCAATGGAGATGTCACCAGGAGTCGACATGATGCAATGGATCATGGTGGAATAGTTCGAGGCAATACAACACCCGCGGAGGTGTCCCATGAGGGACGTGATCATGCGGAGGTATGAACAGGAGCTACTGGGAGCTGCACTTCGGTGAACAATACAACGAAAAAAAGGGCTATGGATTCAAGGAGTAAGTATCATGGTACCACAACGGTGGGTCTTCCATGTGTGTGCATTGAATCTTGCATCGGATGAAAGCCTTGGTTATCAGCATATGGGGGCTGTGTGCCACTGAAGGAGAATTCTGAGTGCAAGTACCAACAAGTCCCATGGGGAACTTGATCATACAGAGGTATGATCGGAGCGGCTGGAGAGTTGGACTGCTTCAGTGCTTACATTTGCTTAAGGGGGTCCAGCAAGTCAAAGGACACGACCGAGTAAGCGAACATTGCTACCAAGGAAGCTACGGAGAACAGAATCGGGCGTGAGCATTCATTAAGAGTTGAACTCAACTTGCGTCTGATACCTTGGGATCCGTCATTTGTGGACTTGCGACCGTTCTTACAACCCTCTAAAGTCTTGTTTCGCTCTTTTTCTTCCTTTTCTCTGTTGCACTCAAGGTGTTCGACGAATTGCTTGTAAAAGTTGCCCTCTTTACAAGATGTCAGGACTTGTCCGTCGCTCATTTTTTAAGCTAATCAATTTCTCTTTTGCAGATCCTTCGGGACCCGCATGAGGTTGTAAGTGGACAACGCAAATTCAGCTAAGTCCGTGACATTACGACATCAAAATCTTTCACTATCTGTCATTTCCATCACAAAAGCAAGGTAATTAATTTGTCAACTGTTCCCTATACTGTTAGTAATGCTTTCATAACCAGTAAATGTGACTTATGGCAACCCCTTGTTAATTATGATTGTCAAAAAATGTGTTGGGGTTCTCAAATTGTTCTCATGCTAGTGGATGATTCATGCCACACACAAGTGATTTTATATTTTAAATAATTTTCTTTTATTATGTGTTCTTATGCACCTTAATAAAACATTGTTATTAAAATGTCACAGCTTAAAAATACAGAATTAATGCCTGTTTACTTCAGATGACATACGACAATTGACAACATCAGAACGTAGTAATTAAAGAACATGTGGCAACTTTGCAATAAAATGACCAAAGGATGTATAGAAACTTCGCGATATAGTAAAAATGCATAGTGTCCTCTAAAAGTGCTCTACATCAAGTTCATGTCAAAGCGTAGTCAACAGCATTCTTTATCTTGCATGTTTTCACATAGTTTAATTCAATCTAGAAGCAAAAAAGTAAAAAGTTTTGCCTGGCCCTGATCTAAAGAGGCATAAAACCTTGCTTCACTGAACATAGGCATCTCTATTAACAAATAGTGCCATTATTTTTAATTCATTCTTGAGCTTTCTTGGGCATACAAGTAATATCAAGACCTTAGACTCAGAAGGCATATGTGACATTAATCTGTATGCAGCAAAATTTGTTTTGAGTCATCCATTATCAAGCAAATTAGGGTCTGTTAATTAACTATATTCTTTCAGTAATCTCTTTGGAATCATGTGTCTCCAAGTTAAACCTTGGTCCATCGGATGATTATAGCCCAAGGAATATCTTGACACTACCAGCACCATACTAACTTAGATTCCATTGGATTAAATGATTTAGGATAAAAAAACTGGAACAAATTGTTTAGTTGCATATCCATTTGCTTGTCTGCAACCCCAAGGCACAGAATCATCCTCAATACCTAATAATTTTTGGCGCTTTAAAGAAAAACAATATGTCTATCTCCTGATAAACTCAAATTAACAATACATGTGCATTATATTCGAGAGGTCAACTATTCCAGCACTAGACATCTAAATGACTTTCTAAATACTGCTGAGATCGGATTGAAACATATTAATAGCAAAGATTATTACAAGAGTCAAGAAAACAATAACAATTAGATCAAACAAAAATGTGTCATATCAACACTTTCACAGCCACTATAGAACAGAACAGTGAACTCCACACGCTGGAGAAGGCACCCCACTTCAATTCCAGAATGCTATTTTTTTCCCTCATGCACGCAATTGTTTATAAGCAAACTAAAGTCAAATGCAGGCAAATTCAACTCTTTCATGATTCTTTGCCGATCCCACCAAATACATCTTAAACTCAACCGATCCACAAAAATCATCATCCAACAAGATTTTTGGTACGGTAATTTCTAACCATTAATAGTTCAAATAACAATTTCTCAAGAAACGATGAATCCAAACAATCAAGAAAGGCAGGAGACAAAGAATAGGGACCTCGAGGAACTCCTTGGCGTAGGCCTGAGCAAGCTGGGTCTTGATCTGCTCCATCATGGCCTCAGCAGACGGACCCGACGAAGCCCCGCTCGACGGTGCGGGGGACGCAAAAGGATCCATTGCAATACAATCCTTCCTCCACCTGGTACTGACCGAAGCAGAGGAGAGTACGAACAGTGGCGCAAAGGAGAAGGAAACCCTAAACCCCCAAATAAAGAACGCACCGTCAGCACTTGCGGAATACGTATACGGATCTCTCTCACGAGTCTATGAGCCATAGGATGAGACAGCCCATATCGGCCCAACTCATCAGCTCACCTACAGGCCTAATTCATCAAGCTCAAGCCCAATTCCTTACTATAATTGAGTATATGTTTCATAGTATTTTAAAACCGAAAAAAAAAATTAGAGATACTGTAGCACCCCGACTAACCTCATATTGAAATTGGACCAGATTAAGATTAATTTATAATAATTTGATGAGTTCAGATTAATTATTTTAAAAAATGATTTATCTCAAAATTTAACAACCCAATCAGCCTATCAAATTATGATATTTCGTATCTATGGATTTAGAGGACTAATCTCGATGTGAAATATATGTTTGACTTGAGCTATACTTATCTTCAATAGATAAGATCAAGGACTCATCATATTTCTAAAAATTACAATGTTCGATATCATCAAGTCAAAAGTATTACTTGAGGAAAGAAAACGAGCAGAGAAATATATACACATTCTTTACTCATTACCCTAATGATTGCGCCAACTCGTACAAAAGTAGTTGAGGTCTCTCATTCACTGATGAGAGACTTTTCTACGCCTTCCACAGCGGTAAAGATCACAACGCCTTCTTGTCTGAGCCCTTGCATTGCCTCCGAGAGCAGTAACCGTAGGTTGTGAAGCTTAACATGGCTTGGTTTCTGTCCTTCTAATCTGTAAGAAGGGAAGAAACGAGTGGTGCAGCAAACTGGAACAAGCGAAGTGGAAAGCCAGGGGAGGGGGGACTACTGTGGTCCAAGGTCTAATATCCTCCAAAGATATGTGATGACAGAGATCAAGACAAGTGAGACAGGGTTGGCGAGGTCTCTCTCTCTCTCCCTCTCCCCTCCCCCCCCCCCCCCTCTCCTTCTTCAAGCTTCAAGGCCATCCCCCACCTGTTTCATAGGGTTCACAAGTCTTGGCACTCCAATGATCCATCTGTTTCGTAGCAGATACGAGGAGATCTATGAGATGGAAGGGACAAACTATGAGCTTTGCCTTGGACATGTCCATCGGCTGGGGAGACTGAGATAACAAAGAGGTGTTTGTCTAACGGGGACATGCGGATTATTGATCATTGTAAAGATTGTATGGAGTTGTTCTTGTTGAAAATATGAAGAAGTAATGAAAATGCCCAATTGATTCATTGATCCATCGTTAATTTATACAGGTGAAGATAGGAGGATTTTACTCAACTAATCTACGTGATTTCCTCGTTCAGTTAAGGAAATCATATCTAAATCCTAACTTCATCTTATCTTCTATCATGCCCCCGCAAGATCGAGCTCCTGTAAGGACGTCGATCTTGAACTGAGGACGTTGATCTTGAACCGATGACAATGAATCCGAAGAAAGGAGCAGACGATTCTGATGTCAAGGAGACTGCTGTGTTGTCAACCGCAGTGAAGGTCTGACAACGGTTGACTTCAGCGGAGGAGATGCTGCTACGGCTGGGGCGATCGGTAGATCTGAAGGGCAGCGAGAGAAGCGCTGCGGTCGTAGATTTACTATCGTTTGACAGCGAGAAAAAACTTATTGCTGATGGGGTAGGGAAGGTGCCGCTGCTTGTTGGTGCTGATGCGACAATGGTGGTGCACAAGGAAGATGGCCCCATGCAGAAGAACACCTCGGTAGAGGAATTGAGAAAGCCGACGCACTAGAAGTCTCCAGCTTCGATGTCGACGAGAGACTATCGTTTGACAGCAAGAAGCGATAGCTCTAAGGAGAGGGCAGCAGTTGTGGCCGACGAGGGCTGCAGTTACGACTGTAATTGTTGGAGTAAGGGGGGTCGGTAGTGAGCATAGTAACTGTCGAAGGAGAAGATGAGGAAGCCGCTGTAGTGAAGGTGTGCTTCCCTTTCTTCCCTGATTTCAGGATCACAATGTTGTGGTCCCTTCTTTAGAGGTGTAGAGACGATGCAGAGAGGGATCGATGCTAGCGATGGCAACGGCAAGTGCCAGCGAGGTTGAGCGAGAGAGCTGCCAGACCAGCGAATTGCGGTTTTGCAGAAGAGGAGTCGACCGACAATTGCGGCTTCGCAAAAGGGCAGTCGACGGGGTGGGGATTTGCTACCGTTTGATAGCAAGAAAAAAACTTGTTATGCCCTCTCTACAAAGCACCGAGAGACGATGGGCAATGGCCCTTATAGGTGCTCTTGGTAGAGAGAACAAAGGCTGCAGGAGGGACGATGCCGGCGAGCGGGTGTAGAAGTCGTCATCTACTGCAGATGAGGTAGGAGAGATCTTCGGAGCAGAGAATGTCCGGGAGAGTGGCGACAGATGACCCCTGAGTATCTGCAATTTTACAACGGGGTTGTCAATAAACAAAAGGTAATAAAAGCTGTCGTTTGACAGAGAAGAAAAAAAAAAGTAATCTCTCTTATAAAGAGAGGGGCTCTGATACCATGTTGGAAATATGAAGAAGTAATGAAAATGCCCAATTGATTCATTGATCCATCGTTAATTTATACAGGTGAAGATAGGAGGATTTTACTCAACTAATCTACGTGATTTCCTCGTTCAGTTAAAGAAATCATATCTAAATCCTAACTTCATCTTATCTTCTATCAGTTCTTACGCCAAGAACTTGACATGCACAAGTTTGAGCAGCATCTTCCAAGTGAAGTTTCAAGAAGGAAGTTGGGGTTGGGAAAGGAAGCGATATTGAGAGAGGTTTATGGGTTTTGTGCTGATGGAGAAAGAAACGATAAAATATACGTAATATCTGCAATTAAGATTTAAGGTTTTGAAGGTTTGTTGTCTTTTTTTTTTTCTGTAGATTAGAATAATTATAGAAGTTGATATGCTTCGACTTATGGCATCATTACGTACATGATTTCTTTTTCTCTTTTCTTTCAATTACATAATGCCTGCAAGAATTGCATGTCCTATTATTGCGTGTTCTTCTCCACTCCACCTTCTTATCTTGGATAGAGGGTCACAGTACCAACCCCCATGCTCCCAAAAAGTCAGAAGGCACCCCCCAAAAAACCACAGCAAAGCAACAGGAGACCACTGCTGCTGCTCCGTATCTATTCTTTCCACCATAACTAATCTCTCTCTCTCTCTCTCCCTCTGATCTATCTTATCATCTGCCGATCAGACTCTGCTGTTCTCTCTGCCGAGCTTCCTCTGAGTTTACATGTGATGGTAGATAAGACATCCTTGTAGACACCTTATAAACAAGACCATAGGGTCATGTCCTGCTTCTTAAACTAGTTTTGCGTGGCCTCCCCATTTGTCTTGCTTTGCCGGATGAACCTCAAGTTGATGCTGTCACCGTGTAAAGAGACCTGCATACGGTGATGAGTATGCCCTCAGATGATGAGACTATGCAGGGTTGTCCATGGTCCGTCTTTTCTTGTCTCTCCCTGTCTCTTTCTTATCATCTCAGATGTTCTTGGTCTTCTTCTTTTCTCACCGTTTTCCTCTTCTTTCTCTTTCCTCGCCTCTTTTCATCTTGACCAGGCTGATCCTGCTAAATTCACCCACCTTCTTTAGGCAGGCTGCTAGGGTAGCGTGTTAGGCAGATCGGGGAAGCCTCTCTCTCTCTCTCTCTCTCCCTAGGGGTCAGCAGCATACAGATTCATCTCTGAGCCTTCCTTGATCTATCTTTTTTTGGAGTCAGCCCTATCATATCAGGAAACGAAAGGAAAGAGAAGGCTCAGCATATAGGAGATCAGGTCTAGCTAGTTCTGTGGTACTTTCAAGGAAGGTTAGCTAGCTAATGGAGGGATTTGGAGTGGAGACTCCCTCTTCTTCCTCTTTCTTGTGGATCCCATCGGCGGCGGAGCTTGTGCGACGAGCGCCGGCCCGACCTCTGGACCGTGAGCACATGTTTGACAAGGTGGTAACGCCCAGCGACGTCGGCAAGCTGAACCGCCTCGTGATCCCGAAGCAGCACGCAGAGAGGTTCTTCCCCCTGGAGCCGGCTTTTGCGGACAAGGGCCTCGTGCTGTCCTTCGAGGACGGCGCCGGCAAGCAATGGTGCTTCCGCTACTCCTACTGGAGCAGCAGCCAGAGCTACGTCATAACCAAGGGGTGGTGCCGATTCGTCAAGGAGAAGCAGCTCGATGCCGGCGACATCGTGTCGTTCTTCCGCGCTCGCTCCGGAGAGGACGGCCAGCGTCGACGCCTCTTCATTGACCTGCAGCGCAGGCACCGCCCTCGGCCAGTAGGACATCAGGGTGTCCTCATAGCTTCCACGGCGCCGCCCATGCGCTGGAGCTGGCCGCCGCACTTCTACCACGGATCGGTGGTGCCCCCGCAGCATGTTGCAGTGCAAGTTGCCGCAGGTGGAGGCGACATGGGGTCCATGCCCACGGTTTTGGACCCGGTGCCGGTGGTCCTCGCCGCTGCTGAGCCAAAGCGGGTCAGGCTGTTCGGAGTAAACCTAGACTGCCCAGAGACGGAGGGCAGCAAGAACTCCCCATTGCTGCCTCCTTGTCAGTGGAGGACTGAAAGTGATGAGTCCGCCGACATCTCCACAAAGAGGAGGCAGCCCTCCATGTACCCCCACTTCGGGTGCAGTGACAGGGAAGATGGAAGAAGATGACCTTTCTACTTCTCATCTGCCACCATCACATCTTCCTCAGTTGAAATAAGCCTCAGCATTTGGCCAGTCTTTTTGATGTCCTGAAAATGGCTACTAAATTGAAGAGCTAGTGATGTGTTAGATGAGAGAGAGAAGAAGAAGGGAGGGATGACATTTCTGTATTTGATTTGTTCATCTAAAACTTTTTGATTCAATTGTACATGATGATGCATCTTCTGCTTCACTCTCCCACTTACCACCTTCCTCTATGATTCTTCCTCCCTAAACCTTAAATCCTTTTGTGATTCTGCGATCTTTTCTCTTGTTCTTGGCAGGTTTCTTGCAGCCTGATTGCCTTCAATCTGCATAGACCATTGCCGAGAAGTACTATCAGTAGCATGCCAGGTTAGATCTCTCATAGAGAAATCCTCAGGCCTTGTGAAAATTTGGATCCATTGTGGAAGCCTTAATTGTTATAAACATGTTGCATTATTTACGCACCAACATGCATGGTCAAATATCTTGATTTCTTTTTGCTATTTTAGATATGGAATTGTAAAGATAATGGATATATACAGTACAAATTTTCTCCTGCCCTTTTTATATATATATATTGCTGCAATTGGCGACTCTTAAAGATTTCTTGTAGAATATTAGTCTCTTTCCTTTATATTTGTAGTGCCTTCTTGCAAAAGAGACTAGCATTTAATGGTTAATGCACTTCAAACAATAACTGGTTTGCTGTTGTGAGATATGAATTAAACATACATAATACAATTAGTACTGCATATGAATGTAATCTTACATAGGCTCACATGTACATGTTTGAGTATCTCAATTATGCATGTTGATACTGTAGGAACAAGGAATATGCTTACCAATTGCCACCATATTTGAGTATACATTTAAGCATGTGAGAGACTCATTAATTATTATCCTCCATTTGTTTATGAGAGCATAATTTGAACCCCCTATCTTTTCCATATAATGTAATTGGCAAATTTATCAGCAAATAAGTTTCTTTGATCTATATATAACTGGTGACTCTTCTCAATTATCATGAACTTACTCAAGCAAATGAATATATATGCAATTCTTGGAAGAATTACATTACATAGAATAATTTACACTAATTTAGAGCCATCTATCATGGGAAAAATGGCCCCAAGCACTTGCACTTGATATTTAGGTAGCGGGAAAACTGTAGTGATACTTTTAGTGAAGCTTACTAATATGTTTTATTGGGTATCAGACAAGATTATTTCTTTGGACAATTAGGAAGAACCTTATATATCCCTTTTGTGATTATTTAGTTCATTTTCTATATTAGATATTTGGCCTGCATCAGGTAATTATTTGCAATTGGGTCAATCCCTATCAATTATGACAAGTTTAGGAGCAATTGCAAGCAAGCTACTTTGCTTTTGTTTGCCTTAAAGCTACTTAATTATCTGATTATTATTTGTATGTATCTTCTACTAACCTATATGCTTATTGCAATTATGAACATATTATATCTAAAACCTATGGCAACTCTGATATCATACAAAATCATAGTCATGCAAACTATGATATTCCATCAAGCCAACTCCACTTAAATGAGAGAAAACACCAAATTTATTGAACCATAAAGGATAGATCCAATATCTATATGTGATTTCATATCAGGATATATTCTAACAAGTGCAACCATCAATTTCATTTAAAGATGTCTATCACAACTGATGCTTTATAATTTATGTTCATCAATGTTATATATTAAATAAATGACATAGAAGAAGAACAACACAATAAAAATATATAATCTTAGTTAAAAATAATGCTCTTATAAATATATTTAACTTGAAGTGACAATTAAGAATAACTATTGTAATAGGATGATAGATAATCAACATATCTTCATTTTAATACGAAGCTTCTCACTGTGTCATGACTAAATTACACATTAGATGAAATCTATAAAGAAATAGATGATAACTGAAACTTCTTGAGATGTGAGGCAAAGTCTACATTTTTTTGGACAATTGATTAGGCCACAAAGATGTGAATGTGCCACTGAATGTTCTCTCATGTTGTTGGAGAAAATGGAGTCAATGAACTACAGTATTCATCGAAGCACGATCCTCCTAATCCATGGAGATCCACTATGCATCTTTAAGCTTGTTCTTTGCTTATCTAGCAGTATCAAATGCCCATATGTTGATCAATATCTCAAACTCTCAAACTAATGTCAAGGTTTAGGCCATACAAATTTAGGAGGTCAAAGAGCACTAAGTGAAGATTTAATCTTGCAGATCCTCAGCTCTTTGCTTGCTATGTGGTGCATCAGATCATAGCAACAGTTGTCATATCATGTTAATACTTGCATCCATGTCAACTGTGACCACTACTGCTGGTCTCATCATGTTATACTTACTAATCCCCAGTCATGCCATCTGAGAAAGTTCTGATGCTGCATACTCTTGTCATCTGTATTGTCTTTGATGCATATGAGGGTGGAGAAAATGGAAGATTGGAATTGGTTTCCGTAAAGAGAGAGAGAGAGACGTTGGCTTTGATGCTTATCACTAACTCTGTGCTGCAATGGCTACAATGCACACGTGAAATTGACATGCATGGTCACTGATTGTTTTCTGCATATGTTTTCTGCAGGAGGAAGAAGAAGACGCGAGGTTGGCTTTCATCCTTGTGTGCAGTGGCCAAAAAGAAGGTAGGCAGGGAGTTAGGCATCTCAGGAATGAAGGACTGTTCCTGTGCAGTGAGTCCGCCTTTACACCGCATGCTTGCATGAGCTCCATGAACGAGACTATAGCAGCTGTAGCTCTCCCGCAATCTAAATTGTCATCATATATCTTCTCATAATATCGTACGAAGATTAGTAGATCAGCATAGTATGCACAGAAAGAACAATAACATATGTGATGAGTTAAGCCTGGAAGTTCTTTTACTGAATCATAAGCTTGAAGAAGTTGAAGAAAGTTGCAGAACATTCTGTGCTACTGTGGTTCGTTGTGATGACTCATTGTTTAACCAAGTTGATGAGGACATTTATTGGTTCAGATTTAACCAAGTTAATAGGTTATAATTATTTCGTCAAGTAAGATGAATACTAAATTAGTATTGGGCACTGTGTGAGCTAAAAGACGACTATGTTTCACATATATCATATTTAAGTTAATAATATACATATCAAATCCTTATAAATTAATCTAAATTTTTATCTATCTTTAATGTGGGAATAAACCAGAGTATTATATGTAAAGTTTATTTTTACTCTCTCTCTCTCTCTCAAATCGTGCGACTTTATGCTATAGTCGAAGAGTCAGCACGGTTTGGTTCCGCTCGTGTGCGCAAGCTCATCCGCATCAGTTTGAAGGATGTGAGAGAGCTCGAGAGAAGTTCGTTGGGTCTACCCGGGAACGTATGTTGGGATGTTTCTACTCGGGAAGAGGTTCGAAACTCGAAGTGGTCCGTTGGGTTCGAAACTCGAAGATCTCGTCAACGTAGGGACACCTGATGTGGCCTATCTGACAATCAAATCAATATCTTTCGTACGTAGAAAAAGAGAGAGTGCCAGGAAAAAGCCCCTCTTGAGTCATTCTCAAGGGTGGCCTTTATACTTGAGGGCCAGGTGGTTCTGAGGTCCTAAGGCATTGGATATGTCCTAGGCGACACCACACGCAGCACCTCCATGTCATCGTCCAACTCAGACTTCGGAGCACCAAGTTGGTTGCCATTGTGCCAGGTTGGCTGCCATTGCGCCAAGTCAGTCGTCGCTATACCAAGTCGGCTGCCACTGTGCCAGGTCGGTTGCCATAGTGCCAGGTCATTTGCTTATGTGTCTCTTGATTCTGGCATATTAGGGTGATCGGGCTTTAGGGCTAACATGTTGCTAAATGATTGGGCCGACCCATTAAAGATTTTAGATGACGATAACTTATTAGAGTTTTTAGTGCTACAGAAAACAAATGAAGATTTAATAATACTTTAACAAAAAAGAATCAGGGAGTGTAGAACCGACTTTCACTGTTTTGTTTGGATACTTTGGGTCGAGCGAAGTATGTACCACCCGTTTCACTGACTCAGGATGCAACATGCCCTTATTCGGGTCTCGGAGTTTGGTGAATGGCGACAGGGGCTTGAGCTTCTCAGTGCTGGTTACAGGTGCCTTGTAAGCCAATCATGTGAGTGATGGCACGTGTGATATACTATGCGATCTTTTTGCTTATAATTATTATTAGTATATTCTCACATTATATTATCTGTTGCGTGCATATATATATATATTATAATGTCCTTGCATCTATGCAATGAAAATTAGATTGTGATGAGATCACGATAATGAGATTGATTCACCTTGAAACATAGATCCTAAATAATCCCGATCATAGGTTACTCAAGAGGGACATCGAGATAACCAAACAGACCGGTGTACTATATACCCATCCATATGATGGAGGCAGTTGGTCTCATAGCCACTTGTGTGGAGACACTAAGGATATAGTACATATGCTTATTGAGAACGAGTTCAGTGATTGATCTGCTTATGGAATGTTGTATGGTTAATGATACCTAATGTCATATAGCAATTCTATAGTCTCAGTTGTGCATCTAGACCTTAGACTTGAGACACCAAAGATGTCTTATTTGAATACTCATTTCTTTAACGTCAGACTTACAAGTTTGAAAAGATTCAGATATGATACAATCTATTATCGATATTGGTAGTCAACCTTACGAAGGTAATTAAGTGTCAATAAATGATCATCCACTCTCGGTATCACGAGAGGAATATCCCATATATGGTTGTTCAGACAAATCTCTAGCCAGGGTCATTCGGATTGAGAGGGAAAGAGTTCTTCGAGAGAATCCGATTAGAGCGAGTCTCAGACGGATTCCATATATGACCTGACAGTACCATGTCCAATATACGAACTCTAAGATATTGGTTGGATGAGGGATTATAGATACACAGTAACTAAGGACAGACATGTCCGATGGATTTGATCCCCTTGTACCGTTTGGGGACTATGACATAGTGGTCTAGTACGTCCATAGTCGATGAGTCGAGTGAATTATTGTGGGGATAATAATTCACTATATCAGAAGGAGTTCTGATGTGAGCGACTCATGACCAACTCAATATCAGGCCTAGAGGGTCACATACATATGGTGGATGCTTCAGCGAATAGAGGATTGAATGAAGATCCAATTAGCCCCTATTCTTATTAGATGAGACCCTGCACTGATGGACTCTTTGTATGAGGCCCAATTAGAGGCCAAAGGGGATTATTGGATAGAGATTCAATAATGTAAAGTTAGTGGGTAATTTGATAGAAATCCAATACTCATTAAGGCAAGACCCTTAGGGTTTTTGGTGGATCTTTATAAATAGGAGGGGAGACACATAGTTGATAGGCTACAGCTTTGACCACTCCCCTATTCTCCTCTCTCTCTCAGCGAAAGAGTTGCGAGAACTGAGACTGCGATTGGAGGAGTTTCGCTACAGAGATCCATCATGCAGATACCGCTATGGAGGAAGACGCTTGACCTCCTTCATCTTCTCCATTCAGATCTGAAAAAATAGGAATATACGATCTCCCTAGGTAAAATAATCTCTCACATAATGTAGTTTTTCAGTTTTTGTAGCTTTCTCGTGACCCAATCTTTTGCACGATGATTTGATTTGTATGGAAAACATGTTTTGTTTGATCTTCCACTGCGCATATGATGCTCCCACTTGATTTCCCGACACTTAGGTAGTGTTGTTGCCGTCAATTAGCATTGTTTGGATTCCCGAGGATCGCTTATTGCTATGCCTTCTCCCACGCTAGTTGGGAACTTCATGGCATGGTGGTACATTGAAACAACTACTCTCAGCTTATTGAGGGTCGGTCGGCCAATGATGGCGTTGTATGCAAACGACAACCCGACTACTGTAAATGAGACCAGCGTTTTTGATCTCGGCTCTGCCCCTATTGTGACTAGAAAGGTCATGGTGTTGAGGAGAGAGATCGAATCTCTAGTGAATCCTGTCAATGTCGATGTCATGGGAATAAGTTCCCTATTAGTTAAGCTTAATTTTTGAAAGACATTGAAGTATAATATATCAGTCGAACTCCCTTTGTCGACCATAATCCTCTTGACTCGGGTGTTTGTGACTCGTGCTAAGATCACTAGGGCTTCCTTGTGGTCGGGGTATTCCTTGTCCCCCCACCTGAAAGCGATCTCTAGATCATGACCACGCCTTGGCCTCGTTTCCAACGTAGCATGAGCATAGGCCTTGCGGGTCAAAGAGCTGTCGCCTTCGGAAGTGGGGCCACCGATGATGACATTGATTTGCTTCTCTACGGGTCTCTTCGGGTTGGGCGAGGAATCCCTCGCTCATCGGCCCTCCGAGGCTGGTCGCTGGTCCTAGACATAGCGACCGAGGTGCCCTTGTTGAATGAGGTCTTTAATATGGTTCTTGAGGTCGTGACACTCCTTGGTGTCATGCCCATAATCCTGATGAAAACTAAAGTATCTTCTTTTGTCTCGTCCCTTGGGCCACATCTGGATCAGGTTGGGGGGGCCTGAGGAACCCCTTCTCTTAGATTTGGATAAAAATCTCTATCATGGCGGCAGTCTTGGTGATTCGGGCTTGTCAGTCTTCCTTTTTGGGGGTCCAGAGGGCTGTCCTCGGGATTGCTCTGTACGAGGGCATTTCTAATCTTCCCGCTTACCATCTACTAGGTCCTTGACGACTACATACTAGTTAGTTTGCTGCAACATCTTGGGTACAGTTATCGGTGGGCACTCGACCAGCGACCAAAAGAATTTGGAGGGGCGAAGCCCCATCAAAAATGTTGGAATTGCCAATGAGGGGTGTGTGTTGGGCACTCTTGGACCTTAACCGCAAAGCGCGTGATGGATTGAGCTAGGGGCTCTTCGTTTCCTTAGTTTATTCCAAGGAGCGATACGATAATGGGCTTTGACTGGGAGCTCGAGAGGAAATTCAACTCGAATTCTCTCGCTAGCTGGTCGAATGAGAAAATTGAAGATTACTTAAGCCAACTATACCACATTCAGGTCGGCCCTCTCAAAGTGGTCGAGAAAGTCCGATACAACAAAACGTCCGAGGTGTCATATAAAATCATTTGTGCCCTGAAGACAACAACATGCTCTGCAGGGTCCGAGCCGCCAACGTAAGACTTGAGCGATGACAGTCGAAAATTGAATGATGGGTTTGTCTTGTATCTCGGGGACGAACGGGGAGCCACCCTTTGAGCTTTCCCCGAGTTCTTCCTTCGATTTAATGATCTCTTTCTGAACCTCATTCAATCTTTGATTTACTTGGCATAGTTGCACCCTCAGAGAGTTCGCCGATTCGGAGGAGAGAGTGTCGGCTCGAGGAGCGTGAGGGTGGAGCCTCGGGGCTGGCTCGCCGATCCTCTAACAACTGTGCTTAGGGTTCCTAACCTATCCATGGGCGAAAAGTGCGATCCATTGAGGTTAGGTCAGGGAATAGGCTGGTCTTCTCGGGCGAGTGGCAGATCTTGCTGCTTCTATCGTGGAGCCGATTATGGGGGCACTAGTGTCTGTGCAAGCTACGGAATGTGCGGGATGATGGCTTGCATCATCCCAACCGGTGCTTGCACTTGATGGATGAGGTCAAGGAGGGCCTCAGTAGTGACAACGGATAGCATGAGATTCAATGTAAGTGGCGAGAACTCTGGATCGTTGAACAATCTCCAATAGCGGTTCGGGGTGAGTGCGGACGGGTCCCCTCCCTTGAAAGGGGGGAAGGAGCTCGAGCCCCTAGCACCGAGGGTCGGTGGGGCCATAGGAATTTCCTCGTTGGGACATTCTCTATTCATGTTGTTCTATGGGTGCTCCTGCGACATCGGGCCCTCCTTCTAGCACTAAAAATGTTGTGGGACTTTATTTTGTGGTCGAGGAGTCAGCACGGCTTGGTTCCGCTCGTGTGCGTAAGCTCGTCCATGTTGATCTGGAGAAGGTGAGAGAGGTCGAGAGAAGTCCAGCATGTCTACCCGGGCATGTTTGTTGGGACGTTCCTGCTCGGGAAGGGGTTTGAAACTTAAAGTGGTCAGCTAGGTTTGCCCGGTACGGTCCTTGGGTTCCTTCTCCTCGTGGTCCGCTAAGGAACCTTGCACAAAGACCTCATCGGGATCGGGGTGCCCGATGTGGCCCCTCAGACGATCAAGTCTGTGCCCCAACCGAGTGGTCCTGGGTGTTCAATGTAGAAAAAGAGAGAATCCAAAAAATGCTCCTCTTGAGTCGTTCTCAAGGGTGGCCTTTATACCAATGGGCTAGGGGATAGCCATACCGGATTCCTTAATACTGTCGGTGTCCTTTCCTAAGCTAGCCTATGAGTTTGTGTGATTCCAAGGTCCTCGAGCGTTGGATCTGTCTTGGGCTGCGCCGCACATCGCACCTCCTCCCTATCGCCTTCCAACTCAAGCTTTGGAGCGCCAGTCGACTACCACTATGCCAGGTCGATCGTCGCTGTTCCAGGTCAGCTGCCACTCTACCAGGTCGGTTGCCAAGGTGCCATGTCAACTGCCTACATGTCGCTTGATTCCGACATGTTAGGGTGATAGAGCTCTGGGGTTGATGTATCATTGGATGACTGAGCCTACTATATATATATATATAGAGAGAGAGATTTTAGATGACGATAACTTATTAGGGTTTTTAGTGCTACAGAAGGCAAATGAAGATTTAATAATACTTTATCAAAAAAGAAAAAAAGAATCTTTGAATAATTTTTGTGTAACTCAAGATATTGCATTATACAAAATACCGACCCTAAATAATCGAACAACATTCATGGCTTGAAAAAATAAAAACAAAACAAAACAAAAACAAAGCATTGTTTCTTATCACAAGCTGGAAATACTACTTATGTGTGCATGCAATTGCGCTATTGGCTTCTGGAGGAGCTGTTGCATGTCAGCAGCAAGTCAAAGGGGATCGCATCTGTCTACTGCTGAAGGGCGTGTCATCGGCGGCGGAAAACATATGATGGAGAGCGAGTTGCTCGAGCCACCTCAGAATCTCCACAACGTGATTCCTTTCTTTCTTTCTTTTCCTGCATGCGACCTCCGTCGAGAGGAGAAGAGAGACAGTGGAACTCGATTCTTCGGCGTTCTTGCACTGAATCATCCGGTGGCGTGGCCATCTGCTCCACCGGTAACCAATAAAAGTGTGTTAGGAAACAGTCGCCATCCATTGCGACCTCCGATTTAACCCCACGTCGGAAATAAAAGATGACTTGACATGGATGCTTCAGGATCATCGATGAACCTAATAATCTCGAGGAAGGGAAGAAATAGGAAATTTTGGTGAGGATGAGATGATAAGGACCATCATCAGGTAGGTTCGGATAACGTTTGCAGCTCGAAGCAACAAGAGGAGGCATCAGCTTCAGAGAGCTACACTTGCTGCTCTGGGGACACTCGCAAGGGGTAGGAAGCATTTTGAAGCCATTAATAATAGAAGGATCAGAATCGTTGACAAGTTTATCCATTTAACTTGAATCTACTCGAGCATTTGATTAACCAGCGTGGGAATACAAGACTGAGATGAACAAGCTAGAAAAAGGCTAGCATACACAAACTTGGATGATACAAACTGGACACCACAAGGGTGCAATTTTACATGACCAGACCAAGCAAAACCTATGTAATAACAACTATGCAGCTGCTTACTTATAGATGAACACTAAGAGGGCTCATGTGCCTCCGTATTCCAAAACACAGCAGCAAAAATACCACTGAGAGAAGCAAATACATCATATAAGCTATGACTGAATGGCCTCTAGATGCTTTTGGACATGAGGGCGAGTGTTTATGCATATTCTCACTGTCGCTTGTCGATTTTGTTCTCAACCTGAGCATGGAGTCCGGCATTTGGTACTCACTTGAAGCACTTGGTTTTTCATCTGTATCTAATACCAAAAAAAAGTATATATATATATATGTATGGTTAGCTGGAGTCTATCAACTGAACCAGAATGCAATAAGAAGAAAGCATCAATTCTGATCTTCTTTACCAAGTATGGATGATTGGTCCAGCTTGTTTGGTAAGGCAGGCGCCGTACTCTCCCCTCCAGAAATGTTGTCGTCCACGTGTTCTTCCACCTGCAGATAATAGTGTTTGGATTGTAATTAAAGACTGATAAGCCAGCCCTTGTCTTATGGATAATGACACAGATTCCTCACCTCTGTTCTGCCTGCTCTGATCCCATGGTTACTACTGATACTTGGTTCATGATCAGAAACTGATTGCATTTGAAGTTCATAACACTGAGTGACATTTGTTGATGTTTCACCCTGCTGTGTGAATAACTCATTTGGGGATTGTTGATCCTGGATCTTAAGTCCAGTCTCCACAGGATCATCTCTGTTTCTCATGGTATTCTTCTTGGAAGTTGCTTCCTCCATGCTACCCAAGATATCTCCTTTTGCTTTTGTCGTTGATGCTTCGTCTTCATCACTCTTTCTACTGAGAGGTTCAGCAAATGGCACCTTCAAAATTGAGGATTGCAAACGAATCCTTCTTGCTGCAGTGCCCTGAACAAAGAAATTGTCTGAATTTGGCCAAACGCTGCTTTGATGCCTCACGATCTCGATTCCAGTCCCCTCAGAATCATCCTTACTATCTGATATTGTTTTCTGGTTACTCAATTCCCCCATTCCACTAAACAAATCTTGCAAGGAGTCTGCACCAGAATCAATGGAATACATATCTGTTCCACTAATGTCATAAGGTAGCAGAGTTGCATTTTCGTATAGAGTGCTCAATTGGGTTGGCAGAAGAGATGAATCAGTTGGCAGAAGAGATGATCCGCAGAACCACTCGGAAGCTTCCAAAGCTGCAGCACCCTGAATTACAAAAGGAAATGACAAATAAGGGATTATACTGGTTATTTGCTACAAGTCACAGATTATGATGTAAGCATCGTTACCTGCAGTAAACCTGGTTCAGTTTCTATATCACTGCTTGTGCCGCTATCCTTGCATGATGCTGAGTCCCACAAACTGGGTTTCGGCAAATTTCCAGCAACCGAATCTTTTGGAAAGATTGATGCACCAGAAGGAAGACCGTCAGGATTGAGTGCTGAAATTAAGAATTCATTCAGAAGGTCTTCATCACCATTATCAACCGGAAGGGATCCTATCTGAAATTCCTGGTTCTCATTGCCCATGAAAGTATAGTCTGTGTATGGTAGTTCTGTGGAACTGATGTCAGGAAAAACATCACAATATATTTGCTCATTCCCTGGGTCTAAAAACTTGGCTAAGGCATCCTGAAGAGGATCAGCCTGCAATTTTGTGTATTTACCTTGAGCGATGAGAAGATAAGAAAAAGAAAAACGTACAAATAGTCATTTCAATCGCACCTTTTCTCCCACTTTAATCTCTTCATCAGGTGAATCCAATTTCCAATAACTCCTCCCTGGTTTTACGGATACATTAGTTGAACAGTCAACTTTATCAGCCATCTGCCTCTTGATACCAGCGGGCCGCTTATGAACAGAATCAGACAAGGATTTTGGCTCTTCCTTCAAGTCTGACTTTGGAGAGTCATTCAACAGAGTCTCAGCGTCATCCATCACATCTGCTTCATGCTGTGTATCACCAGGAGAGGACTTAATTGGGGTGGGAGAGAAACCACTTGTCTCCATTTCATCTGCCTTCGAGGTTGAAATCCTCTCTTCTGGCTTTCTGAATAAGCGATAAATAACATAGCCACCCTGCACAACTGAAAATACTGTAAATACACAGAAAACAAAAGGCACCGTTGATAGATCACTAATAAATTCGAACTTGAGCTATGTCCAAATGGACTATTAAGTCCAACATATAATTCGGAATAAACTTCCCAATATCCTTCTCACCGCCACTAATGAACCCGTATACCGTAGATCCCTCAAAAAGGAACTACGTTACAGCTGCAGCAATTTGCCTAATAGAAATCAAGCATATTTACCTAGCAACTCAATGACAGATCAAGAAAAAGACTCTCTTTTTCTCGACACAAAAATCAATCTTGCTCTCTATCTCATATCGTAGAAAAAAGATGGCAATGACTCTCTGATCAGGTACGGTCTGTGCAGGAGCAAGGGAATCCCTACCTGATCGCCAGACTCGAACTCGGGCTCGGTAGTGCGGTACTCGTGCATAATCCAGTGGGTTCGGACGCCCTTGGGAGCTCGCCCGCGATGAAAAACCAGCGTCTTCTTCATGCCGATGATGGTACTCTTCGCCGCGGAAGACTTGGACCGTATGATCCGGTCCTTCCCCGTGGCCTTCCAGTAACCAGCCTCAGTAGCTCGGTTGGACCGATGGCCGTTCGGGTACTTGCGATCCTTGGGCGCAAAGAAGAACCACTCAGGATCGTCCGACTTAATCAAGGATTTATCTGCATACGAACGCCCACCAAACTCGATCATAAACCACACAAAAATCTCCACTTTTACCACAAATGTTCCTACCCCAAACAAACGAACGAACAAGAACCGGGAGAAAGAGGGTCGTACCAGGAAGATCCCACGGTTCACACTTGCAGACATCGATCTCGGGGATGACCTCCCCCTGGGACCTGATCCGGCCGGTGATCTTGGGCTTCAGGTAGTAATTAACCAGCTCCTCATCCGTGGGCTGGAATCGGAACCCCAAGGGGAGCGAATCCAGGGCAATTAACGTCATCGCGCCAATCTCTTTTTGGTTTCCCTCGGTACCTACCCAAAGATTACCACCGTCGCCGATGGAATTAAGACCTCTTTCGCGTCAAATCATGCAAAAGTGAAGGTGGAATCGATGGATCTCCAAGAACCCTACACGAATTAGGGCGATTGATCTCTCCAATCCCTCTAGGGTTGGGGATTTGGCCGAAAAGAAGCGTCTTTGGTGGAGCGGCGGAGAGGGAGACAGAGATACGACAGACGTATAGAGAGAGAGCTGCCGCTTGGCCTCACGTTCGACTTAAATCTTCAGGATATACCAGTCCCCGACATCTTGAGAAAATTACGATATATGCCAGTATATCCTCAATTTCACGAAAATACCCTTTTCTTCTGGTGCAAATAACCGCGGCAGAGGGAACCGCAGTGGGCTTTCTGGTAAATTCAATCGGAAAAGGCAATGCGAGGACGCGGTGTCCTCTAACAGCCAACGGAGTCGCGACACGTAAGATGGTCGGCGCCTCGGCCCACAGCTGGCAGGACCTTCATTCGACGAATGGGCCTACGCGGGACGCATGACCGTCCGATGAAGATCCGACGATCGGTAAGGTGTCCACGATTCGAAACACCATATATGTATTTACCTTCCCTGCGCCATATCGCTCACCCAATCGCGTGCCTTCCTCGTAAGGCTGGTGGGGCCCGGGCGTGTGGTCGTCTTCCAGGCAGCTGTTCGAAGGCACCAAAGGCTTATATCATTGCAGTTGGAGAAGCCACTTAGGTCCTTCCTTCCTTGTTCAAAGCTCATCACAGTGCAGTGCTCGGAAACAGAGAGAATAATGGAAAGGGGGCGGTGGGGTGTGTGGGGGTTCTGGTTAGAGAAAGAAGGCAGTGAGTGTGGTGGGGAGGGAGGGGTTACGTGCATGGAAAAAGATGGCAGAGACAGCACCAATCTCTCACGTTGGGGAGAAAAAGAAAGCCTCGGTTGGCTCGAGGCTGCTTTTTCACACCGCCATTCGCAGATCTGAGGCTGCAAACACAAAGGATAAAAAGGAAGCACTTCGGTGCACCTCTTCGATTTGGCTTGCAACTCCAATTTCGGGTAAATCGACATATGTATTATTTATTATGCGACCTATTTCTGGTGATTTATCGTGTGGGATTGGACAACTGAGGTACCCCGACGGGAAGAACAGATCTTTCAGGTTGGTGTGTTTGCCAGGATAAGGAGTTGGGAGTTAATGGCTTAAAGACCGGCTTTTGGTAAAGCATTCTGCTGCCATGGGATTCTGTCCTCGTCTGTGTCGGAAGACACCGACCACTTTGAGCATCCATTGCAGCAAGAAAAGATGCCACCATGTTTCCTTTGTTTTCCATCATGGAAATGCATATAGCTTCCAGTTTTCAGAACAATAAAGACACAAGACACAATGGATTGATCAATGATTCCAATGACTTAATCTTAAAAAAAAAAATTGATATATTTGTAAACTTTAACAGTGAACATAACAACGACAAATTCCTCATCAAGGAAATAATGAGACGGGCACGCATGTTCTCAATCAACAAAAACTCATCTCCTTCCTAAGAAGCCGATCGTTGCAGACGTCGTTTATTATCACCGACAACGACAAAGAGCTATTACGAAACCCAACGAGAGGAAACACCGAGCTGAAGAGGAGTTGTAGCTTTCATTTCTTGACGACGCGGCAAGACTTCCGGATCTGTCCCTGCGTCCCGGTGACCACCTGGATGGCGCCCATCTTCACCATGGCCCTGCCGAAGAGGCTGGGGAAGCTGGATCCGCCGTTGGCCAGCGACCTGACGGTGGCGCTGGTGGCACCGTCCATGGCTATGTTCTGGTCGACCTTGAGAACCCCCCGCTTCGCTACGATCTCCTTGTAGTAGCCGTTGTCCACCGTGCTGGGCGTAGAGTGGTCGAGGAAGACCGTGTTGTCCACCCTCGAACTCTGCGGGCACCTCGACCGAAGCAAGTTGACGAGAGCGGGATCCATGGTCGGATCAGGTTTGCCGGACCCGTTGTAGTTGTAGAGACGATTGCGGATGAAGGAGCAATGCGTGACGCCAACAGTGTGACCTCCTGCGGATCACAAAAGGAGTTGCTAACGATCCACTACAGTTGATCTATATGTGGTCGAGCATCTCTGGAAGAGCAGGTTACCAAGCAGCAAAACCATGTCGGAAGCGCTAAGCCCCTTCGCCCGGAACGCAGCGATAGCTTGCGACGCGGAGAAGGAGTCGCCGGGGAGATTCCTAATCGCCTCGGAAGCCAGCGAGACGACGCCATCCCTCCTCCCCGTTTGAACCGCGTACGTGTATTGACTCCCACCACCCTGCGATGACGGCAGAGAGAACATAAGATCGTCGAAACTATGAGGAACAGCTTCTGCAGTCGGACGCTTACCAGCACGACAGCATCTCTTGTGGCCACGGCAATGATATCGGCGCAGGAGACGACGCCGGGGCATCGACTCTCCAGTGCAGTCTTCGCCTGATCGATGAGGTCGTATCCTCTCACGCTCAAGTTGGGGGGTGCAGTCTTCTCGGTTCCGCTCCCATCCAACAGTATCGAAGCGTCGCATCCCTTTGACACAGAAGCAGTCGATTACTGCGATGTCAAACGCGGAAGATCATATGGTAAGTCGAGAACAGGAGCTTACCCTGACGAAGCAATCATGGAAGTGCAAGCGGAGGAGGGCGGGAACGATGCTGCGGTCCCGACCAAAGCGAGCAGCGACGACGCTTTTGATGGCCGCCTCCACATCGGTGCCGTTGCATTTCCCTTTGTAGAACCCAACCTGCAGCGCCCCGTGGCTGGGGACGACGGCACTGCACATCAGAGCAAGGAGGAGCATGGAGGCGCCGAGGACCACGGCCATCTTGTGTTAGGTGGTGGTGGAGGGTGGTGAAGACCGGTGCCACGGCGCTGCCCATTATATAGGAAGGAACTCGTTATTGCACTGCCTAGTTTAAGACGGACGTGCTGCCCAGTAATATTGCATGAAGAGGGTTGCTTCCTTTGTTTTCTGCAAGTTGCATGTCATTGTGTCGAACACTAGGAATCCGTCGTGATTTCACTTCCGGAGACTGATTCAAACAAATCGTAAGCTCAGATTAAAAAAGAATGAAGTCAGATTTATAAAGCCTTCAAAACAAGCGGAAATGTGGCCAAAGTTGTGGAAAAAGCAATTAAATAAGGAAAGTCAACTTATATAATCCTATTCTTTAAAACACCACCAGGATACTTTTTGCAACTCCTAAGTTCTAATCACACGTTATGATGCTGAAGCACAACCAAAATTGCATGACTCAAATAATAAGTGTTAAATAAAGGAAATTGGTACATTAGTTAAAATCAAGAAATTGGCAAAATTAATCATTTCATGACTATTATGAGAAATAATGAGTTCTTATTTATATGAAGATTAAGGTAAAGAGAGATTTTTAGGTCCGGTACTCTAATACCTAAGTTAGTAATATGATGAAGGTGAATGTAGTAATCAGTAGTAAATTCTTTGTTACTTATTTTAGATTGTGCAAGGTAAAAAGTAATGACTATACGACTACTCAAAAGGGCTTCAAGATTAGTGATACTCACTTCAATAATAATGGGTTAGAATGAACACTTGTTCCTCATAATTACAAGTCTCGATTGGAGATTCAATCTCGTTTGGTCCATATATTCTATAGAAAACACACTTTCCTTCTTATTGGATAATGAGGCAAATCAAGTGCTTCGATTGAGAGATTTAACACGTGTAGTTTTATGACTTTGATTTCCTATAGATATGAATCTTTGAACTTTGAGGAGAAGGGAAGCTAGTTATTATTCGAGCATAGTAGTGGCTTCATTGGCTACTTCCCATTCGTGAGTTGTCACCTGACATGTCGATCTAGACCTACTCCAACCATCTTTCTATTATCGATCAGCCAAGGAAGAAAAAGACATAAAGAAGGTGACTTGTCCTTGACGGTCAAGGATATTGAGGTAAAGCGAATTCCCAAAGAGGAACTGAATAAGGTGCTTCCACGATGTTGAGATAGCCAACCCACCGGACCCAATTCCAGACACATCAGTGTAACCAATATATGAGAGCTTATAAGGACAAAAATATGGAGCAATGTAGGAGTCGCAAAGCAATATTATCTAGGGCCCTTGTGCTCTAAGATAGTACCTATCATTCCTCTATAAGTTTTTTGATCAAAGCCTTCACCTTTATTGTCTAAATCCAATTTTGTAGATGTGATAGATGTATTTATAGCTTTAGCGCTATCCATATTAAATCGTTTTAACAAATCTAAGGTATATTTGGTTTGACTAATAAAGATACTATCATTTAATTATTTTATTTGTAAACCTAAGAAAAAAGTTTATTCACCCGTTAGACTTATTTCAAAATCTTGGCTTATACTCTTAGCAAAAGATTTACATAACAATTCATTTGTTGAACAAAAAATAATATCATCAACATAAAATTGAATAATAATTTTTTTTTCAAAATACTTAGAAAAGTAATATAAATAATATGGTATCAATAAGCCTTCCAAAAAATTATTTAAAATAAGGAAAGAGCTAAGCCTTTCATATCAAGCCCGAGGGGCTTGTTTCAACTCATTAAGAGCCTTAGATAATTTGAAAACATGACCAATGGTTGTTCAACATAAACTTCTTTGGAAATGAAACCATTAAGAAAATCACTTTTGACATCTATTTGATATAACTTAAAATTCTTAAAAGAAGTAAAGGTAAGAAGCATCCTTATGGCTTCAAGTCTAGTCATAAGAGTGAAGGTCTATTCATAATTGATTCATTCTTCTTAGTTGAAACCATTAGCCACTAATCTAGCATTGTTTCTAACCACGATACAATTTTCATTTTGCTCGTTTCTAAAGACTCATTAAGTATCAATCACTAAACAATCACTAGGTCTAAGAACAAGCTCCTGCATCTCATTTCTCTCAATTGGTTTAACTCTCCATGCATTGAAATAACCCAAGAATCATCTTTTAGGGCTTCCTCAATGCATTTTGGTTCAATTTGAGATAAAAATGTGACGTTAGTACAAAAATTATTAAATGACGAACGAGTTTGAATACCTTTTGATGTATCTCATATTATTAGCTTCTTAGGATGAGCATCTACATACTTTTATTCTTTGGGTAAGGATTCCTTGGAAGTAGATGCATTCAAGTTATTTTGGAGAGGAGATTTATCTTTCAAATTTAAAGTATCAAAATCAAAATTATCATCAAAATCAATTTTCTTCAATTTAGGAACCTCATTAAAAATGATATGGATGGATTCCTCAATTATTAGAGTTCTTTTATTAAAGACACGATAAGCTTTCGAAATTGAGGAATAACTAAGAAATATGCCTTCATCGGATTTTGTATCGAACTTCCATAAGACATCTTTTTCATTCAAAATAAAACATTTACAACCAAACACTTTGAAATACAAAATGTTGGGTTTTTTATTATTCTATAATTTATAAGTAGTTTTGGAAAGTAATTTCTTACTAGAACCCTGTTCATGACATAACATATCATGTTAACGGCTTCAGCCTAAAAATATTTAGGAAGACTATGTTCATTTAATATAGTTTTAGTCATTTCTTGTAAGCTCCTATTTTTTCTTTCAACTACTCCATTTTGTTGTGGATTTCGAGGAGTAGAGAAACTGTGGTTGTCCTCATTTGACTCACAAAAATTTTAAAAATTATGATTTTGAAACTCAGTGTCATAATTACTACATATAAATGAAATCATAAAACTTTTTCATTTTGAACAAGTTTGTAAAATTTTAAAAATATTTAAAAGAATCACATTTTTATGCTAAGAAATAGGTCTAAGTATATCTACTATAATCATTTACAATAACAAATGCATATTTTCTACCTCCTAAGCTTGTAGTATTAATTAGTCCAAATAAATTCATATAAATCAATTGTAGTGGCCTAGAGATGTTTATTTGATTTTTTGATTTAAAACTACTTTTTATTTATTTTCCTAGTTGGCATACATCGTAAACTTTATCTTTTACAAAGATGCTAGGCATTCCTTTTACTAGATTTTGAGTTAAGATTTAGTTTAATAGTTTCATGCTAGCATGTCCTAGTCTCCTATAACATATCCATGCATTATCATTTAAGGCTGAAAGACACATTTCAGTACAAAAATTATCAATGTTAATAGTATACACATTATTGCTTCTTAAAGCAATCATAGAAATATTTTTATGTGGTATTTCAATTATACAAGCATTAGATTCAAATTTGATAATGTATCATTTATCACATAATTGGCTAATGCTTAGTAGATTATTTTTTAAACCATCAACTAATAATATCTTTTTAATCAAGAGGTTTGATTTATTACCTATGGTTCCTTTCTCAATGATTTTTCCCTTGTTATTGTCTCTGAAGGTGATAAATCCTTCATTTTGGCTAGTAAGCTTAGAGAAATGAGTTGAATTTTCAATCATATGTCTTGAGCATCTACTATCAAGGTACCATTTTATGCTTCTAGGCTTTGTTTAGAGACATACCTACAAGAAAGGGGGTTTTGGTTTAGGTACCCATTTGACTTTGGGATCCTCATGAAAAACTCTACCTAATTTTACTAATGGTTTCGAGTTGTTTATAGTTCTGTTAGAAATCCAAATTAATTTGTGTGGACTATGTCTTTTAAATAAATATTTATAGGCATAGTGTCCAATTCTACCATAAAAATTACATTTGTTTCTAGGTGAAACATATAATGTAGGTCCTTTAATGAAAATCGTTGGCTTTTGTTCAGTGTTACAAAGTCAATTCCTTCCTTCCTATGAACATGACCCTTATTAGTAAAGATCATGTTTAAGGATTTGTTATCTATTTTAATTTTTTTCTTATGTTTCTTGTAATGAAACATGTTCTTTTTTAAGTGTATCTAATTCTTCACACTTAGTGCAATCAGCTATCCTATGTTCAACATACACCTTTTTAAAATTTTTAAAGTTACTAGCATGTGAAGCATGATCTCTTTTTAACAATTTATACTTTTTACTAACTAATTTAAAATCATCAAATAAGCCATTAAATGTATTAAATAATTCATCATAAGATAAGGAAGACTCATTTGGGTTACTTACCTCATTGCTAAATGTCATTAAAGCGTAATTTGTAACTTCTTCCTTATTAGTTGGCTCCTCGTCTTCGGATGATCTTGAGTCGTCCCAAGTAGCTTTGAGCGTCTTTTTCTTCTTTGGTTACTTTTTCTTCACTCGGGGACATTCATTTTTTAAGTGTCCCGGCTTCTTACGTTCGTAACATATTATTGAGTCTTTTTTTAGTTCACTTTTATTCTTAGCATCTTGTTTTATTTTGGTCATTTTTAAGAATTTCTTAAATTTTCTTGTAAGAAGTGTCAAGTCCTCCTCCTCATCATCATCATCGTCACTTGAGTTTTCTCTCAAATTGTCTTCCTTGGTTCTAAGTGTCATGTCCTTTCTATTCTTTGGAACGTTGTTCTCGAGTTCATTATATGTTATACACGTCATTTCATAGGTCATCAAAGACCTGATTAGTTCTTCAAATAAAAAATTATTTAGGCCCTTTGATTTTTGTATTGCTCTTACTTTAGGATCCCAACTTTTTGAAAGGGATCTTAATATTTTGTTAACAAATTCAAAATTAGAAAAAACTTTTACCAAGCGCTTTTAGACCATTGACGACATCCATAAAATGGGTGTACATGTATCCAATAGACTCACTTGGTTTCATGTGAAACAACTTATAGTTATGCATGAAAAGATTAATTTTTGACTCTTTGACTCGATTAGTACCTTCGTGTGTGATTTCGAGTATGTGCTAAATCTTGTGTGCAGTTTCGCATATAGAAACCCGATTAAATTAGTTTTTATCAAGAGTACAAAATAAAGCGTTCATCAATTTAGCATTCAAAGAGAAAGTCTTATTTTCTAAATCATTTCATTTATTTATCAGTTTGGAAGACTTTTCAAAACCACTTTCAATAATATATCATAATTCAAAATCTATAGAAAATAGAAAAATTCTCATTCAAGTTTTCCAATACGTGTAATCCGTCCTATTGAACATGGGGGGACGAGTGATAGACAGTCCCTCTTGATTGCCAACAAAAGCCATCTCTCTTGGGTTTTAAGTCAAATAGAGAAAAATGTGGCTCTGATACCAATTGTTAGGATCAAAGCGGCACTAAGAGGTGGGGGGGGGGGGGGGGGGGGGGGGGGGGGGTGTCAATTAATGTTTATAAAAAATTTACTCTGATTTGAGTATTCGCTTAATAAAACTTGTCGAAAATGCATCTAAAAGTAAAGATGTTTGTAGAGTGCAAGCAAAGATAATAGATAGTTAAATCAAAAAGCAATGAAGATAAACAGTAAAGAAGAGGAAGCAAACCAATTTTATTATGGTTCAATCTCGTGACCTACGTCCACTTTCGATTCCTCCTCCGTTGAGGTCATTGGCTTCCACTGTTGGTCTTCCTTCAATAGGTGAAGATCAACTATCCTCTTACCGCTCTATTCTCCTTTTACAGATTTAGGAGATAACATTGACAATTCTTTAAGTTGTCACTTAAACAAAAACTACACAAGAAGAAATGAGGGGGAGCTCTTAAAGAATTACAATAATATTTTCATAAGTTTTTTGCTCTTAATTATTGCATTAATCAAGTAAGAATGGGTGGGGTATTTATAGGCTCCAAATGACTTCAAGTTGAGCCAAAATTTAAATTTTTGGGGATTTTTCGAGATGTTGATAGCCTCCCCCTTTGGAGACTGTGTTATGGTGAGAGTATTGCCAGCCTGGGTGGTACTATCACCTGATACAGTCTGGGAGACTATGTTTGGGCAGTACCACCGTCAGTCTGGGCGGTACCACTGCCTGACATAATTTCGAGGACTGTGTCATCTTGGAGATTATGTCTTCAAAGATCGTGTCTAATCTAACCTTGGGTTACTGAAATGATATTTCTAATAAGTCCAAATCAACTCCAATTAAGGCCTAATAGCCTATTAATTTAATTGGTTATGTTACATTCAAAGTCAACTCAATTATAACCCTAAACTACTTTGATCTAGACAAATTATTATGAAGTGTTAATCGTGTTGTTCGGCATGTCATTTGTTCATCCGGACCCTCGACGCATCATGCTCTCCTACATCACTTTCTTGAACAAAGATTAGATCATAACTTTATCAATTGATTTCATCATCAAAATTTGAGATTCAACACCTAAACTTGGTGAAACTGGCAATACTTAAAACTATTTGGGTCTTTATTAGGTGAGGGTCTCGTAAGAGCCCTTTCTCATTTATTTAGACAAAAACTTTAATTATGGTGATATCTAGAGGGGTCAACTCGAACCTCGGGCGAGGTAGCTCAATTTGTTTATTTGTCTTTCATCGAGGTGACCTCAAGGTCAGGGTTGATTATAGTTGCTCCTACTTTGGCCTCTTGCATGGCTCCTCATGCTTGCCCGAGACTATTGTCTCAATGGTAATATATCAATGACCAAAAGAGATGAGAAGGTCTAACCTCATCATGAATGTCTATGTTATGAGTGATAAATGAGCATCTCAAATCTCATTCATGAACGAATGATAGTCTGTGAGTGTTTCTTCCTCCCCCTGCCTAAGTTCGAAGAGTGTTACCACTAAAGGCTGAGAGAATATATTCTCGAGGAAGTGAAGTTAAAACTATCTCACTAGCTAGGTGAAAGAGTAGATGAAAAGTAGCTTTAAGCAAGTGTAGCATTCTCGTGCTAAGCCTCTTATCTTGGTTAGGAAGGTACACACATTAATGTGTCTGAAGCACCATATAGTGATATCTAGGCATGAAAGTTTGTAATGTGCTCCATTTGATCAGTATTACTATCGAACGCCTCCAAGGACAAGAGTTAGAAGCTCGTTGGAGTTTGTTCCTCTTATATTTTTTTAGTGGATAGTGATTGACTTGAGGTGGGATCGATCGATGCTTCTCCTTTGACTATTGTAGCTCTCGTTACATCTCCTCTAAGCGTCGATCCATCTATTGCAGTTAGATTCATAGGAAGTCCTCCATCAAGTCCGCTGAATAGGTCTTGGAGTTAGGTAGAACGAATTGAGGGTGGTACAGTCGGTTAAATTCCATGACCAAAGACTAAAATGCCCCCTCGATTGATGGTTCGATGGGTCTTGGGTGCTCTTGGGATGTTGATATCGCGTCGGGTCGAGGAACCTCAATGGGTCCCAATGTCGGTCGAGCTAGATAGTGTGAGTAAAGCTAGTGGTATCGCTTATTGGGCCAACTGGGATAAAAGCGGAGCGACGACCTGCATCATGCCTATAAGCGTATACACTTGCCAAGTGAGATTTAAGAACACATCAACAAGGACAAGTAGGTGACTTGAGATTGCCCTATGGGTGAGAGACTCTGGTCTTTGAATAGGCTCCAAGATCTCATTGGTGTTTGCGGCGAGGTGGATGCACTATTTTCTAGCATAACTATTTATGGCTGTAACTAGCAATGAAAAAAATATATGAAATGATGGGGCCAATAATGACCTGCCATATCAATGCATGTCGGATGCTGACATGGCCTCGGCAAGGACATCCGTGAAACCCGACGCGTCGACCGGCCCATAGCACAGCGGACGACGTGCACCTGACGACGCAGCTAAGGACTTGTGACACCATCAAAGGACCCAAGGACCCCAGAAAAGGATCGTACCCGTCGTCACTAGGTACTGTAGCAGGGACGATGACCAGATACGACAACCTTCGTCCTCGCAAGTATAAAAACCCACAAGCGTCCACGTATGAAAGGGAGAACTCTCAAAACTGATCTTCTCTAATATTCAAGCCAATCCCTGACTTGAGTATCAAAGGGACTCGGCCGAGCACCAACTGCTCGGTTAGAGTCTTTGTGCAGGAATCTTGAGCTGACTCGCTACCAACTGTGACCTGCTGCGAGTGGAGCCGACTTGAGATCGGGATTGAACACCCTCTTCTCTAGTCCACGAAGGTGAACTTGCACACACAGAGAACCACCGCCGGGCTGACGCACCAATCCACATTGCGGAATGACAACAACATGAAATTATCTGAAACCCAAATTATATGCCATATGCTTAAGCCTAAGTTTACAAGAAAGAACACCCATTCAGCCCTTGCCGACCATTTGTCTAAGTGAGCATCTATTTTTGCCAGGCCATCTTCTTGAATCTCCCAAGGTGAAGTGTGCAACCCAATGAGATTTCTTCTCTTAGGTCTCTAAATCCATATCCGCATTTATGATTAATTTGCCACAGTTACTTATCCTGTTGACCCTACTTTTCTGTGAACATGACTTGTGCGCCAACATATGAAGCATACATTCACAGATGGATCCCAAATATAACTTAATAAGTCAGCGGCAGTATTAGAACATAACAAACTTAATATCTGCACATACCATTTGCCAAAAGAAGGTAGAAAGGAACGAGAGAGAGAGAGAGAGAAAGAGAGAAAGAGAGAGAGAGTATCTGTGTGTGTGGAACAGTTTGGAATAATATAAATCTATGATGGAAATATACTGTTGTGTAATTCAGTGTTGTAGCCCAGGAGTCAGCACGATCTGGTCCCTGTCGAGTGTGCAAGCTTATCCGTGTCGATCAGTTGGGTGAGGGCGTTCGGTTCAACATCTCGGGAGTCTAAACTTCGAGTTGGTTCCTTTGGACTCCGCTCGGGTCAGTGTATGCCGAGAGGGCCGTGCACAAAGGCCTCATCGGGATGGGGGCACCCGACGTGACCCCTCCGACATTCAAGTCAATGTCCTCCTTCCGGAGGATTTTGGCGTGTATGTTTTTAGAGCGAGTCAGAGAGCAGAAAAAAGAAAAAAAAAAAACCCCCTCCCTAGCACCACCGGGAGGAGGCTTTATATCACCAAGCGGTGGGTCGACCATACACTCGGCCTTACTTTCGTTGACACCCTGGGTGAAGTCACCGCGTACAGTGAGTCAGTCGGCGCAGAGGTATGGCGCAAAGGTGTGGCATGCCACGCGGCATTAATGACACGCGGCGAGGGTTCAGCTGACGTGTCGTCCGATCGGTTCCATCTCGGAGCTGACGTGGCCACGGAGCTTCTGGGAGCATGCTGTCAGCTGCGGGGAAGGCCCCTGTCAATTCCTAGAGGCTCGAGTCGGTGCTCGGTTGATTCTTGCGATCACCATCAAGGAGTTCTTTGGAGGGGCTTGTTCGGCGACATGGCCGAGACGCATAGCGCGAATAAACTGGCTGAGATACATAGCTTGGGCGAGGACTGTTGAACTGGCTGAGATGCATTGCTCAGGCATGGATTGCTAGATTGGTCGTGGTACACAACTCAGGCAAAGAACTGATGGACTGACTGATGTATAGGACTCGAGCAAAGAACTGGTGGACTGGCCGAAATACACAACTCCGGAAAGGACTGATGGACTGGCCAAGATATACAACTTGGGCAAAGAACTGATGGACTAGCCGAGATACACAACTCAGGCAAGGACTGATGAACTAGTCGAGATACACAACTCGGGCAAAGAACTAATGGACTGGCCGAGATACAAAACTCGAGCAAGGATTGATGGACTAGCCGAGATACACAACTCGGCCAAAGAACTGATAGACTGCTTGAGATATACAACTCGAGCAAAAAACTGATGAACTAGTCGAGATACACATCTCGGGTAATGAACTGCTGGACTGGCCGAGATACACAACTCGGGCAAAGGCTGCTGGTAGTCGATGTGCACTTCGGGCATCATGGGCACGTGATGAAAGATGTTTTGTTACCATTATGTTGTAAGCACATGAGGCCTTAGGGCTTAAGTGGCGCTTTCATGATTCCATCACGCGTCGCTCTTAGTGCAGTTCTCGTATTCCTAGGCGGAGTCATTTCTCCGCCTCGGGAAGTTGAAACGTCACTTCCTTATAAATCCTACGACGATGGGCCTAGTGGCTCACATTCCATTCTACTTGCTCTCCCTCTTGAGCCTTCGGCCTTTGTGTCTCGGTCACTCTGATTGCTCTCAGTTTAGCCGCCCTCGCCCGATCAGGTCGAAATGGCCTCTTCCCCTTCGTATACCACCTTTGGCCTTTCTTCCACCCCTTCTTCTCCAATCCCTCTGCCTCAGATCGAGGAATGTCGGCCTAGCGACTCCTTGGGAGGTCAATCTGATCCCTCGAGTTCGTCCTCGGGTGTAATGACCCAAGTGGATGTTAAGGACTTCAAACCTTAGAAGTACTGAAGTTGTGTCACGACTTTGACTCTACTATGAGTCTGGAATCTTTAGTCTCGATTCAGAAGCATTATAGCATTCCGAGGATGAGGTTGACCTCCTTCGCAAAGAGGTGCAAAAGCTGAAGGAGGGTGGAGATCCCGAAGCGGTGGCTACGGCCGAGGGTCGGGCATCTAAGGCTCAATCCCTGGCTGAAAACCTTCGGGTCGAATTAGACGAAGCAACTCGACAGTGGGAGTCGGTAGAGAAGGAGTTGGGCGAGACTCGGGAAGAGTTAGTCGACTCACGGAGACAACTTGCTGACTCGCAAGGGAAGCTGGTCGAGTTCCGGGAGTGGCTTGACAATTCCGAGAGTCAACTTTGAAATGCTAGGACCCAAGTTCGACAGATGGAGATCGAACTGCTAGAACTGACCCGGGCCAAAGATGCTCTTCGGGCGAACTTGCCAAGACAAGCCATTGAAGACTACAAAAAGTCTCCTGGGTTCGAGATGGGCCTTGTCCGAATGGGGTGGGTCTCTTTGGAGTACGGATATCAGCTAGCGTTGGCTCGGCTTCGGGCCCGGCACCCTGGATTGGAGATTGAAGAGGACCCCTTCACTCTTCTTCCCGAGGATGCCGACGTGCCGATGGCAGACGAGCAGCCTTTTGATGATTCGCCACCGACAGTCGAGGAGTAGCTCTGATGTGATTGTTTTATTTCTTGGTGTCAGATTTTGTTTTTGATATCGGGGACCCATCTTGTTGTGTATCATCTTGGTCCTCAGTCAACATATGTAATCCATTTTCTTTTAATGAAATGGTTCTTCTTGCTCAATTGTTCTCGTCCTGTTACACAAAATTTTTGCAAGTTTGATATGTGTCATGTCCTCGGCAACCGCTTTCCTTCCATCGTGACTAGGGCATAAGTCCCTTCTCGGATTGTGCTCTCTACTCGGTAGGGGCCTTCCCAGTTCGTGGCTAGCTTATCCCGAGACCGAGTATGGTCACTAACCTCGGCCTTTCAGAACACTAGATCGCCTGCTTCAATCCGACGAGGATGTACCCTTCCGTCGTAAAGTCTTGCTACAACTTTCTTGTATGTACAACTTTCTTGTATGCGAGAGCTCATAGATGTGCCTCGGCTCTTCGCTCCTCGAGGAAGTCAAGATTCTCCCTTAGCTGGTTGGACAAGGAGGATTCCTCATAGGACTCGATTCAAAGAGTTGGGTAGACCACCTCGGGGATAAGGATCGCTTCTGTCCCAAAGGCGAGGCTGAATGGTGATTCCCTTGTTGGGGTCTTTGGAGTTGTCCGAGATGCCCATAGGATGCTTGGGAGCTCGTCCACCCACACCCCATGTGCCCCGGTGACCCTTCTCTTCAGTCCTTCAAGGATGACTCGATTTGTAACTTCAACGAGTCTATTGGCTTAGGGGTGCACGACCGAGCTGAATCTTAGCCGGATCTCATAGCTTTGGCAGAATGTTCTGAACTTGGGGTTGTTGAATTGGGTCCCGTTGTTGGTGATGATGACCCTCGAGATGTCAAACCTTGTGATTATGTTTTCCCAAATGAACCCTTCGACTTGTTTCTCGGTTATGGATGCAAGAGGCTCGGCTTCAACCCATTTGGTAAAATAGTCGACTCCGACTATCAAAAATCTTCATTGTCCCGAAGTTGGGGGTAAAGGGCCAAGTAGGTTTATTTCCCATTGGGCGAACAACCAGGCGCAGTCCGAGGTGGACAGCGGCAGCGCCCTCGGACTGCGCTGGTTGATGTTGGATTTTGGCGTGCTTTTGGCACTGCTCGCATTTCTGTACATAGGCTTGGGCATCTCGACATATAATCGGCTAGTAATACCCTTGCCTGAGTATCTTATGGGCTAGGGTTCGGGCTCCGATGTGCTCATCATAGATTCCTTTGTGCACCTCGGCCAGTGTGATTTGTGCCTCGATCGGGCGTAAGCATTGGAGTAATGCTGGCTGAACCCTCGTCGCAGTCGACCATTGAGCACGCAGTACCATGGCCTCGTTCTCCTCACCCGTCGGTGAATCAAACTGACTCAACACTACTAATCTCTTGGCGAGTCACTGATGTCTTTCATTATATGGGGTGATTGCATCTGCAGAATGACGTCCACCTTATCGGGATTTGTGTTGATCCCTCTCTCATGGATGATGAATCCAAGAAACTTCCCAGACCTGACACCGAAGACGCACTTGGTTGGATTGAGCCGCATCTTGTAGTGTCTTAATGTTTGGAACGTCTCGGTTAAGTTCGCGAGATGGGTGGCAGCTTTTCGACTTTTGACTATCATGTCATCGACGTAGACTTCCATGCTTTTCCCGATCTGGTTTGCAAATAGTCGATTGACCATCCTCTGGTAAGTTGCTCTCGCATTCTTTAGTCCAAACAGCATGGCCTTGCAATAGTATGTGTCGTGATGAATGATAAAGGTTGTGCTTTCCCGATCTTCTAGTGCCATTTGAATTTGATAAAATGTAGCCCGAGAAGGCATCCATGAATGATAGTAACTCACCTTCTGAGGTTGTGTCGACTAACTGGTTGATCCTCGGGAGGGGGGTAACAATCTTCGGGCAGGCCCGATTGAGACCGGTGTAGTCAATACACATTCGCCAGCTTCCATTAGATTTTTTGACTAATACAATGTAGATAACCAAGTCGGATATCTAATCTCTGTGATGAACCCTGCATCCAACAGGTAGGCGACGTCATCTTCGATAGCCCTTTGTTTGTTGGGAGCGAACTTCCTTGGTCGTTGTTTCACTAGTCGGGCGCCAGGCTCTATAGTGAGACGATGTTGGGCCACTTCCTGGCTTATGTCGGGCATGTCTTTTGGGGACCAAACGAATATGTTGGCGTTCTTGCAGAGGAATTCCACCAGTTGGACTCATTGCTCCTCCGAGAGCGCTGAGCCAACCTTGATGGTCCTATTAGGGTTCTTGGGGTCGAGGGAGGCCTCGATCATTTTCTCCACTGGTTCAGGCTTCGGCTGTCTTGTCTGCGTCTTGGGAGTCGATGATGAGAGTCGAGGTTTTGAGTTTTTTGAGCAGCGTCATCGCTGTCAAGTAACACTGCCTTGACTCCCAAGGATCGCTTTTTGCTTCTCCGACTCCAGCTCTGGTCGGGAACTTTATGGCTCGGTGGCATGTTGAGACAACCGCCCTGAGCTTGTTGAGCATTGATCGACCGATGATGGCGTTGTATGCTGAGGGGAGTCCAACCACGATGAACGACACCATCAACGTCTTCTCCATCGTGGATCATGCATAGTCTTTTTGGGCCGAGGAACTGTCGCCTCCAGATGCTGGGCCACCGACAATGACGTCTATCTGTTTCTCAATCGGTCCTTTTGGCCAGGGTGAAGGTTCCTTGTCTAAGCAGTTCTCAACGAGAAGTACTTGTTGGTCTCGGACATACCGGTGGAGGTGCCCTTGCCGAATAAGGTCTTTAATTTGATTCTTCAAGTTGTGACACTCTTCTGTATCGTGTCCACAATCCCAATGGAAACGATAATATCTTCTCTTGTCACGTCCTCCGGTCTTTGTCCTGATCGGGTTGGGGGGTCTGAGAAACCCCTTGTCTCGAATTTGGAGGAAAACATCTGTCTGAGTCGAGTTAAGGGGGATCAATGGCGACCTAGATGGGGGCAGTTCTAAACTGTCACCTCTCCTCTAGAGGGTTCCCGAGGGTTGTCCTCGGGACTGCTCGGTCCGGGGTCGCTTATGATCGTCTCGTTTCCCACCACCAGCGTCTCGGCAGCTATATATTGGTTTGCCCGTTGCAACATCTCGGACACCATTGATGGCGGTTGTTCGATTAATGATCAGAAAAATCAGGAAGGTTAAAGCCCCGTTAGGAATGCTTGAATTGCTAGTGAAGGATGGGTATTGGGCATTCCTCAGATCTTGGCTGTGAATCGTTCGATGAACTGGGCGAGAGGCTTGTCACCTCCTTCCATTAGGCTGAGAACCGATGCTACTGTTGGTTTCGGACGGGAGCTCGCCAGGAAGTTGAGTTCGAATTCCTTCGCGAGTGAGTCAAAGGAGGAAATGGACGATGGCCTGAGTCGGTTGTACCACATCTGGGTCGGGTCTCATAGAGTAGTTGGGAAGGCTTGGCACATCAGAGAGTTTGAGGTGTCGTAGAGGGCCATCTAGGCCCGAAAAGCTGCAACATGCTCTGACGGATCCAAGCTACCGTCGTAAGACTCCATTGATGGCGGTCGAAAATTGGTCGGGATTGGTTTGTCCTGTATTTTGGGGACAAATGGAGATCCACCGCTGGAACTCTCGTCGACTTCCTCCTTTGACTTGACGAACTCCCTTTAGACCTCGTCGAGCCTTTGGTTAACCTGGCATAGTTGTTCCCTTACATAGTCGTTTGACTCCGAAGAAATAACATCCAGCTCGGAGGGCACATGCACAATGTCTCGGGAATGGCTCGTTGGTCGAGCCACCGAGACGTTCGGGTTTTACGACGTGACCTCAGTTGGGGGATGACGTGGTTCCTCGTTGTCGGGTTGCTCCCTCTGAGCTGGTGGCGATTGGGGCCTCCCTTGCTGTGATGCTTGCCGATGGGCGGGCGACTATTGGGATGCTAGTGCCTGTATCAATTGGGGAATATGCGGGACAATGGTTTGCATCATCCCGGCCAACGTTTGGACCTAGTGGGTGAGGCTAAGAAATGCTTCGGCGGAGACAATAGGTGGCTCGAGATTCACTATTGGGGGAGAGAATCCTAGGTCGTTGAGTAGTCTCCAGTAGAGGTTCGGTATAGGTGCCGACACACTTGTTTCCTCCATCGGGAGAAGTGAGTTCGGTCCCTTGGTTTGCAGAGTTGGTAGGGGTATGTGGGCTTGACCACCGAGGTGCCCCAAGCTGGGGTTGCTTGACGGGCGTTCTTACGATATCAGCCCTCCTTCTAGCGCCAAAAATATTATGGGAATTTGGTACCATAGCCGAGGAGTCAACACGACCTGGTCCCTACCAAGTGCGCAAGCTCGTCCGCATCGATCGAGGGGGCGAGGGCATCCGGTTCAGGTCGATTTAGCATCTCGGGAGTCTGCACTTCGGGTTAGCTCATTCAGGCTCCGCTCAGGTCGGTGTCTGCTGAGAGGGACCTACACAAAGACCTCGTTGGGATGGGGGTACCCGACGTGACTCCTCTGACGTTTAAGTCAGTGTCCTGACCTCCTTCCGGAGGATTTCGGTGTGTTTTTTTAGAGTGAGTCAGAGAGCAAATAAAAGAAAAAACCCCCCCTCCCTGGGCACCGTCATGAGGAGATTTTATACTCACCAGGCGGAGGGTCGATCGTATGCTCGGCCTTACCTCCACTGACACCCCGGGTGAAGTCGGCGTGTACAGTGAGTCAGTCGACACAGAGGTATGGCGAGAATGTGTGGCGCGACACGTGACGTTAATGGAGCGCCACGGGGCATTCATGGCGCACGGTGGGGGTTCGGTTGACGTGTCATCTAGTCGGCTCCACCTCGAACATTGACACGGCCACAGATCTAGCATAGGCCCTGATGGATTGGGCTGGCTCATTATCTACCCTATCACACAGATAGATTTGTAAACGAATAAAATATCTCGGAGATCAACAAAGGGCACGCGACCAACTGAAACAATGGAACAGGAAAAAGAAACGGAAGGAAAAATCTAAAGAAAAGAAACAGAATTGGAAGGACGAATGGCGGCTTACCACTACTCGTCGGTGGGGATAAGGCCGAGGGGAAAGGCGTGGGCGAGGAAGGAGAGCTGCTGTGCCGGGGGAGGGTGCGGCTTGCCCGTCCCAGATCTCATCCGTCTCCTGCGTTCTCCGCGACCCCCCACCCCCGCCCGCCGTCCTCGCTCGAACCAAACGGGCTTTAGTAGAACTGGATACGATGGTATTCTTGAATTGGCCTGGGCGTCTTACACACTGTGGGCTACCGCCATCTGTTGTTTAAGGTGCCTATAAGACGTCACAGCTACCAAATAATAATAATAACGTGGCTTGCAAACTTGATTAATGTTTTCCTGCAGTGTAAGCGCGCCCACCCACCCTTCCATCGAAAGCATGCATAGCTGATTTTGGACAAACACCGTGTGGCACAAGTTGGATATTCGTAGGTCACACGGTGAAGGAAGAAACTGTTCGGGGACCTTAACTTGGTCTGTAGAACGGGCTCTCTCCTCTTCGTCCACATAAATCTCACTGCTCCCGCTATATAACTTCTCCTTCGATGGCTGTTATCTCCTCACCTTCCCGTCTTCTTCTTTATTGTCGTTATTCTTCTTCCTCCCTCATATCCATTGACCATCTGAAAGGATGATGAGATTCACCTCCGTCCTCCTCACCCTGTTTCTCTTCCTCCTCCTCCACCGAGGCTCTTTTCCAAAGAAGGCCACGGCCGCCACCCACCCCGACATTGTCGATGAGACCTGCAGGCGGATCGCGGACGACGACCCCAACGTGAACTACACCTTCTGCACGCAGGTCCTGCGGTCGGTCTCCAAGAGCAAGCGCGCCGACCTTCGGGGGCTGGCCATCATATCGCTGAAGCTGGCGAAGGCCAACGCGACGCACGCCAAGTCCAGGGTGAAGGCGCTGTTAAAGGAGAAGCTGCTGAGCACGTACCGGAAGTCCTGCCTGCAGACCTGCCGAGAGCTATACTCCGACGCGGCGTCCAGCTTCAGGAACTCCGTCAAGCCCATCAAGTCGGGTCGGTATGCTGATGCCAAGGTGTACATAAGCAGCGCCGTGGACGCACCCGGCGAGTGCGAGGATAGCTTCCAAGAGGGGGATATCACCTCGCCTCTCACCAAGGTGAACTACGACCTGTTCCAGCTCGCCGTCATCGCCCTCGCCATCACCTCTCGCCTGGGATGATGCCTACTTCCTTATCGTATACACACTACCACCACACTGGTTCTCGGTTCCGACTTGTAGTGGGTTGATGTGGATCAAGTCGAATTCAATATAGAATCTTCACGTGCTTGTTTAGTCTTCTCTTGATGACAGCCTTTTCCTGCTGTAGATGAAACGTAACCGTATCCATTGAATCTTAAGCAAAACCAGCTCGGAGAAGGCAGCAAAGTTACTCAAGAGAACGCTGTGAATGTTAGCATCATTCATTCAGATGGGTTAGTGAAGTACGAACCAAAGAGAAGGACGTATATGGAGAGAGCTCTGGCGCGGGCCATTCCACCGTAGCAGCAGTATGGATTAGCTTCAACAGCGCACGCAAATTAGATGGGCAAAAAGCCTTGTGCTACGTAAGCTTCACACCACCTCCTCAAGTAGTAACACGGGCCGACAAGAACTCTTCGTATCTGAAAACAACAAGACACGAAGCCCTAAATATTGATGAAACAACAAGAAGATATCCGCCAAAAGATATTGATGAAATAACCTTAAGATATCGGGCAATAAGTGTTCTGTTCCAGCATTACAGGCCCAATCTCACGGGACTTTATAAGTATTTACAAATGAGCAAACAATTAAGCTGATAGTGACCGGTGAAATCCAATATATTGGCTAAAAATTGAACGACACAATAAAATAAAATGACGGAATGGTTGTTAAACAAAATCAACAGATCAGAGCTGTCATTTTTTTCTTCCACCGCGCACAATATTGCCTCAGTTTTTTTTTCCGAGCAACCTAAATCTTCTGACGGTCTTGATCACTAACCCACAAACAACTCTCTACACATTGGATTCAGGATGAACATAAGGAAGCCTGGTATGATTCGGCAGATCTGCTTGCCATCAATTGTTCGTTAAAATAATAAAAATAATAATATTTGACTTAAGTACTTTTAATCTGGCCAAATTGTTGTTACACTGGCACCCTTTTGCCTCCATGGCGATCAAAGAACTGAGAAGGGAATATTGAAATAAACATTAGATATCACCAAGTTTAGATTTAGAGACAAATTTGATCAGACAGGTTTAGTATATGTGCTCACTGATGTGACAAATGGTTGTTGGAATATCCATCCAAGGATAGGGATCTTCTGCAAGAAAACTGCAAGGATTGACCAAAAGCCACTGCCACATAAACCAGGTCAGAATGCGCGAAAGATGACAAACTTACTAGTTAAGATAACAACACCCAACAAAGTACAAAGAGAGATGATAGGGGTTAAACCTGAAGAGAACAATGAAACCATATGATTCCAAGATCATGCCAATTACAGGCCATCCAACCAGGACTAGAAAGAAGCCAGCTCCAAATGAGATTGTTCCCTGTAAAATAAGCAGTGGGTTCAATCAGTTATGAAAAAGCAAACGCTTTAAATTCAGATTTACTGGCAGTGTAGCAAACCTTGTAGTTCTTAGGTTTGGAAAAGAATTGGAGTGTCGATTTTAGCCCAATGGTCAACATGAGACCTGAAAGAAAGAGAATCTGATGGTCCACAAAGAAATTAATATTTAGCTTCACAATCTGAGAAAAAAGGAAAAATAGAAGAGAACCCAGTGAAGTACGAATTCAAACTTACATTGCCCATTGCTAGAAGTGCCTTGTCAAAGAAAAATATGATTCCAAGGAATGAGAAAAATATCCCAAACCCAGTCAATCCCAGCCCAATCTCTGTGCCAGGTGGAAAAATATAGATTATGAGACATCAAAGAAGATACTAGTGGACAGTCAGATGACAGGTGTCCTTGCAACAGCATAACAAGTCCAACTTCAGGTGAATGCGAGAGAAAATTTGGAATGTCATGGAAAAATAGTAGGTGGATGCAATGTAGCACAAGAAGTTTACCCTTTGACTGAATAGATGAACTCAAGAATTCACAGATATAAAGATCCACAAAAGCATATTGCTAATTGATGTTTAACATTACGTATATTTTCTAATTTGTGTGAAAAATTACAACAAAGCATGATTAAATGATGCCATTGCAGACCCTTCGAGAGCCCAGGCCAAAGGTCTCCAATATCAACTATGATGAGAAAAAAGACCTTCAACTTGCTCAGGCAAAGGATCTCTCGAATGTTAACTATGATAAGCAGACCATTGATGATCTGCCGCTTCAAGAATGTGACAGAACTGGTTTCCAAGATACTTGTAATTTAATTTCAAAATGTCAGCTTTTTGCCAACTTCTTTCACAAACTATACTTTTGGACAATTTTGCTTTCTACAATTTTGTCTCATCCACTTGCATGTCTTTGGCTTAGAAAAGAAAATGAATGAAAAATATCGGTGATTAGTTTATCATGCTAAACCATCAGACAAAGCGAACCTAATAGCACTGTAACTGTTTTTTTACATTAAAAAACAGTTCAATTAAAATGACCCAAATGTTGTCTACAATATCAGAAGTTAGAATTTTAACCCGTCAAGTACGACATGACATACTTAAGACAATTGTCTATAGATGCTATACAATAAGCTTATGTCGTGCCCTATCAACCATCTCAACTTTTAGATGCCGCTTAAGATTGACTCTGAACATGTTTTTTGAACTAATGAACATATGGTAAATCAAATAAATCTTACGTTAGATTGGACCATGGATTAAATAATGGCTTGTAAGAGTCTTCTAATTACTTTTAAAAACTTAAAAAATAAGATAACTATAAAAAAATTTGAAACATGGATCATATAACTGTAAAAAACACCAAAAAAATTAACAAAACAAGCACCAAACACTAAAACTAACCCATATGCTCATTGTTAAGCCCACTCTAGCAGGTCCAAGTAACAACATATCAATGCATCTTTAATCAATTTAATTTTCATAGTGGAGTATAATGTTTATTGGTCAAATATCATAAAACTTCTATATATAACATTTCAACTAAAACTACCTCTAACTATATCGTTAAGATTATCGTAATATCCATTTGTTATTCTCGAAAGTTGTAAAACATAAGGATAATCATATTTTTATAGGCTTATCATAATAGATTCACATTCAAAAGAAGGTTCAGAAAACTTCAAAGAAGAATCACAAAAGCAATTAAGCAGTATCTAAAGAGAGTGACACACTCATATTATTTATCAAGGTATAGTATCATCCAATGCTACAGACCCACATGTTATGGACACCAATTAAGGATAGGATCAGCACAAGAAAATTTTGATATGGAGCATCCAAATTGTTGTAGATCCATATTGTTGTACTAATCCTTTAATTCAATTAAAAAACATTCAACCAAATTCCATTTAATTTTTTATTCAAAAGATCAACAATTCAATGCAACAACTCAAGCCGTTTAAGCCATGACATTAAGGTTCAAAGTCCTATGATTTTAATTTACTTGCCATAAGTGGTAGTGTATGTTATGCTAAATTGTCCAGTAATTCACCAACTGTAATTTTGCATAGAATGTTGGATTCTTTAGCTATAATCATTTGATAACTAAATCACAAGTCACAAGCATGCATAAAGCACAGAGATCATACTTTTTTGGTCATTCATCTCAAAAGAAGCCATCCTGCCAAGTTATAGCCTACAGGGAAAAGCCTGCAACAGAAACAACTTTTAAGAATCAGACTTTATTGCATCTGTGCATTTCTTCAGAAAAAAAAGAAACTAAATGGGAAATTAAATAAATCTTTAGAACAGTGCCCGTCACGACAGAATGATCATATATATGACATGGTGGTGTGGTGCTGAGTTCATGAACCATTACAAGCAGATAGATAATAGAGTGGAGATACAAGAACATGTAAACATGACCAGCAATATCATAGAGCAAGAAATAAACCAAATTGGAATTTAAAAAATAACCAAATTTTTTTAAGTACAAATTTACAATTCTAATATGAAACAAAAACAATTATCTAAAAATAAATAAAACATCAACAACTATTTATCTATAATATAACATTAAGAATCATAAAAAAAAATCCAGGAGCAATAGCTCTACCTGTCTGCACCAACTCAAAAGAAGCTCGTCTAGCCCTGATGCTCTATAGTAGTAATATATTCCGAAAAACACTACAAAGCAGGGGATTCATGAAAAAAGCACAGAGGAGAAGAATATGATGTGACATGGGATAGAAAAGCAGTAGGTTTATGCATGATATTATGCAATATAAGGATCTTTTCCAAGACACCACATTGCATTCATAACATCACGAGCAATGACAGAGAGTACATAGTGTCAATCAACCATAATGGTTACTAAATTAAAAGTATGATATCATCGTAATACTGCCTACCTACTTCCAGATTATCTTGTCCTGACTGGTATATTCTTCTCCATATTCTTGAAGGTGCACTCTTTTGCATATGGTGGTACTGCTATACAACCCACTTCCAGATTATTTTGTCCTACCAACTATTTAATTCCTTCCACTACATGTTAGATCTAACTAAACACATAAAACCCTAAGAAGCCATCGATCCATGGTGTCAGACCTTTACTCATAATTCACTGAGGCATGTAAATCCCATCAACGGGAAGTGACAACCCGTAATGAAAAGCTATACTCGTAACGATACATGTAAAATAAAATTGTGATAAACTGAATGTTAGATGAGGGAAATATTTGAGATTCCCATCACTGCAACTAAAGCGATTTTTAGAGGAGATCAAATCGTACTTCCAATGTCTGTCTCCAACCAAATCAAGAAATGCAAGATCTATAAATTGTCAGGAGCAAGCATGTATCATCAGCAAACAAAACAAAACACAACTTCTACTAGAAAATACGGAGGCGAACGGAGAACATTAGGAACTGGGCGAAGTCAAAAACAAGCTCTGGGAATGTCATGGAGATTCGAGCAACTTAAGGAGAAATCAGAAGCGTTTAAATTCAAATCCTCGAACCACACAGGATGTAAGATCGATCAACCAAGAACAATTGAATCAACATCAATTCTTCCCAGACAATTAGGGTTCAGAATATCCAGATTCCAGATGATACAGTAACTCACAGAAACCTGGTAGCAACTGGATCCAAAGAAGGTAAGGAAGGGGAAGAAAAACAAATTGACCCAAATATACAATTTATATGTATCAAACAACTGATCAAGAAAACGCGTGAAGGATATTAATGAGATAAACTCCGGAGCAATAGAAGAGGGAAGATAACTCCACCTATTCGGGATCCCGGCTCGAGAGACAGCGAGGAAATGGCCAAGTACAGAGAACGGCGTCGATCTCGGCTTTTATTGGGTCTGGTGTGTCTCATTTGTAGCAACGACCCAATAGGGGCCTCTTTCCTTCCCGTGCAAGAAACCCAATGGGCCGATAGAGCATCAAAACGGAAGCATGCTTTTAATAACAATAATAATAATAATAATAGTATATAATTTTTTAAAAAATGACGAGCGAGTCTATGGGCTATACTACCCAGTACCTGTGATATGATTAAAAAAAATATTCAAAATACTTGATACACCCCCAAAGTATCCCCATTGTGAACAATATGTTCATTAAGAATCAAAAAGCATATAAAGCACTCTACACATCTCAAGACATTTCCTTTGCACACAATACATTGGTTCAAGACCGAAGAGCATCCAAAGCAGACAACACAACCCAATGCATTCCCTTTATGCGTGTTTTGTCCGCTCAAGACAAAGATGCATATGAAGCACTTAATATATTACAAAGCGTCCATTTGGTTCATAATACATTCATCTAAAATCAAGAAAAATATCAAAAATATAATTTAATTATTTTTTAAATATAGATTATAATGATTGAGATTCCAAAACGATCATTATGCTCAAGAATGGACAAGCCCTTATCCCGAAGCACAATGATGAACAAATGATATGATCATTATTTTTTATCAATCAAGACTCTACACATAAAACACAATCAATACGACAGTATCTTTCACATAACTGTTTATTATATTTATGAAAATTCTTTCATCATTTGAGTTAACATTAATGTTAACCTTGTCAAGATATTTTATATATATTTACAAATAAAAGCATCATAGTAACTCTTTTTATAATGTTAAGATCGATCCATATTTTATTAATTTAATTATTTTAAATATTAGAAATCTTTGTTTCAGCAGCTGAGAACCGTCATTTTTTTATCTCCGCCAAAAGGTTGTTGAGATGGGAGATTTAAAACAAATTCAAGATACTAAATAAAAGCTGGCCGCCAAAAGGAATAACGGCGTCCCCAAAGCCTTCTAGAACTACAACGGCTGACGTGGCGGACCTCTGAATTCAAAACCCAAAGACGCGTCACGGCCCTCGCAGCCTTTTTTACTTCTCATCGTCCCACATAAAGGCTCTCGCGCAGAGCCGTCCACGTCTCCTCATCAAGCAGAACGGACAATGGATTTTATCGCCACGTGAGATATCTCACGTACGATCTTCTTCAAACGCCAGCGGGTTTGCACGCGTCAACGATTTATTCTTCTTAGCCGACCAACGAACTAACCCACTCCCCCCGATTTCTTCCTCGGGCGGGCTCATAGGAAGCGACGCAGAAGCAACGGCGTCTGATTTGGACGGACGGGATTCGCTCGATCGATGATTCGGACGGTTCTCCGTGCGAGATTGTGATACGACTGGTTCCGAGGGGTCTTCAACTCCGAACGCTCACGCTGCCGCCCTCGTCCCGTCGATTCGCTGAGAAAGCCTTCTCCTCCAAGTCTCCTCTTGCTATTTCTCTCTCTCCCTCGATCGCGGAGGCTTTAGGGTTTGGGTGGCGATGGAGAGCTTGATCGGACTGGTGAACAGGATCCAGAGAGCGTGCACGGCGCTCGGCGACCACGGCGATGCAGAGGAGAGCGGCGTCGGGTTGCCCACCCTGTGGGAGGCGCTCCCCTCGGTTGCTGTCGTCGGAGGACAGGTGACTTCCCCGTCCTTCGATTTAATCGTGTCTCTGCTCGTGGTTTCTTCTCTGTTTGATCTCTAAAGCGTCGTTCCTGATGTCGGTTTGAGAGCAGAGTTCGGGAAAGTCTTCGGTCCTGGAGAGCTTCGTCGGGAGAGACTTCCTTCCCCGTGGTTCTGGTATGCCTCTGTGGCTAACTAAGGTCTCGATTATTGTTTTTCCCTGTGTCTTTGCTTTTGATGTTTGATCGTTCCTTTCTATGCTTTTTGATCTGAAGGGATCGTCACGAGGAGGCCGTTGGTGCTTCAGCTGCACAAGGTTGATGAAGGAAAGGTGGAGTACGCCGAGTTCCTCCATCTTCCTAGGAGGAGATTCACCGACTTCTGTCCGTTACTCTCTCCTTAATTATGTTGTGTTATCACTTTCAAGTTATTCTTTCGAGTAACCCTGTTCTTCTTTTCTGAATCGTTGATTCCTTGAACTATGGATTTATGATCGATCTATTATTATTACAACTTATACTCGTTTGTTAAAAAGAAGCACAGCAGAATCCCTCGTCTTCACTGATTGATTGGGCAATACAGTGGAGACGGTCGTGGATATGCATATTTATGACATGGTTGATTCATGACTATGTATATTCTCTTGAAAGCTTGATTTATGCCTATGGAATTATATATTTTTTGACATGATCGACCCTGAGCAACACTATCCATCTGCTTTAGTGCCTTTCTAAGATTTAATCCAATTGTCTCTTAATGATGACACTCCATAATTTCTTCACGCAGCTCTTGTGCGCAAGGAAATTGAAGATGAAACGGAGAGGTTGACAGGAAAAACAAAACAAATTTCTACCCATCCAATTCATCTCAGCATTTACTCACCAAATGGTACTCAGAGGGTTTTCTTAATTTTTCTATCAATTGCCTTATGACTTCTACTATTATTTTTTGGTGTATCCTTTTTTAGATTTGTCTGGTTGATAAATTCTATGCTCTGTTGTTAAATTGGGTTAAGGCCTAGGTGACAGACCTACCCTGCAGTCCTTTATTTGTTGCAAGAATATATTTTTCTCATTATTTTCATGGATGAATACATGATATCATTGATACGATATGAAAGTTTCTTCGACATCTTGAGTTGTGCTTGCTGCCTTGGCATTAGCCAAGGCACCAAAGCAGTCACCCATGACAAGAAAAGTACTTTGAAATATATGCTTGATAGGGTCTATTAAAGTAATATTGTTGAAGCATCGAAGAACTACCCGTCGATCTTGAGCCAAATTGCAGATGGAGACCAACCTGTAAGAAGGGTTCTTCTCATCAATCATTAGCTTAAGATACAGCTACTGCTCAACAATATTGGCTTGAGATTAAATGTTGTATAGCTGTCGCCTTGTTCCTACAGTACAATTACCTTAGAGCCCTTCCCTACTTTGATACTAGCACAACTTCTATGGATAATTACCCAATGCATCAGTGCATATTTGGTTCTTAATTGTCATTTCTAACAAATTGTTTAAACATATCGAAATGTGCAACTTTGATATTGAACATTGTGTTTGCAAAAAGAAAAAAAAGAAAAAGATTGACCATTGTGATCATATTATTGGGGCTAGTTAAAGTTTGACATATAAGCACTAATCTTTTATTAACTTCTGATGGTTTTTTGTTGACAAGTATGTCAACAATGTGCCAAGATCAAGGCTTATTCACCCTTTTCTTGTTTATATATTCTTTACTTTACTCATTTGTTCTGTCACACTAAACCTGCTTGAACAATCTTTCACTCTTCCAAATCATTGATTTCTAATTCTTATGCAGTTGTGAATTTAACATTGATTGATCTACCTGGACTCACTAAGGTTGCTGTTGGTATGTATCATTTTCGAATCTTTGACCTATTTAAATAACTGGTCATCAATATCTAACTTTGGTATATATGACCGATTCTACAGAGGGTCAGCCAGATAGTATTGTTCAGGATATCGAAACTATGGTTCGATCATATGTCGCTAAGGTATTCAATTTTGCAGCAAGTAGTAATGCAATTTGTTATTCTTTTAAATTGCAAATGTTAAATTTCAATATCAACACTGAAAGTTATTCTGTTGGACAAAATGAATCTTAAACTTATTCACTAGTATTTTATGCATTTCATCAAAACCTACAAGTTTAATCTTCTGTTGGCAATCAATAGCACAGTTATTTTTTAATGAATGCATGCTGAGGAAGATTCTTATTGAACTTCTGTGTTAAAATAAGTTAACTAAAACTGGAACCATTTTTTTCAATTAAGGATAGTTTACAAAATCCTGCTCGATTGATCGAGATTCATATTTGAACCTGCATTCAATCTGTCAGGTGTATTGGTCCAAATAGGACCCCTTAAACAGATTTGTAGTTGTCCTTACACTAAATAACTAGGTTTATTAACATACAAAATATAAAGCTAAATAGTAAGTGAAGCTCAAATCGTGGTGGTTTTGTAACAATACTGCTACCTTGAACAATGACCTTTCTGATTGGCTCTTACTTTGTTTTTGTACACTTTTTTTTGTTATATCGGTAAATGGTGTCTCTTTCACATATCAGTAATTATGCCTCTCTTTCTTGTGTGTACTGTTTTTTGTTTGTGTACTCTTGGTCATCCTTGTCAATTTGCTTGTTTGTTATTTTAGATGGTTTTAATCTCTCCCTTCCTTTTACAGAGTAGATGACTTTACTTGTTCTCCCATATATTGCAAAATTATAATATTTCTGTTTTGCAGCCAAACTGCATAATACTAGCTATATCACCTGCCAATCAAGATATTGCAACTTCTGATGCAATGAAGCTTGCAAAAGAAGTTGACCCGACAGGTAAGAACATCGCTTAAGCTGTTTCAGCAACCATATCAAATGAATTAGTCAGATTGTTGGGTTAAAACTTATCGCCTACTATCTGGTTGTTGTTATTGTTAATATTAATGATGATGCTGGTATCATTGTGACCATTATGCATCATTCTTTTTATCTAGGATAATTTTCTCATTTAATGAATCTTTATTTGAACAATGGGATAGGGGAAAGGACATTTGGAGTTTTGACAAAGCTAGATCTGATGGACAAGGGAACAAATGCCCTAGATGTAAGAATTTAAACCCTTTGTTTTGTTCCAACAATATATTTCTTTCAAGTGCTGAATTATTTTTTTCCCTGCTGTTCTCAGGTTCTTGAAGGAAGATCATATCGACTACAACATCCATGGGTCGGTGTGGTTAACCGTTCGCAGGCAGATATTAACAAGAATGTTGATATGATTGTTGCCAGAAGAAAAGAACGGGAATATTTTGCAACTAGTCCTGATTATTCACATTTAGCCAGTAGAATGGGCTCAGAATACCTGGCTAAGCTTCTGTCGAAGGTAAATTATTTTGACTACAAAATCAGAAGCTTCCCTTGTGTGATGATTTTGGAAATGTACTTACTCATAAACTGTTGCAAAATGATTTCAGCAATTAGAGTCTGTGATTAGGTCTCGTATTCCAAGCATCACATCTTTAATAAATAAAACCATAGATGAACTTGAGGCAGAGATGAACCATCTCGGTAGACCCGTTGCTGTTGATGCAGGGGTAAGGTACCCATATCCTTATTTTTTGAGATTTTTTGAAGAGGAATTGAAAACTAACTGCAGTATGAATCAGGCTCAATTGTACACCATATTGGAAATGTGCCGAGCATTTGACCGAGTATTCAAAGAACATCTAGATGGAGGGTGAGTATGTTGTTTCTTTTATCGCAGACCAATTTTCCTTGTGTATTTATATTGATGCAACTACCAAACCTATGTATATGTTGTTCTTGAACATTAAAATCTCTTCTTTCTTCTTAATGGGTATCTAAAAAGCATGATGCTACTGCGATGAGGTATTCTGTAGTGAGTTGCATAAGGTTTGCATGGGGTGCATGAGGATTCAGCCTCAAACCCTTGACACCCAAGTCAGGATATGGAGAAATGTGATGAATCACATGCTATTGCAATATATGAAATGTGATGATGTAGATAATTTCTTCAAACACAGGCAAACATCACCGTTTACTATCACAAAACTAACATTTACCTCTTTACTTATTTTCAAGTAAAACTTATTTCCTTTTACTTTGTGCTAGTTATTACAATTAAATGGAACCATATCTTCTGTCACATTTATTAGCTGGAATTTTGAAGGTAGGATAGGCATAGTGCAGGTTCTCACAGTTAATGTTGCTAATTATCTTCATACACTGTAGATGTCAATAAATAAATTATGGCACTGATATATATATATATATATATATATATATTGTTCACAGGCAACAACCATCAAATCCCAAATATCTCTTTTCCTGCCATTGAGTTATATTAAGGGTCACGTTTTTTAAATCTCATTCATGAAGAGATACTACACTATCTAATTTCTTGCTTAGCTAGGCCTCATGTTTTAGTCTCATCTTGAACTTCTTATCATTTATGTAATGACAAGTCTTTATGAGACATTCCTAGAATATTTGCTTTTAATGTGACAATGATTTGATAACCTTGCTACTTTTATCATTTCATAAATTGTCTTGATTTAAAGCTACATAGGCAAATCAACCGCATTTATTTTCTTTGAAATTTATACTACATAAGCACAGGCGGCCTGGTGGCGATCGAATTTATGGTGTATTTGACAATCAACTCCCTGCTGCTCTGAATAAACTTCCGTTCGATCGGTACCTATCGCTGCAGAATGTAAAGAAGGTGGTCTCTGAAGCAGATGGTTATCAGCCTCACTTAATTGCTCCTGAGAAAGGATATCGCCGTCTAATTGAAGGTGGACTTAATTACTTCAGAGGCCCAGCTGAGGCATCCGTTGATGCTGTATGTTTTCTCTCTGTAGCCTGATTAATTTTTATATACTTGCCACTCTCTATCAAACTCACTCATCGGAAATGGAAGCTTTTGAGGAGAGGATATATTATCTTCGGTTGATAGCATCTGGCTCCTATTTCAGGTACACTATGTCTTGAAGGAACTCGTAAGGCAGTCGATAGGAGAGACTCAGGTAAAAAATTGTGCATTTGTCATCATTTGAAGCAACTATTTGTTCCCATGAAACAGTAAATCAATTGCCGATCTCTTCAACTGACAGGAATTGAGAAGGTTCCCCACTCTGCAAGCAGAGTTAGCCGCTGCCGCATATGAAGCCCTGGAAAGATTCCGCGAAGACGGTCGAAAGACTGCACTTCGACTTGTTGACATGGAGGCCTCATACTTGACAGTGGAATTCTTCCGCAAGCTCCCGCAAGAGGTGGAAAGGGGCGGCAATAACCCTGCTGGTAGTAATCCTACTGGCAAAAAACCTGATGACAGGAATCCTGCTGGTCCTGCAATCGATCGTTATGGCGAGGGACATTTCAGGAGGATAGGATCAAACGTATCCTCCTACATTACCATGGTATCGGACACACTCAGAAACACTATACCAAAAGCTGTGGTTTACTGTCAAGTTCGAGAAGCCAAGCGATCTCTGCTCAATCATTTCTATACGCAAGTGGGGAAAAAGGAGGTTGGCTTGTTTCTGCAACTGATAACTTGAGATCATGTCTTTTGCGTCCTTTTAACTATGATGCCATTGTAATGCTGGTTTGCCGTACAGGGAAAGCAGTTCGCACATCTCTTGGATGAGAATCCAGCCTTGATGGAACGCAGGATGCAGTGTGCTAAGAGGCTTGAATTGTACAAATCTGCGAGGGACGAGATTGATTCTGTCTCCTGGAACAGATAGAGATTACTTCAACTTGTTAGGTACTCGTGTAGCATAAATGTTACATATCCGAAACTGCTCACTAAATTTCTTTGCAGCATGCTGCGATTTGTTTTGATTTTTTATTTCTTGGTCACATTTGCTTTCTATAGTTGCCTTCGGCAACTCTTAAATATGTTTTGTACTCTTATGTAGTCAGTGATTAAAAATATGCTATGCGTCAAAAGATGTCAGAGTCTCAAAACGGCCGAGGCGCCAAGCGCTCACTCGAGCGAAGTGAAGCGTCAAAATATTAAAAAAAATATAATATAATTATTTAAATAAAAATATTATATTTAATTAAACAAATCTGAAGTATAAATTATAAAGTTACGATGTCACATTACCAAAAATTTTAAAATTTAAAACAATAAACTTTTACATCAAAATCACTCGTCATAATCATTATTATCGTCATTTTCATACAAATCATATTCATTAAGTTCGTCCTCTTCCTCTTGCTGCAAAGAAATTTAGTAAACAAAATCATGTAATCGTTGATGTTTCAATCAATTTATTCTCTTCGAGTGAATCCGTCATGTAATATAATTTAAAAATATATTAATACATATAAATAAATAAATAAATAAAATTGAAACAAAAGTATTTAATGATTCTTACATGCTAAAAGACACTCCAATTCCGCTCACAACCTGAAGCGCTACATGTAAAACTGAGTATTTTGATAACAAATTGTTGTAAGCTTAGAGTAGAATTTTCAAAGAGACTCCATCGTTGAGCAGAAAAATTTATGTTATTATTAGCAATAATATAATAGTATACCAATTACCATAGATGAAATTATTTATATCAAATTGTTATTACTTGGGGATGTAGTTGTCCTAGATCGAACTGCCACAGGAATTCCAAAAAGACCTTCAACATTTTTATATAAAGATAATTCATGAATAACCTTATCTTGCGCTTCAACGCTTGGAACTAATCTTATAATGCACTGATATAACCTATCTAAAACTTCTGCATCAAACCCAATAGATATAATCTTATAAAAAAATTCTGGATTCAAATAATATCCTATTGTATATAAAGGACGATGAAGCTGATAATTCCATCTTTCGTCAATGGTTGTAAAAATTTTCTCATATTTTTTATTATTTTCATTAAAAGATTTTTTAATCATCTCCTTTGTTCTATCCATAGCCTCATAAATATATCTTATTGCAGGCTTATTTTCATTATCCACTGATCGAATGACACAAACAAGAGGGCCAATTACCTTTAATATGTAAACCATATGATTCCAAAAGGATTGCATTAATATTATATCAGTTGCTCTCTTACCTTTTACTTCTTTTGTCTATTTAATTATCACTCATTTCTTAGAAGTAAACATATTTCTTATATTATGTTTTTGACGATACACGCTATGTAATGTCAAAAATAATGTAGCAAATCGGGTAACACCATATCTCACCAATTCTTTGCTGCTTTTAAATTATCTCATTATGTTCAAAATTTCAATATGATTATAAAGAAAACCAACAACAAATATTGCCCTTTCTAATATTTTCTTAATGTCCGTAATCTTTTCAATATCCTCCAACATTAAATTGATATAGTGTGTCGCACATTGAGTCCAATATAAGTGTTGTTTTTTTTATTCAAGTAATTTACCTGAAATAAATGATAAAAAAATTATAAGATTTAATTAAAGATAAAAATAAATAAAATATTAAAAATATTTAAAAATAGATATTATCAGCTAATACATAGTTGCTTCCGTTATCGGTTATTATTTGGACAATATTTTTTTCTCCAATTTCTTCTACAAACTTATCAAGCAAATTACATATCTTATCTACAGATTTCACAAAAGACGAAGCATCTATTGACTTCACAAACATGATCCCTAAAGAACAATTAATCATAAAATTAATTATACTTCTACGTCTTCTATCGGTCTAAACATCATAATAGAGCAACCATGTGTTGCCCATGATCTTTATGACCCTTCAATAAGTCATTTGTATACTCCAATTCTTTTTTCAACAATGAAACTCATATCTCATAATAACTTGGAGATTTTAATCTTATACTATATCTTCCAATAGCTTTAATCATATCCTTAAAACTGTCTAGACGAGTGATACTAAGTGAAAGACCAACCTGATAAAAGAAGCGAGCAATGTATTTAATTATTTTTCCTCTTATTTCTTTATCGCAAACATCACTTATATTTGTTTCTCTTAATTTTGAACCTCCCGTTTGCCCTTGTTGCTTTTGTGATCCTTGAAACATATATAGATCCATCGGTTCCTTTTTACGCTTCTTAGTAATAGTGCTCATAACTTTTTTTTCTCTTCTGTCGTATATGTTTTTTCCACTTCAGTTGACATTTATGAAATAATCTTCTTCATCATTTCTGATATGTTCAACATTATCCTCTAATAAATTTTCATAAGATTCATTCTTTTGTATTTTTTTTTCATTCATGTAAGCCAGCAACTCTTCTTTTACCTCAGGTGGACACTTCTTACACGCTGTTGTATTTTTAAAATTTCCTACTAGATGTTGTTTTGCACGAAAAATCACACCTCTAGTAGTCTTATCATAGAATATGCACGTAACTGCATTAGGATCTTTAGGATTATTTAGATAGTTGTACTTCTATGATGGATCCTTTTTTGGTGTCACTGGAGAATTTATTAAGTTGCTTTGTATACTTGTCATTTATCTTGGAACCCTAACAATAATTTCAAATAAATAAGGATTAATATTATTAAAATTTAAAATTGATAGAATATATTATTAATCTAATAAATAAAAAATATTGTTATTAGTATACTATTTAATACTTAATAGTATAATGTTAATAATAAATTAACAATATACTATTAAATATTAATATATTGTTATCAGTCGATTAACAGTATACTGTTCATTAACAAGTATACTAATAATATTTAATATACAATATATATTATACTATTAATATATTGTTAAGTGTTAACAGTATATTGTTATACTATTAACAGTATACGTATAATAGTATACTATTTACTGTTAACTATACTGTAATATGGACAATATATTGTATATGTAATAAATATTAACAAGTATACTACTATACTGTTAATATTTAATATACATTATACTATTAACAATATATTAAAAGTATACTGTTAACAGTTCATTAATAGTATAATGTTAATATTTAATATACATTATATAGTATATTGTATATAATATACTGTTAATATATTATTAAGAGTTAACAGTATATTAATAATATATTATTATACTGTCAACAGTATAAGATACTGTTAATAAGTAAGTGTTAATATACTGTTTACAGTATACTATTAATAGTAGAATCGAGATGACGAGCTGACCTGACCGCGAGAGGAGTAGCAGCGACAGCAACGGTGGCAAGCGGCAGTAGTGACGGCGGCGAGCTACAGCGAACGACAGCGAAGAGAAATGACAGCAGAGATGGTGTCGGCGACGTAATCCAAGTGACTGAAGCAGGCTCTCGGGCACTCGGGCGAGAGCAGTGACGACGGCGAAGACAGTAGCAGCGAGGCGACTAAGACAGCGACAACGGCAACAAATAAGGCAACGTCAAGATGCTAATCCTAATTCAAGATCAGGATTAGGGTTGAATAACGGGAAATATATAGCTGTGTTAGTTCGATTGAACCAACTAATGCGATCGAACCAGAGCTAAAAGCCTGGTTCGGTCGACTGGATTAAACCGGGCGCTCGCCTGAATCGCCCGTCGCCTGGGCTCGGGCGAGCGCCCAAACAACGCCTGTTTGAAGCGCACCGCCTGGGTGTTGATTGAGGCGCTCGGGCCTCGCCTCGCCCGGGCGCTTAGGCTAGCGCCCGAGTGCCTATTTAAAATGTTGATTGTAGTGTATTAAATAGTGTTAGTTTGTTACTTTATATGTTAATAATGACTCTAGCTAGGTCAGGTCCATCGATTCTCATTTAATTCAAGTTGAATCATGTTGATTTGTTTAGTTAGAGTAAGTTATGAGTCGACTGAATCCAATTGAGTCAGTTATGAGTTTGTTAGAGTTAGCTTTTATCTTGAGTTAGGATAAAATTAGTTATTATTTTCAGTTAGGAGATTTATATCAGTTAGTTAAAGAGTCCAAATTTAGTGAGACTCTGAGTTTAAGCGCATCCTAAGAAATAACTAATGTAGAAGAAATTTTACATGTTATGCAATTGAAGAAGAGATCATACCTCCATTTACTCTAAAGAAATCATCTTCACGGTCATAAAAAAAGCGTACGCACTCCATAGTTAGTAGCCTTGCGTGCTACTAACAATCTAATAAGTTGACTCGTTTCGGCTGCGACTCTGTTTTTCTAAATGCAAACACATGCTATCAAGTGAATCGAGGACAACTTCTTTGTCTGTGCTAGTACTATCCGACATAATTTAATTTCCTCTTTTTATTAGTTTGAACTTGTTAGTTCACTGAATCAGATAAATTTGATTAGTTCAAGCCGGTTCAAGGTGATTCCCGACTAACTTGATTGGTTCAAGTCCACTTGACCTAGTTGAAATTAATCAAATCTAAATTTAATCATCCAAAGCCAAATACAATAAGTTCAGGCTTGCTTACTCTTGTGTGTGTGTGTTTTTTTTTTTGTGAACCGGTAGAACGTGAAATTATTTGATCATATATAGCAAATCTGAGCTTCTGAGGCGACATCGTATTTTTCCTTCTCCTAGTGTGGGGAGAAGAAATCGTCCGTTTGTCACGATCTTAGTTAGTTTTACCTAAGTCATACGGCACCCTTACGTGAACTCTTGACAGAGCCCTATAAATAATGATATAAACTCCTTTATCAATCAAAGAAGTATAAGTTTTAAACAATAAATAAAACCTCAAGAGGGCTGATCCCCTATAGAGCTCTATCAATGTTATAGGTTTTCAATTTGTTATTATTGAGTTATTGTTATCAACCATTAAAATTTTTATAACTGACATATTCCAACTAAATTAAGCGACATATTCATAGGTTACAAGACCTTCATCAGTAACAGTTATATATAGGAAGATATTAGTGAATGGATCTCAAAAGTAGACTTTTGTGAGCCATAAAAATGGAGACGAGTAGAGGGATCACGACCACATGCTACAATTTCATTTTTTTTATATAAATTTGTTTTTGTGTGTTCTCATCTTTAAAATTCCTTTTATTTGCTATATCAATTTCCCCAAGTATGCTTGTATTAGAACATAACAAACAAAATACGATAGATATGTACTCGAAGAATTAGACATGGCATCAACAAGATGCAAAGATGAAGGCGGTCGCCATTCAAAATTAAGTAATAGAAAGGCGGACACCATTCAAAATCATTACGTGGATCAGTAGATCGAGGAATTGGAGAATTCTTCATCACCATTCTCCTTATACAATCGTATAAAGAGGTGCAGAGACTTTCCAAGAACTAATACTCCATGTTACCTCTCTTTTTCTGATGCAAAATATCGATATCTGTGTTCTTCAGCATTGACCCACCCTGTCTAATTCTTCCAATGCCATCCAAAGCTTTGGATCTTCATAGTCCTTTATAAGGAAGGTAGCTCCTGCTTCCATCAGAGACTTCTCTGGATTTCTCGTCGTCAAACCAACAACAGACATACCAGCAGCTACACCAGCTTTTATCCCCGATGCTGAGTCCTTGAGAAATCAAGAAGATGACTAAGGCATGATCGTGAATAGGGGAAAGGAAGGACGACGGAGATGGTTTAGAAGAAAGCCAACCTCAAAGATGAATGTATGTTCCACAGAGACGTTAAGCTCCTTGAGAGCCTTCAAGTATGGATCAGGGAACGGTTTGGCTCTCTCGCATTCGCTTCCAATTACTGCAGCATCGAAGAAATCAGTGAGACCAAGCATTGAAATCATAAGCTCCGCATTAGGCCTCGGGGCATTAGTGACTGCTGCACACTTCAAGCCTCGATCTTTGACCCATTTGCATAGCTTGTGGAGACCCTCTATTGGCTTCAACTGTTTAGTCACCAACCTATAAATACATAAGATCTTCCTTAGTAAACGTCACTAAATTTATATGATACTGTGAAGACAGAGGTGTGTATGTATATACACTCAGGTTGTTGGTTAGAATGAAATAAACCTTCGGAACATAGCTTCCTTATCGTCAACAAACTTCATGGCCTTCTCATGATCCCAGTCAGGAAATAAGATATTAGCAGTATCTTCACTGTGCCTTCCAGCAATATTTCTTATGAAGAATTCTTCGTCTATGGGGACTCCATTATTGTAACCAATCTGTGAAAGCCTTTTTTTTTTTCAACTAGGAAGCTGAGATACCACAAGGATTAATTATCACAATGGAAAACATAAGGCACATCTTACCTCTTGCAGCATTTCCTGAAAGGCATAATAATGAAGAGGATCTGAATCACACAGAGTTCCATCAACATCAAATAGAACAGCTTCGAGTGGAGCAAGTCTTCCAAGAGAACTGCCAAAATCGGGGAGACAAGTCAGTGGTGCCCAACTTGAGAGAAGCCATTGCTTCTAATCTTAGACTGGTTCGAGATAACACATCTGTGCTGATCTTCTCTTGGAAATATATAGTCAATCAAATTAGAAGCTTTACTTCCACTTTTCAAAAGAAGAGCGATCTTCAACATTAAATTCATATAATAATCAGCAAAAAATGGTGTGATTATATTTCTAGGGACAATAAATTAAAGAAGGTATGGTGGGAAAAAAAAAAGAAACATCATAATGGCAAATTGCCATTTATAGTTCATTTGTTCAGCAAGAGCAACCGATTTAATTACTTCCAATAGTCATCTTTCCAAATCCTCGATGGCAACTCACTACGTTCTTTTTTAATATTCTTTAGATCTTTACATTTTATCTTAAATGAGTGTAGCATGCACCTCTTTGTTGCTTATCTCTCCTACTATAACTTATACACAAATCAAGATATTTAGTTATTTACTACTGACTTCTTTTTTTTCCCCAACCTGATCTCCAACAATGACAATTTTATATCCTATGCAAACAACATAGTCGGAAATTTGAGAAAATTCTTGGCAGCTAAGCAAGATCCTCTGGGGACACGCCAAGCCACTCAATACATGTCACTTAGGGTTATGATATTTTTCACAATATACCAAATAATAATCTTTTACTCCCTATTCCTAATCCCAAATTTGATACCACGATACAAATTGGGAAATCAGTTCAAAGTCATTCCGTTATCCAAGTATCTTAAAATATCTATCTTTAATTGACAAATTTAACTAAATTCATATAAAGAAAATTGTTACCTCAAAAAGAAGAAAACATAATATAGTGCCTAGACTATATATTAGTAGAACATCCCATTCATGGAATAATGAGGCGTTTAAATCTACAGCCATAATAAATCTTGTCCGAGGTGGCACTCATACTGCATCTGGTTCATGTTCATTTTTGCATCAAACAAACATGGTTATAGAAATTAGTAGCCACCTAATATGTCCTCGTTTGATGATTGGAAGTGGATACAGATATGTCTTTCAATTTTGCCCCCTAGTTAAACTTGGCAGTACGAAACAGACTCCCTCTGCAGCAAGAACATGGAACCACTGGTGGCAGTTGGTAGCTGTGCTCTACCAATCATCTCCGGTTTGGTGGGAGAACCCCTAATCAGATCGGCAAAAAAATCATGCTGCAAACATCTGCTGTTCTTCACCGATGCATCTAAAGAGCCATTCTCCATCTTTTTATTTTTGGTTTTCTACTATGGAAACAACGGCTTACCAAATATTCATTCCGAAAATTTACCAGATAATAGCAGTTGGATAGATGATTAAGTCATCGATCAATTCGTATCTACCATCTTTACGAAAGGAAATCATGCTAAAATCATGATTAAGTCATCGATCAAATTCGTATCTACCAATCATCTCCGGTTTGGTGGGAAAACCCCTAATCAGATCGGCAAAAAAATCATGCTGCAAACATCTGCTGTTCTTCCCCGATGCATCTAAAGACCCATTCTCCATCTTTTTATTTTTTGTTTTCTACTATGGAAACAACGGCTTACCATATAATCATTCCGAAAATTTACCAGACAATAGAAGTTGGATAGATGATTAAGTCATCGATCAATTCGTATCTACCATCTTTACTACAGGAAATCATGATTAAGTCATCGATCAAATTCGTATCTACCAATCATCTCCGGTTTGGTGGGAAAACCCCTAATCAGATCAGCAAAAATCATGCTGCAAACATCTGCTGTTCTTCCCCAATGCATCTAAAGACCCATTCTCCATCCTTTTATTTTTGGTTTTCTACTATGGAAACAACGGTTTACCAAATAATCATTCCGAAAATTTACCAGATAATAGCAGTTGGATAGATGATTAAGTCATCGATCAATTCGTATCTACCATCTTTACTAAAGGATTCCTCTTCTAAGGGCAAAAGGATGTTCCATCCCCAGACGTACTCAAATCCCCCCTCCCCCACGGAAAAAAAAATAAAGAACAAAAAGAGAGGGGGATCGAAAGCAATCTCACCTTTCAGGGGAGTGGGAGTTCGAAAAGATCGACATCTTTCTTGGGGGAACCGAGAGATGATTCGATAAGAGGGTGGAGGTGCCTCGGCGGATCGCTGCCCACCTTAACGGGATCGTCTATCGAAGGCGACCAAAAGCCCCCTTCGATCTCTGTTGTCGTCCGTCTTCTACACGAGGAAAGAAAGGTTCGTTCTTTCCTGCCAGGGTTAACCCGACTTGTTCCCGAGCCACACAACACGTGGGGCCTCCACGGTTCCGTCTGTCGTCCGAGTTCCTTTAGAAGACAACTCTCTCCTAAACCAAGTGTTCGTCACGTGCGCCCAAGAAAAGTGAGGGAAAAAAAAAAACACCACCCGTTAATACTTGTGGATGTATACTCGGGGGGTTTTTTTTTTTTCCTTCATATTTTTATAATTTCATATGTTTAAATACTTATCGTTTATGTTTACCCTCACTAAGGATGTTGCAATCGAAGTGAATTCATTTTCAGTTTGATTAAAATAAAATAAATCTGAATCGAAGAAAAGTATAGGCGAACTAAAACAAAAAATAAATCGATTTTAGATCATTCGTTTGAACACCCTTAATCATCACAGAGTTCATATACTATAACATAGATGCCAAATTCTAATTTAAGGTGGTGGTGGGGGGGGGGGGGGGGGGGGGGGGGGGAGGGTGGGGTGCATTGTTTAAATATGCAATTGAGCAGGGTTTGGGCTGTATATTGTGGTTGAAGTAGCAGGGATTTCAAACACTTATACTTAATTATAGATAACCTAACTAGGGATCATTATAAATAATTATAGTTAGTTGTCTTTAACATTTCGATCCTTATATTTTAAAAAAAAATTCGATACTTATACTTAAAAAAAAAAATATTGACATCCCTATAATTAATAAATAAATAAATTAAATTAATTGACACTAACAATATTAATTTTATCAATAAAAATATAAAAATAAAATGTAAAAAAGAAAAGTAATTCTAACGTTCATCAGCGAATGACAACACCATTGGGATGTCCATGAAACGAAACTTTTTTATACTGTATATTTTTGATACATTAACTCAGAAGCATAATATAGACATTGCAGTTTACAATTTCGAAGGGAAGCAGCTTGCAATTATCTCGACCGTACGAGTCATCATCACATGTCAGAGACCGACCATAGGTACGCTTCTCGCTCTGTGGCTCGCTTCTCATTCTGCCTCTTGATCGATTCCTTCTCGAATCCTTCAATCACCCACAAAATCAAAACAATATATACTTGGTTAGCTGCAAGATGTTGGTGTTTGTTGACTTGGAACATTCAAAAAATTAAACAAACAATAGGAAAACGAACTTCATGTTTTACTACTGTGTTATGATCAACACGACAATTGATGCAACGAGGTCTAGAAAGGAAGTGGAATGATGGGATGGTTATCAAATGGGGGGAAGGTAAGATGGAGTGTGTTTTCAGTCATCAGATTGCAGAAACGTCAGTCTGGTATTTGCGCTCAAAATAGACGAGAACCTACTAGACAACTCAAAAAGGAAAATTCTAAAACTATAGGCTCAAACAACTGGCAGAAAATAAAGTCATATATGCGTATCAAATGAGAAAATAGTGGCACTCTGTCAAATGAAGGTGATAAAAGGCGCACAACAAGAAAATCATCATGCACCACATTTATCGATAAGAATACAAATGCTACATGACTGGAATGTAAGGAAAACAACTGATTAGGAAGAACAAATAAATAGAAAGTAAAAAATGGGAAGAAATCAAGACTAACATACCATTGCTACGATCTACTCCATCCCAATGCCGACCAGGCTTCATACCATAACGATTTGGGGGAAAATCTATTCCTCGCTTTAGCCAGCTATGGCTGGGAATTGTCTGAGGAATAATAAATCCAGACTCCTTCATTTTCTCATTGTCACCAAGATCTTCCAAAATTAGGTCTGAACTCTTCCTCTAAACCATACACATAAGAAAACATTTCAGTTCAGTGTCACAATCTGGTAATAAACGTTCTCGCTCTAGATTTTATGCATACCTTCACCAAATGTGCCATTGGATCACCCCATCTAATCCTTTCCTTTAACATTTTATCAAGCTCAGGATCATCCCTGAGAGCAGATATAAGCAAATGAATAAGATTTCATAGATACTGAAAGCTCACATGAACCAAGAGTTTTTTATCAGCAAAAAATTTAACAATACAATGAATAAAGCATCCAGCTTATTGCAAGAAAAAGCTATTCATCACTTAGGGCATCTGTCAAATGCAAGTGAAAGTGAGGGCTCTGTTTACACAAATATATAAAACATGCTAGAAACAACTAGCCATCTCATCCTACCTCTTTCATAATGCTTAAACAATGTCAAAGAACACATGCCATGCTCGATAAAGGAATTAGATAATAACTTTTGAATCTCTAACCATGGCACTAAAATTGCAAATCATGGGGTAATAATTGTTAACATTGCAAGTGGGAAAATTTGCTAACACATGAGCCACAGGTAAAGTCAATCTGCTAGATTAACTTGGCTCAGCTACCAGCTCACTCCACTAAGGCAACCACATAAGTGGCATATATGTGGTGCTATTTATTGGCTGCATCCACACATGCAAGCACAAGCCACATCTTAGAATTACGAAAACACATATCATCAAGTTCTATACAAAAATTGTTACTAATTATTGTTTAGAATTTGATAAATATTCTAATTTGAATAATTGAAATTCAAGCAGCCTATTATCTCAATTCCTTCTCAAACACTGTCCTGCAGAGTGTTTTCCTGACAATATCACAAATCATTCCTACAACCACATTCTCATTAATTTAAAACAGTTTATTTGATCAACAAACTAACAAAATTACAACACAACCAATGACACCATTAAGTACTTCGTTGATGCAAGATTCTCCCTGAACATGCTCACAAAAGCAAATAGTTTATATTGACATGTAAAACATGGAAGAAACCATTCCAACATAATTTAGTGATCATGACAACAACAAATAATCAAAAGCAAGTGAATCGTACATTTCCTTTCAATATCAAATTCATAAAAAAAAAAATCATCCTATGCACAAGTAACTATGGACAACCTTGTGTGAGCAAGATGAACATACCTTGTACGAGCAAAAGGTTTCTCTCTCTCAAGTTCTAACTCTTTTGCGTTAGCTTCAGCTTCTCGCTTCTGTGCTAAGCCTTTACCCCATTCCAACTTTTTTTCCTAAATATGCATAAAAATATATCAAGTTCAAAAAAACAGGCACAAAGAGTTCAAGGAAGTCCCACTTGCAATATTGTGAAAGACCATGTAAGTGAAGAAAAGTAAATACTTAAATTCAGCAAGAAACTATAGAAGTAGCCCAGCAAATAAAAGAAATAACCATCTAGCATCAATAAGAAGCAATCATATGACAGAAACTGAATCTGAAATGAACTCCGAATTTTAGTAAGAAACAGAATGAGCAGATAGCATTACCAAATCATACAAAAGATAACAATGCTAATGCACATTACATCATATTTAATTGGCTGAAAACATTTCATCATTACTACTGTTTGGATAACCCAGATACATGACACTCACTGACAGGGGATAAAGTTTAAGGGCCTTCTGATCATTGTAGCCAAATTAACATAGTTACATCTTTGGCCCATATAAAATTATGATGCACTAGTGATTTAACTATGTATATCCCTTGACCAAAGGATATAACTACTTTAGTTCCTTGTTTAAACTACACCAGTGTTTTAAAAAGTGCTAGGCACTAAGGTCATAAAATGCTCAAGGCTTTAGGCGCCCACCCAAGCGAAACAAGACGTTATGAAATATTAAAATATAAAAAATATATAATACAATTGATAAATATGATTATATAAATAAAAATATGATATTAAATTAGAAAGATCTAAAGCATCAAGTCACATTATCCATCTTCTAATAACAAAAATATCAAAAGATTTAAAAACAATAAAGCTTTACATCAAACTCAATCATCATCATAATCAATATTGTCATTCTGAATTGCATTATACACTTGTCTTTAATCCTAAAACCCTAATAACAATTCTAAATAAATAGATATCAACGATGATAAATAAGGACTAGTATATGGTAACAGTAATTTTAATATCAATTAAGGATTAGCAATCTATTGTCAACAATATTTAATCCACTACTAATAGTAGTTAGAGGGGGAGAAAAGAGTCACCGGCGGTGGAACGTGCGGAAGGAGAGGGTGGCAATGACAGAGGAACTTTCGAACGACGACAACAATAGTGGAGGAAGCTGCGGATGACGACAGCAATGATAGAGAAAGCTTTGGACGACGACAGTGGCGAAAGCTACAGAGACGTCATGGGCAAAGGAAGCTTCAGATGTGTCCATCGATGGCAGAGGAATTTGCAATCCTATCCCTTGGCGATGGAAGGAGCTACACACGGGAGCAACGACAACGAAGCAAACTGCGCATGAAAGCTAGACCTTCAGAACTGTCCATCGGTGACGGAGGAAGCATCGGACTTGTGCGTCGACAGTGGCTACGCACAAAGGCAGCAGAGGGAGCAGAGGTGAGTCAAGGCAGCAAAATAGGGTTTATGGGTCTGGGTTGGGGCCACGCACGAGAGGGAAGGCGGGGGAGGGGGGTTGATTAGTTCTTAATCAAACCAACTAAGCTACTGTTCAACTGAAGTAGTGATGACCATCTAGTTTGGTCGATTTGCTTCAACTGGGCACTTGCTCAAGGCGCCCGAGTTCAGGTAAGCACCTAAGCGACACTTCATTGAAGCACATCGTTCAACTACTATGCGAAGCGCTCGAGCATTGCCTCCCCTCACTCGAGCGCCTAGGCAAGCGCCCGAGCGCCTTTTTAAATCACTGAACAACATTTCTTTTTAAATCAGATTACACTTGAAGATAACAAGAACTTAAATGTGAGAATATTGTTTCTTCACTTCAACCAACTAACTATTTGTATTTATTCTTCCATTTTACTTTTTTTTTTGGCATGTATGACAAATCTTAACCAACATAACTGGGAAGGCATGCATTTCCCATCAAAATTTCTCCCTGTTTCACAACAGTAAGATAGCATTCTTCGCCTCTTATGGTTTTGAAAGTAGCAGTGAACAATAAAAACATGTCATTAACTTCTAATCATGTTTACGATTGATGCACACCTCTGGACACCCAGATCCTCAATGAAATAACCAAACACAACTGGCATTTACCTTTATTAATGTCAATATATCAACACGACTTCTACTATTATGAATTCTATCGAGTATAAGGCGACTCTATACTACGAAGGTCCATTTGAATGATTCTGTTCTAAGTACGATTCTGTTCTATGTATTTATTTTGTTAACTTCCAAAAGAGTTAAGGCACAGAATGAAGTGATTATTTAATGACTGAGGAGATCAGTTGTCTACTATGTTTTCTTGAACCACCTTCCATTGGTGCGATGACACTACTTACAAGTGTCATTTGGTAAGTACCAACTAATAAGTTCGTCATCTGAATAAGCAGCAGAAGTAGAGAGGAACTGTAGAAAAAGCTTAAGCCACATCGTAAATTGTTGGCTACTAAAAAATATATACCTTTGACAAATGACAAAGGAAGCAGTTTGTTCTTAGAAAACTCTAAAAAAAGAGAAGAGGGGGGATAACACAACCAGGAACACTTGCAAGGTTCTTTTCTGGATATCTTCTATTCATACGTTATGCCTCAGATCCTTATACCAAGTACACATTTTTTGTATCTTCCTTAGCGATACACTACTTAACCATATCCTTGCTTAGTAAAGTAAAAACCGGTTGGTATGGTGGAACCATGATATCCAACCAAAAAAAAGTAAAAAGCATAGCTCTGGGTGAGTGCCTAACATGCACATAAAACAAAACAAAGAAACAAAAATAAAATAAAATACTCTCCAAAACAACCATGAAATGTAAAGAGGTACCTTAGGCTTCTTTTCTTCCTGTGTTTTCAACATCTCCTCCTTCGAAATACGTTTTCCTACAGAAATATTTCCAATCAGTCAACATTGTGCAAAACTCTGTAATTTCAGTAAGCAACATATTCTGAACTTCCAAATGCTGCTAAAAATGAATTCAAATATCATGATTGGGGAAGAGAAACTAACCTTCCTTATCACGAAATACTGGCTCTGCACCTCTGCCACTCAAAAAGGGATCCATAGAAGCAAACCTGGAAGCAAAATTAACTAAACGTGTCAGAAATACTGTCAGAAGAATGCATTTGCTGAATAAAGAATCAGATGTATCAGATCAAACTTGCAAGGTAATATTGACATTCTTAATTTGAAGTTCTCATGGTTCAATAATCACCTAGACGTATCCTCTTTCTTCTTCTTTTCAATCTCTTCTTTAATTTCTTTAGCCGAAAACAATCCGGCTCTTCTTGACTCTTTTGCAGAAGGTGCCTCCTTTCTGCTTTTCCTTGGTGGAGAAAGGTCAGCCACAGGGGAATTCTGGCGTCTAATAGCTTCAGGTGACTCTGGACGAATCCGCCGTGGTGGAGAAAGGTCATCAGACAAGCACTTACTGCTTTTTCTTGGGGGAGAAAGATCTGCATCGTCAGAAGCTCGTGGGCCTCCGGCATCTGGTGAAAGGTGACGGGTCCGACGTGGAGGGGAAATGTCAGGGGACGAAACCCTCTGACGCCTCCTTGGAGGAGAAAGGTCGACCGGATCTTGTTGGCGGATAGATATCTTCGGAGGAGGAGAGAGATCATCGGACAGGTCCTTTTGGCTTCTCCTGGAGGGTGAAAGATCGGGGACAGGGCTATGGGCCCGTCTGGTTCTTCTTGGCGGGGAATTATCATCGGGCGACCGTCTCCGAGGTGGCGAAATATCAGCTGTTCCATCACCAGACACGGCTCTCTCAGGTTCCGGGGAAGGTGTGTCTGCACGCCTCCGGCCGATTGCTGCAGACTTCGAAGCCTTGGATGGGTCCGAGATCGAGACCCAACCACTCCCATCTTCCGATATGGCGTGGTAGGGCTTTCGCGCTCGAATCGCCTCCAGCCTCTTCATTCGTTTGACCTCGATATCCTCCTCGATTTGGGGTTTCTCATCAGCTACACCAAAAATCCCATCCTATTAAAAAAACAAAAATCAAATATAAGAGAAACAAAGCTTCAAACTGGAGACGATGCATAATTTTCTAGGGTTACCAGAAGGCTCGGACTCTTCTTGTTCAATCTGGACGGGCTTTTGCCACACGGGGTCTTCGTCCACCACGAGAATGCCTCCAACCGTACGGGACTGGGGCTTCTCCTTCTTCTTCTTCTTCTTTTTCTTCTGATCGTCGGGGCCGGTTCCGTACCGCCTGAGGTAATCTTTGAGGGAGGAGTTCGAGGTGGGCACGGCCGCCATTCACAGGCAGGGAAGGCTTCGTATCACAACCAGGGGATCTCGAAACCCTAATCCGGACTGAGGGCGGAGAGAATTGGGGTGGGGGGGAGATCAAATTACGTGTTCTCTAACAGATTAATAGGTAGGAGATGACCGACCCGACCCGTTATTGGTTCCGATCATAATCGAATGTGGAATCGCCATTATGTCGGCCCAATTGAATCGAATGTGGATCGAAATTGAATCGGCCTACATGGTAGACCGGATCCGCCAATACCGGTCCGTATTCTAGACGCCAAATTAGGGACATGGATCTTTCCTTTGGATCCACATCCGTATAAATCCGACACCGTAGTCGGGTCGGTCCTCTCGATCATGGTTGATCGATAGGTCCGATAAAGAAATCCAAAAAAAAAAAACTTTCTCCCTTCTCACAGTAAAATCTAATCCCCGATCTCTCCTTGTCGAGCTCTGCTTCGGTTTTTTTCATGTTTAAATCAGAGGTAAATAAATGTTTGAACACACTTGTTGATTTTGATTCCGACGATTTCGATTTCTATTTTTTGATTCGATTGCCAAGTGGTTTCGGTTTCAGATTATTGGGAGAACAAATTTGTTGGTTTTGATTCTAATTTCGTATTTTTTTTTAAAAAAAATAATTTTAAAATAAAAAAGTTTTTAAATAGTAAAATGTTTTTATTTTTAATTTCAAAATTTTGATTAAAGTTCCACTTTGGACAGTGGATGTATTGTAAATTTTTGAGAAATTTATTTTTTTTATATTATTATTTTTATGAATTATAAAAATAAAATACTTATAGAATTACTCGTTTATTTGATTGTTGACCAAAGCATGTTGGTCAGATTTAATTGTTTATTTGATTGTTGAACAAACTGTCATATTTACAATCCAATTTTGATTGGAATTGTGACATTTTGGGGGCATATGTGATATTTACTTTAACAAAATTTAGATTTCATTATTGATTTATGTTAAAAAAATAAATAAAAAAATCAATAAGGTGAACTTAGTTGATGGAAGCAAGTCAGAAATTATTCACTATAAAATAATAATAAAATAGGAGAAATAACACATTATCTTGTAACACGAGAAACGAAATAACGAAACTTGAAAATCCAAAATACCAATAAAATGAAGTAAAAAACTTGCTCTCTTTCTTTCTTTTTATTACTCTCTCACTTTTTATCGTCCATATGAAATATTTGGGTTTGGTTTCTTTCTTTTTATCTAAATTCTTCTTATTATTTCAATACTCCTTTTTATACACCCCATATTACCACTGTTGTGGCACTCGAGATTCTTCTTCCGTGAAATATTTAATGCAAGGGTAAATTTTGAATTTAGGAAAATGATCGAGTGTTTGTGGACAGATAAGAGAGGAGAATATACAAACAATTGAGTTCCATAATTTTTTCAGCAGGCAAGAAAGCATTAAGAGGCAGCATATAGTGTAATACAATCCTCAATAGAATGACATGATAAAGCAAAGGAACTGTAAGTGTTATGCTATCAATTTGTCTCCTTCAACAATAATTGAGTTGAAGTCACCTATGGATTGAATATATGTAATGTATAATGCCTAGAAAAAGAATGAAACCCAAAAATACATATAATCTTAGACTATATTGATAAAGTGAAGTGATATCACTTGTAGGACCTCACTAGTACACTAGTAGAGGGATAGGAAGTTTAGAAACTATTGAAGTTTAGGTGAAAAATGATTCTTGTAAAAAAAACACTTGAGCATGATGAACAAGTATTAGTCCAATTTGAGATCAAGGAAATCCGACGATCAACTCATTAGAAGTGGGCAATATTAAAGAGTCATCAACTTTTAAGTAGGCTACATGTAGTCAAGATATATCCTTGTGAGTGATAGTAGTGTAGAAATAATTTAAAGCCCTGCACGATTACAAGACATGAAACCTTGTACAAGGTCAAAAAGTAAATTGACTTTAACAAAATATGTTCTCCTATTGTTAGATTAGACTTACTATAGTTCAAATCGTTCTATATTTGTATGCTACTTTGAACTTACATCTAGAATAGTTAGATGTATAAACCGTATATTTTAATGGTGAACTTGAAGAGAATAATTTAAAATCGTACATGTTTAACAAATTTCTGTATAATTTAAAACAGGTGCTAAAATGTTTATATAAGAGATTTGATTCTTTCAAACCATTTTGTCTTTTACAAAAGGTTCGATGACATTAATTTTATTATCTTGCTAATATATATTAACGAACGATATATTAGTGATAGGCCCCAACCATATCACAAGAATTTGAAGCTCTACACAAGAACGATAACGAACGATATATAAATGTAGAATTTGAAGCTCTACACAAGAACAAGACATGAAAACATATACAAGGTTGAAAAGTTATCGAAAACAGATGGGTCTACAAGATCAAAAGAGATAGCAATGATCAAGTGGAACGATATATACATGAGTGGTGGTGAAAGGACATACTTAGATAGAAGGTATTGACTTTAATGAAATATTTTCACCTATTGTTGGACTTATTATAGTTTGAATAGTTCAAGCTTTATGTGCTACATTCCACTTACATATAGAATAGTTAGATGTGATAAACTTGAAGAGAAGATTTATATGCTCCAACCAGATAGTTTTGTTGAAAAAAGAAAGAAAAAAAGGAATAGGTTTGCATGTTGAACAAATTTTTGTATAATTTAAAATAGGTTGCTAAGGTGTTTATGTAAGAGACTTGATTCTTTCAATCTTGTATATAGTAGGCTCAGTTCAAACCACCATTGTGCCTATCACAAGAGGTTATCTTGCTACTATATATTGATGACAAATTGGTGACAGACCCCAACAAAGATTGAAAGAATATTTTAAGGATGGAACTTCATCGAGACAAAAAAAAAAAGAGACAGGAAGATGTGACTATCTTAGAAGAGTTACATGAGAAAGATTTTATGAAGTTTCAACATTCAAGATTGTAAGCCAGTTTCTATTCTACTTCTTATGAATTTTAAATTATCCTCAAATATGTGCCATAGCAATGAAGCGGAGAGGTTGCAACTTCTTGTGTTGTTCCTTTATAATCATTTATAATTTGGATGCATCCGATTGATCGTGTTTTAGGGTGGCGTTGGAGCATATTGGTATGCATTCATTAGTTATTTTCAGTTTTATTACGAAAATATGGAACGGGACAATTTAATATGCCAAATAATTTGTGATGATGAGAACCCAATGCTATCGCATCTTATTGATATGTTGATGCATCTCATTCATTCGATGTATCGAGGCCTCTCACGTAAGAGATTCTGCATCCCACCCATGCATTTAACCTTTTGCTCATTGACGCATGTAGTAGTAAATTTCTCTTATGTTAGATACTAAATAAATCCTTTTGAACACTAATAAGGAATAATCGATACTAAATCCTTCATATATTTCTCCATACTTGGATTTCATTTATTTATTGCAACTCCAGAATTCGGTAAATATTTACCCGCGCCTCAATGAGTATATATATATATATTGATATCAACTTTGCCTCCTTAAGAGCACGCATAACGTAACCAAGTTATCGATAGCAGCAGATCCATGAGGCCGTCCTCCATCTGTATCCTCCTAGCGGTGACAGTCCTCCTCCTCCACCACCACCACCTCCTCCCCGGGGTGGAGGCATCGGTGGAGCAGGCGTGCAAGGACGCGAAGATTGGCAGCGTCATCATCAACTACGACTTGTGCTTGGCGGAGCTCCTCCCGTACCCGGGGAGCCAGGCGGCAGACAAAAAGGGGCTGGCGGTGATCGCGGCTAGCGTGACGAAGGACAAGGCCACCAGCGCCAACGCTAAGGCCAAGAGTTTACTGGCCAGCGCGAGTGATCCCAAGACGAAGGAGTGCTTGGAGTCTTGCAAGAGCGCCTACGAGTACCTGCTCTCCAACGTCAACTCGTCCATCACGGCCATCAAGGAGAATCGCGTGGAGGATGCGAAGATTAATCTCAGGGCTGCTGTCGACGCGCCCGACACCTGCGAGCAGGGTTGCAAGGAGCTGAAGGTCCCATCGCCGTTGACCAAGGAGGACTCCGACTTGACACAGAGCAGCAATATTGCTTTAGCCTTTGCCTATATGCTGGATAGTGCCTGATCAAGGACGGTTTCTTTTTCGGGTGATATAATTATTACAAATATTCTAATAAAAAGATTCACATGCAATAAAATAAATTAAATAAAATCATAGTGATTTTAGTGTAAAATCGTTTGCCTGATGAATTGATTGATTAGTTTATCGTATATGAATTAAAACCCAACAAAGTATAACAATTGTTTTCGATTCTAATTCTGAATCTACTCTGGGTATTTGTTTTTCTATCTAAAACTATTTTCAAACCCAATAAAAATATACGGTAAGGGGTCAACGTCGACCTCTAGGTCGGGATACCGAGCATGGAAACGAGCCAAGGCGACCCGGTACTCGTACTCATGCGAGACTTGCCCTATCCATCGCAGGCCCCACTCGAACTCGACCGATTGCTTGTAATCGGTGATGCTCTTGCTGGGGCGTTTGGCTTTAAGGGTCTCATTCTCCTTCATCAGACTGAGCAGCTCGTCGTCTGCCTTGTGACGATCTACGTTCTGCTCCTTAATCAGGCGTTGGGTTTCCGCTAAGTCCTCCAGAAGCTCATTTAGTTCTTTGTCGGCCTGCTCCGACTGACGAGCCGGTTCTTCCAGATTCGACTTCAGTTTGGCATTGTCCGCCTGAAGCTCAGCCATTTGCTATCGAGCGACAGTCAGTTGTTCGGGGTCCCCCTCCGACTTCAGCTTGGCGATCTCCACCTCGAGGTGGGACGTCTGGTTCTCCATGAGGGTCACCAAATGCCCCGCATCATGGACCCTATCCAGAAGGGGCATCTGATACTGATGCCCTTGCAATATACAAAAGAAGGTTAAGGAAATAAGTGAAAAAAGATAAAAAAATGACAAAATCCCGAGACATGACTTACCAATGTGATTTGCTACGCTGCCTGAGCCATCAGGATCTCGGACAGCAGGGTGTAGAGATCCTTTGCCAACATCGGGTCTTGCACCCGAACTCCGAGGCTGCTTGGGAGTCATTCCAGACTCTGGTCATATATGAGAGGTTCAGCCACTAAGCTCGCATCACGTCACTCGAGTCCTTCGGGGCCCAGTCGGACATCTAGAGGACGTAGTAGCCTTCGTCATCTAGGCGAACTCGTGTTCTGCACAAATCCTTCATTGATCGTAGTCGGGGGTAGGAGAGAGATGAGTCCTCCTAAGCTTGAGCCGCCGACTCCTTTTCCTAAAACACTCGCCGGGAGCTTCCCTTGCCGTGAAGTAACTTGTGCTTCCTCACAGCGATTTTGACCCGCTTTCCAGCTCGCCCAATAACTACCTGGTTAGGGACCGAGCTCTCGACTGGCCTCTTCGTCGCGTTCTTAGTGCATATTTCCTCCACCTCCGACGAAGAGCCCCTGGCTCCAGGAGCCGAAGGGTTCTTCCCACGCGACATCTTTGGCTTCCTGCGAAGAGCATTCAGATCCATGGCACCTGTATTCTGACCAACAAGTTAGTATTGTGGTAATTACAGCACGAGTGGCAAGTGTAAAAAGCAAATATACCCTGAGAAGCAAGACTGAGCCCTGCCTCGACCAACCACTTTTCGATCATGTCCCGGATTGCCCGGGAAAGGGGGAGAATTCCCTTCAACCTATTGACCATGATAGACTCCTCATCGGACAGCAAGGTGGAACGTTGCTGATCGGACGAACTGACCAGTCAACTCTGAAGCCCCAACTCGGACTACTAACAAAAGAATATCGAGCCTTCCAACCCTTGTTGTTAGTCGGTGCACCACTGATTTTGAAACTAACCCGAGCTGTTAAATAGTAAACCAACCCCCCCCCCCCCCCCCCCCCCCCCCCCCCCCCCCCCCCCGACTCTTGCAAAAATGAAAACAGGTGAAGAATAAGGTCTGGGTGGGAACGATACCCGCGCCTCAACACTCGTCGAGGAACACAATGAGATAGCGCCATGAGTTAGGTGTCATCTGACTCAGAGAGATCCTCCACCACCTAAGGCACTCCACGGTCTATCAAAATGCAGACCGGTCTCTAGTGCGTCCACCGAGATGCTTATCTCGGAGGACCCGACATTGTAAGGTCGCTGCTCGGCCAAAGGAGCCTACAGCATATACTCCCGGATAGGCCCGAGGGCCTCCTCACCTACGACTGAGACTACGTCATGACAAGACTTCATGACTTTAAGGTCCCTCTGTGACTTAGCGTCGATCGGGGAGGGAACCCCCCGAAGACGACGACCCCGAGACACTAGCCTCGGTACCCTTCGACCATGTTCCTTTCGAACTAGCAGAAGGAACGACCCTAATACTAGACGAACCCGAGGAGGACACCGACCTGATCAAGGGGATGAAGGGAGCGGGAGAAGGATGGGAAGGGCCGAGATGAAAGTAGAAGGGGTCCAAGAGCACGAGTGAGCCCTCTTCCCGCAAGAGAAGGGTTTATAAAACCTCCGGGCAGCAGTTCACATACCCAAGGTAGAGAGAGAACACTGCCTAGGGAACCCACAATGTCAATAAATATAGATTCGCTCTGGGAGTCGGCCACGTCAACCCTAGTTGGCTCTCACAGAAATCGTGCTTCAGGAGCGCTTAAGGCCCAATCCTTTGGACCCGCATATCCTTGCCATGCAGAGGCGTGTCTCGTCCATCATCAGTCCCATTGTGCCCGAGTTGCATATCTCGACCACTATCAATCCAGTTGTGCCCGAGTTACGTATCTCGACCACCATCAGTCTCATTGTGCCCGAGTTACGTATCTCGGCCACCATTAATCCAGTTGTGCCCGAGTTGCATATCTCGGCCACCATCAGTCCCATTGTGCCCGAGTTGCGTATCTTGGCCACCATCAGTCCATTGTGCCCGAGTTACGTATGTCGGCCATCATCAGCCTTGCCCGAGGGCTTTCAGTACCGACCATCAAAACATAAGTTCTCAGCCTCGCCCAAGGGCTTTCAGTCCCGACCATCAAAAAATGAGCTCAGCCTCGCCTGAGAGCTTTTAGTCTCGACCATCAACAAGCGAGTTCTCAGCCTCACCCAAGGGCTTTCAGTCCCGACCATCAAAAAGTGAGTTCGACCTCGTCCGAGGGTTTTCAGTCCTGATCATTTACCGAGCTCTCAGTCTTACCCGAGAGTTGTCAGTCTCGAGCATCAACAAGCGAGCTCCCAGCCTCACCCAAGGGCTTTTCGTCCCGACTATCGATTGACGAGTTCTCAGCCTCGCTAAAGAGTTTATAACCTCAAATATCTTTGAGCAGGCCCTCAACCTCGTCTAAGGGCTTGCCGCCCCCAGGATTCCCTAACAAAAACCTCCCACCTTGAAAGCTTCCTATGAGAAGCCCTATAGTTGCCTGACGACCAAGTTAACGTCGGATCGGCCAAGATGACACAACCTCGAACACACATACAGATCACTCTGTTATGACAACCCCGAAGGACCCTTCCCCTCACCTTCGCGAAGTCTCGGGGAAGCCTCCTCCTTGGGAGGGGAGAAATGATAGGGATAATAGTGATCCCCTTCCTAAATCGGACGACGTGGCCTAAGACAAATCGACGTAGAAGGACGGGGCCGACTGACTAAGCTCCCAAACTCGCCCTCTGACAAACACGAGCAATATGTTACAAACGAGCGGATAAACCCAAGATTTGGTAGCATCAGACGCCGCGCAGTCGCCATTAGATCTCATAAGAACCTGAGGAGACAACACGACTGCATAGCAAAAGCAACATGCAACCAGTAGCATGAACAATCGCCGACGGTGCCTGCAACATTAAACATGCTGGCAAAGAATGCCAGAAGTATGATGAGATCAAGAAATGACCAGTCGACGACGTATAAGTATAAAAGAGGCACCCCAGGGGCAGCTTAGGGAGAGGCTCTTTTTCTACTTCGATCCAAAAATAAGAAGCTCTGACGTCTGAGAGGGAGATGTCATACTTCACCCTTCGACACAATGCTAACTTAATCGTTGGAGGGACCTCACCGGGGACCCACCACCCGGGCGAAAGTCTTTCCTTGCATGAACAGCTCCACGAGATCGGAAGGAAAATCCGTACCAAAGTGACAACTCGAGTCAAATATCCACATGCATCATCCTCGGACTACACCGCGTTGGGCCTTTTTTACACTTGTGGCCTGAACCCCGTTATGCTGACTCCCCTGACGCGATGGAGAACTACAACAATAAGCATAGTAGCAAGTATACCACATATTATGATTATACTTTAAATGACATTATAAGGCTTTAGCATCATGATGAGTAAGTGTATAGACCATCGCTTTACCTCTCCCTCTAGGTCCTAGTTGTTATTGTCTAGATGTTTGCCATGTAACTCGGTGTTGATGTTATTTTTATGGATAATCTTTCAACATGTGCCTCAGATTGTTGACAAAAGAAGTACATAAGTTGTTCCATGAGACATTAGGTGAAAACATGACCAATCTTCTCACAGAAATAATATCTTACGACAATTTGATTACTTAGAGCTTCTAGTTGTTGATGTCTAAACTATTAGTTGTTGTTGATGTCTAAACTATTAGTTGTTGCTCTACTTTGAAGGTTCAGAATATGATCCCTTAGGTGCAGATAGTATAACACTAAAAGGTAACTTTCAATCTTTTGCTTGTTATAATTTATTATTTAATTTTTTCACTATTAGAGCTCAATTGAGTACTTCAGCTTATTGCAAGAATTGACTCTATTACAACTATAATAAGTCAAACGATAATAATCATCAGTCAAAATCAATGATACGATTCAAACACCTATAGATCCTAAATCAAACTTTAATACTATAAAGTGATGTCACACCATGATTTTTTTTACATAATTATAATATTTTTCTCATAAGTACATCAAGAGCTAAATAAATAAATATCACTTTGTTGATGTGTATAAATCATAAATATTTATTATAATTTATTTATTTATTAAAATATAAGTCAAAAGTATTTATATGATTTATTGAGAAATATAGTATGTCAACTTAAGAATAAAATCCAACTAACTCTAGCTAGGAAAGTCTCCACTCCATTAAAATCTAGTCTAGCACTATCAGGAGTCTTTTAAAAATTAAAAATAATTTTTTTAGCAATACTGAGTAGGATCCCCCATAAATCAATTATAAAGCAAATATATATCCAAAGGTTAATAATTTCACTGGTGTATATCAAGTATGCGAAGGAGCACTCCCTAAATAATGAATAGAAAGATTTTATATTATAAGATGAGTTTATATTCTCCTAATAGCATATGAAGATAAATCCATATCATACTTTTAATAACAGATGAAGCGATTTTTCATAGCTCTTTAATCCCTAAAGAGAATCAAATTACCTACTCTTTTGTAGGGAAACAAAAATAATCTTATCTTGTAATATCTATATTTGAATGAAATAATATAATAAAACCTTTCAATTTATCTTTCAAGTATCATTATTTTTAAATAATATCAATTATTCGTTAATTGACTAAACATAGCTCAATTAATCTACTTGAACTCGATTTACTATAATCTAATTGAATTAATTTTTAATTCTTATTTAATCGATTTGGAATCACTCTACATTAGTATAACTTAGATTAGATTGGATTCAATTTAGGTTAAATATATTAATAAGTTAAACTAGTTCAAGATCACCTTGAATCAATCAAAATTAATCAAATCTAATTTGGTTCAATCAATATTTGAACCCAAATTAAACAAATTAAGACCAACGGGTTAGGCAGCATATCAATAGGCTAAGTTGGGCCAATCAAAGTATTGATTATATATATTGCACATGAATATACATCTAATATACTAGGTTGGCTAACCCATACCCCAAAGACCAGCCATGTACACTACACATTGCTTATGTTGGGTTAGGCTGAGCTAGCCTACAGATTTGGCTTAGCTTATCAATTGATTTTAACTCAAATCTTGACCAAATTATAGCAACATGGTATATAATAAAAACATCTAATCATTAATGTTGAGTCATTAAAAATATAGTAAATAGTAGTGGGTTAAAAAGATAAAATTAAATAAAAGATATAATATTTTTAATCAACTATAATTGAAATCTAATAAAAATTAAGTATTACAAATAGCATGTAAGATATTAATTAATATAAATTGAGGGTGAGGGACATCATTTAATATGTTGTTGGGAGTGTGATATGAGTTTGTCTCTATCTGCTATTAGGATAATATAAATTATTCCTGATAGATAAAATTTCTTCATCCGTTGTTACATGAATACTCCTTGTTGAAAATGAATTGGGAAAACAAAAACACACTTGTTATTGAGGTTTCAGTATCTATTTATACAGAGATAAGATACGGATTTTTCTCAACTGATGAACGAGATAATCTAGTTCAGTTAGGAAAATTTGTTATAGCTAACATTCCCCTGCAATATCGAGCTCTTGTCAAGGACACCGATCTTGGATCGATGGAAGAAAAATAGTTTCTGTGCTAGAGACTTCGTGAGGGAGTCGACCAGTTGATCAGCTGTGTGGACATAAGAGACACGAAGCTGCTTGCGGGCTACTTGATCCCGGACAAAGTGATAGTTGATAGCAACGTGCTTCATGTGGGAGTGAAAGACTAGATTTGCACAAAGATAAGTGGCCTCGATGTTATCACCTGACAGATATCACTGCCGAAATGCCATACTAGCAAGGCGTGAAGATGCAGGCTGAGAGCAATTCATCCCTAAAAACCAAACATCGATGAGTCCGACAGATGTAGCAGCAGAGAGTGGTCTCTTGCAGCCAATAGAGACATCCAATGTCGAACCACGGCGAGAGGAGAGGGGTCTGCCACAAATCAGGACCCCTATGGATGCTAACGGGGCGAGCGACTGCTCGTTCGTATCGAGAAAATGATGCTATATTTTGTCGATAAAACAGAAATCTGGTTGTTGGGGCTGGAGACCGCTGATGCCAAGGTTATGCAACCAGTTGTGAGGCCGGAAGGTGCTGCAACCAATTGCGGGTGAAGATGGGGTGGGCTCTGGCGATGACTTCTCGGTGGGTATCACCGACTCTACGCACACTGCTGTGTGTGATAAAGAAGAAGGCAGTGTAGGTGGGTTACAACGGTGGATCGATTGCAGCTGAAAGAAACTATTGTTGCTATGTTTTCGTCAGGAAACAAAGTTTCGCAGGAGGAGTCGACCGGCGACTGCAGATGTGGTCAACAATGGTAGAATCGACAGTGACGACAGCAAGCAGCGTAGAAGATATGTTGCCATAGTTGGGAAGCAGGGGAAGGATCAATCTCGGCTAGGAAGGAGCACCGAGGGTCGCGGTTGAAGGAGAGGCCTGGTTGTGGCCAGTGTCTTCTATGGCGAACCCATCGTTCTCCTCGGATGAGGCACCGACGAAGATGGTGGAGCGATGCGAGCACTGCCGTTTCTTCGAAAACTCCGTAAAACGCAGCCTCTACTCAAGTGCTACCGAGACCTCTTGCTCAAGGAGAGGCCCACGATCTAGAAAGTTGCGATGGGCGTTGCGTCTTCTGGGGTTGGGAAGAGCCATGGCGCGGTTAACAACGAGAGGCTTGCGCTGGTGGTTCAACAGGCGACAAACAGAGGGGGATTATTTCTATCACACAGAACCCCTGCCGATGCTTAATGAACGATCGATCGGTGACTGCGGATTCACAGTAGAGGGGTCGACGGGCGGTGGCCCTCTTGAAGCTCTGATACCATGTTAGAAATAGGAAGAAATAATGAAAATGCCTAATTGATTCATTGATCCATCGTCAACTTATACAGGTGAAGATAGGAGGATTTCCCTCAACTAACCTACGTGATTTCCTCATTCAGTTAGGAAAATCATATCTAAATCCTAACTTAATCCTATCTTCTATCATACCCCCGCAAGATAGAACTCCTGTAAGAACGTCGATCTTGAACTAAGGACGCTGATCTTAAACCGATGATAATGAATTTAAAGAAAGGAGCAGAGGATTCTACTAGAGCTAAATTCGACAATCTGATTAGATCAGACTATCATGCCCCCGCAAGATCAAGCTCCTGTGAAGGACGCAAATCTTGACCCGATATCAAGGAGACCGCTGTGTTGTCAACCGCGGTGAAGGTCTGACAGCGGTTGACTTCGACGGAGGAGATGCTGCTACGGCTGGGGCGATTGGTAGATCTGAAGGGCAGCGAGAGAAGTGTTGCGATCATAGATTTACTGTCGTTTGACAACGAGAAAGAACTTGTTGTGTCCTCTTTGCAGAGCACTGAGAGACGATGAGCGGTGGCCCGTACAGGTACTCTCGGCAAAGAGAACAGAGCAATAGAGGCTGCAGGAGGAATGGCGTCGGAGAGCAGCTGTAGAAGCCATCGTCTGTTGCAGATGGGGTAGGGAAGGTGTCGCTGCTTGTTGGAGCTGATGCGATAGTGGTGGTGCACAAGGAAGATGGCCTCCTGCAAAAGAACGCCTCGGTAGAGGAATTGAGAAAGCCAATAGGGTCCAACGGAGGAAGAGAAAGCTGACACACTAGAAGTCTCCAGCTTCGACGTCGACGAGAGACCCTGGGTATCTGCAGTTTCGCAGCGGAGTTGTCCACGGACAAATGATGATAGAAGCTATCGTTTGACAGCGAAAAAAAAAAAAAAAAAATCTCTCTAATAGAGAGAGGGGCTCTGATACCATGTTGAAAATGAATTGGGAAAATAAAAGTACACTTGTTATTGAGGTTTCAGCATCTATTTATACAGAGATAAGAGACAGATTTTTCTCAATTAAGAAAATTGGTTACAGCTAACACTCCTTGGGTATTTGACATACGCTAATGGGATGCTTGACTTTTAAAGATGTATTTGTATTAAGATTGACTTACTTGGGTTCCTATTCAACATCACTGAAACTTTTTATTTTATTTTTAAATTTTTAAATAAATTATTATTAGCACTAGAATCAGTGAAGAGTATATCACGTCAGCTATATCATCGTTCGGTGCTATTACCGTGGCTTCTTAGGCAAGACATGAACTAACTCCTCCAACCCTAGTTTGTTTTACACTAGAGTTTTTAGTTCGAGACATTACCGTAAAACTATTAAACTTAAGGATAGTAATGGGTCTATGTTCAAAATTTCTACGACCCATTTAAGCGTTGTTGTGTGTGTTTTTTTTTTTTTTAATTTGGTTTGAAATAGTTTTAGATGGAAAAAGGAATACCCAGATTCGGATTTAGAATCGAAAACATTATTAGTTTATTGGGTTTTAATTCATATATGATAAACTAATTAATTCATCGAGTTAAAATTAATAGGTAAACAAGTTTACTATAAAATAAATACGATTTTATTTGATTGCATGTAATTAAAAAATAATCGTTTTCTTAGAATATTTCTAGTTTGATTTTCTGTTGACAATAAAATTAAAAAATGATTTTGTTAAAAAAAGAATAGGATATTTTTATTCTTCATTCTTTGATTTAAATGAAGCTCCCTCCGTGTGATTACATTGTTGATCAAATTTATTTTTTTTTCTCATCCTAATATGCAAAATAAATGCATACGCTTACTTGCTTTCCCTGAAGAGATCAAGCACGAAACGCAATAATAATACCGTCCGAGAACAGAAAAAAGAATGTATTTTATTCAGAAGAGGAGCTTTGACATCAAAGCTATAAACAACGGAAGGGCGACACGGCAAGCAAGTCACCCCAGCAGATTGGTAAAGGCTAAAGCAATAGTGCTGATCTGCGTCAACTCGGAGTCCTCGTCGGTCAATGGCGATGGGACCTTCAGCTCCTCGAAACCCTGCTCGCAGGTGTCGGGCGCGTCCACAGCAGCGCTGAGATAAGCCTTGGCGTCGCCCAGGCGACCCTCCTCGATGGCCGGGATGGCCGTTATGAGGTGGGAGAGCAGGTCCTCGAAGACGCTCTCGCAAGACTCCAAGCACTGCTTCGTCTTCGCATCACTCGCTCTGGCTAGCAAACTCTTGACCTTATCGATGGCGCTGGTGGTTCTGTCCTTCGTCAAGTTAGCCGCGATCACCGCCAGCCACTTCTGGTCCCCGACCTGGCTCCCCGGGTACGGGCGGAGCTCCGCCACGCAGAAGTCGTAGTTGATTTTGGGGTTTCTATTCGCCGCGTCCCTGCACGCCTTCTCCACCGATGCCTCCACCCCGGGGAGGAGGAGGTGGTGGAGGAGGAGGACTGCCACCGCTAGGAGGGTACAAATGGAGGACGGTCTCATCGATCTGATGCTATCGTTAACTTGGGTTGGGTTACGGGTGGTCGTAAGGAGACACAAGTTGATATCAGTATATATATTTATCGAGGCGGGTAAATATTACTAAATTCTAGAGCTATTATTAGGCAAGAAATAAAGAATTCAACCGTGGAGTTTTTTTTTTTTTTTATAGAAAGAAACAATTCTAAAGATTCTTGACCGGTTACTCGAATGCTAATTATAGATTATCTCCCGTAATTAGTTATTTTTAGTATCATAATCCTTATATTTTTTAAAAGTTAAATTGATATATATATTTTACTTACGAAACTAAAATATTTAACCCCGTGTGCTCTAACAAAATCTCTCTCTTAATATTTAACCTCGTGAAATTTATAATTTGATTTTATATTTTTTGATTTATATCTGACCTCGAGATCTGGATTTTACTACTCATGTTTTAAGTTGGATTAAATTATTTTACTACACGGGTCAGGTTAAATGCATGGCTGGGGAAGCAAGTGAACGTGCATGCATGCATGCATGCAGATTCTCTTACGCCGGAGGCCTCGATGCATCGAATGAATGAGATGTGTGGTATAGCTTTATCGAGTTAATTACATTTTTTTTTTTTTTTTTGGGAAAACGAGGGTGGCGATAAGCATATTAATGAGATGCGGTAGCATTGGGTTCTCATCATCAGAAATTTGTCGAACAAAATTAAATTGTCCCTTTCCAATTTTATTTTATTTTTCCTTAATAAAACTACTCATTGATTAGGATATGCGAACGAGCAATGACTCGACACCAAATCGATAGCAGAGAAAGAAATTGACTAATGAATGCATATAAAATTTGCTCTAAAACATGATCAATCGGATGAATAAAAAATTCATCATATATCCAAATTATTATAAAGGAACAACAATTAACTAGCTTTATTTTTCAGAATAATGCTCATTGTGATCATTCTCTTTCCTTTCATCACAGGGAAGTAAGCTCATAAGGACTCCCTTTAAACTTTGAAATCATCGTTGGTCATGCATCTAATCCGAAAGCTCAGGTAATGTGTTCAAGCTCCTGCCAACCAAATGTTCTATCTAACAAATCTCCTCTCCTCTCATCTTTTGGTGAACTTATATGCATTATCTACGTATCAATCAGCCTGGGCAAGCTTACTGCTTCAAAGATTGTTTGGGGAAAAAAGAAATATAAACTAAAATCAGATTCGAGCAAATAGTAAGTACAAAGTTATAATAATAAGATCAATAATTAAAATTAAACAAAATTAAAACATCAAGATATAACATGATAACTAACATCTGTTAGGTTGTCTATTGTGTCCATCTTCTACATATCCTCTACTACTCGAATAGAATTGATATTGGATTCCTATGTGCTTTATCCTCTAATGAAAGAAAGTGGATTCTTTGCAATGTTCAAAACTCTCACAGTATAGAGAAATATTCTTTTGATTGCGCCCAAATTGCTTCGTTAACCTTCTAATGCATATTGTCTTCTTGCAAGCTTGTAGTAGATACAGCTACAATAGTTTACAGCTTTGAAACCCAGCTCAATGCTCCTCCTACAAGTTTAAACACATAGCTTGTGGTTGATTTTTTTTTTTTTGTTAACATTACCTGCAAAATTATAATCAATATATTCTTCTCTGATATATTTTAGAATCCTCTTAACCATATTATGATGTTCTCTTGCCTATTACATGTGCAATATTTGGCCTAGTACATATTATAACGAACATTAAGCTATCCACCGCCAATGCGTAAGATACTCGAGACATTTCCATCCTCTCTACTCCATTACTATCGCACATATTTGAGAATAATTTAAAAGTCATACTTACAATCTTATGTGTTGAAGCGCCATAAAATTTTTCTCAAGTAATTTTTTGTCTCGATGAATTTGCATCCCTAAAATTTTGTTTGGTGGTCCGAAGTCCTTCGTGTTGAACTCCCTATCTAATCGCATCTTTAATTCTTCGATTCAATCTTTGTTGGTGTTTGTCACTAATATGTCGTCAACATACAATAGCAAGATAATAGAACTATTATCATCAAATCTCTTGTAATAGACACAATGGTCTGAACTGAGTCTACTATATACAAGACAAATATAGAAGCAATCAAATCTCTTATACCAATACTATACAGAGATTTGTTCAACATGCAAACCAACTTCTTTTTTTTTTCTTTTTTTTTTCAGCAAAACCCTCTGATTGAAATATATAAATCTCTATTTCAAGTTCACCGGTAAGAAATATAATTTTTCACATCTAACTGCTCTAGATGTAAGTCAAATATAGCAAGCGAAGCTAGAACTACAATAAGTTGAAAAATAGGAGATAATATTTCATTAAAGTCAATACCTTCTTTCCGAGCATATCCTTTCACCATTAGTTGTGCACGATACATGTTACAAGATGAGTCTGATTTGATGATATACCCTTGAGGGACTCGACCAAGTATGTCATGTTCTCATGTCATCGGTGACATCTCTATGTCGTAGGCAAGAACTCGATCATGTAGATAGTCGAGCCTCGAGGGACTCGACCAACTCAACATATGTCGTGATTCAAGTTCTTCTTATAATGATAGAAGACCATGTGGGTCGATCTTATTGCCTCACGCTTATTGACTTAATATTATTGTAGGAGGGGTTTTTGTTTCATATCGATCTCCTAATATGTCGTGTCACACATATTTATATTTAATATATATCTACATCGTATGTAAATAAATAAATAAATATATATATATATGGTAGGTGTATAACACATCACATATGCAAGCCACACCGGATGATCATAAGCCGTCATCTAATATTATTAAGCTCGAGCCAATGAGCCTAATCACTCATAATAGGATCTATGTGTGTATCAGCGCATCTCCATGCCCTGTGATTGTTGATCTCGTCATCATCGATTCCGTCGAATCGTCGCATCACCATGCATCGTGATCTCCCGCCACGACATCGTGGGTTCCGCTATCACCTCCACGCTCCCGCTACGCCTCTCCATATAATTACAAATAATCACAGGCACGCAGGCCCAACAATAAATGAGAAAAATAGAGGATCGCAGGACCCAAAAATAATAATAATAATATAATAATAAATAAATATATATATAATAATAATAACAATTACACACATCACAATATATGGCTAATGATCATCCATCAACATCATATATCACATGTACATCACATCATATTTAAGATTACTAGATATATATAATAATTAATTAAACTATTTAATTAATTAATTTTTTGAAAATCAGGACATGTATGAAATTTTCAGAATTGTCAAGGGCATTTTCATAATTTTGGATGAGAGAACGGTCCTCAAAATTTCTAATATTGTTAAGAGCATTTTCAGAATTCTGGAAGGGAGGACAGTTCTCAAAATTTTCAGAATTATTGAGGGCATAATCATCTTTTTTCAAAAAGATGTCATAGCCCTCTTTTCCTTCACTGCGCCACAGTCGTCGCCCCTACGTTGGCGATGATGACCCTTTGCAAAGGGCCTAGCCATGGTTGGTCACCTTTGCAGAGGGCCTGGCCATGGCCGACCGCCCCCCTTTCCTCGCTGCCTTCGCTGCGAAAATGCAGCAAGAACACATAGAACGATTCTACGCGGTTCAATCTCATCACACACAGTTTAAAAAATCAATCTTTTGCACGAAAACCTTGGCTATGATACTACTATTAGGAAACCTTAGTGGGAGCATCACATGTGCAGCAGAAATCAAAATAAAAAATTGGTTTCTCATGCAGATCAAATTATCGTGCAAAAGATTGGAGTCGCGAGAAAAATATAAAAATCAAAAAATCACGATGCGTGAGAGATTGATTTTACCTAGGGAGATCGTATATTCCTGTATTTCTAGATCTGGATAGAGAGGATGAAGGAGATTAAGCGTCCTCCTCTCTAGCGGTATCCACACGATGGATCTCTACAGCGAAACTCTTCCAATATGATCTCGCAACTCTTGCGCAAAGGAAGGAAGGAGAATAGGAGGCGGTGGCTAAAGCTACAGCCTATCCACCGTGAGTCTCCCCCGCTAGTTACAGGTGCCCTGCAAGCCAATCACGCGAGTGATGGCACGTGTGACATACTGCGTAATCTTTTTGCTTATGATTAATATTGTCATATTCTCATATTATATTATATGTAGCATATATATTATGATGTCCTTGGTTTTGTGCAATGAGAATCGGATCGTGATGAGTTCATGATAATGAGATCGATTCATCTTTAAACACCGATCCTAAATAATCTCGGTCATAGGTTACTCGAGAGAGACATCGAGATAACCGGACAAACCAGTATACTATATACCTGTCCATATAATGGACGCGGCTGGTCTCATAGCCACTTGTATGGAGAAACTAAGGATATAGTACATGTGCTCATTGGAGAATGAGTTCACTGATTGATCCGCTTATGGAATGTTGTATGGTTAATGATACCTAATGTCAGACAGTGATTCAATAGTCCCAGTTGTGTATCTGGTCCTTAGACTTGAGACACTAAGGATGTCTTGTATGAGTACTCCTTTCTTTGACGCCAGACTTATAGGTTTGGAAAGCTCCAAATCAGGTACAGTTGGTTATCGGGATTGGTAGCCAACCTTACGAAGGTAATTGAGTGTCAATAGAGGATCATCCACTCTCGGTATCACGAGAGGAATATCCCATATGTGCTTGCTTAGACAAATCTCTGGCCATGGTCATTCGGATTGAAAGAGAATGAGTTCTCTAGTAGAATCCGAATAGAGCAAGACAAACTGATTCCATATATGACCTGATAGTACTATATCTAATATATTATCTCTTTAATATTATTTGGATGAGGGATTATAGATACATGGTAACTGTGGACAGACAGGTCCGATGGATTTGATCCCCCCTGTACCGTCTGGGGACTATGGCGTAGTGGCCTAGTACGTCCATAGTCCATGAGTCGAGTGAATTATTATGGGGATAATAATTCAATATATCAGAAGGAGTTCTGATGGGAGTGACTCACGACTAGCTCAGTATCGGGCCTAGATGGTCACACACATATGGTGGATGCTTCAGCGAATGGAGGATTTGATAGAGATCCAATTAGCCCCTATTCTCATTAGATGAGACCCTATGCTGATGAGCTCCTTGATTAAGGCCCAATTATAGGCCTAAGGAGATTATTGGATAGAGATCCAATAATACAAGGTTAGTGGGTTATTGGATAGAGATCCAATACCCACTAAGGAAGGAGCCCTAGGGTTATTGAATCTACTTCCACCTTCTGAGATAGTTTTCATAGGCCCACAAATATCTGCATGCATAAGTTCCAATCGATTTTTTGCTCTCCAAGAATGACCTGTTTGAAATATATTTCTATGTTGTTTTTCATAAATACAAGATTCACAAACTATATCTTTATTTTTAATTTCAGGCAATCCAACTACCATATTTATTTTATTTAATAGTTCTAGTCCATCATAATTCAGATGACCATATCTTTTATGCCACAGTGTTGATTCATCAGTAGTAGTAGCAACGAATGCATATAAGGAGAAATCTGAAAGTACCAAGGGAAACATTTTATTTTTTATCATCCTTACTGTTGCTACTAATTTACCAATTTTCTTTTCATGAATCAAACATTTTTCATCATCAAAAATAATATAATATCCTTTTCTCATCAGTTATCCTACACTAATGAGATTCTATTTTAAACCAGGAATAAACATCACATTATTAATAATTTTTTTACCAGATTTGATGTTCACAACAATTGTTCCTTTTCCTTCCACTTGAATTTTGTTGTCATTCCCCATCAGCACTGTAGATCTGATTGAGTCATCGAGTCTCTGAAATAAGCTTCTATCCCCTGTCATATGATTACTACATCCACTGTCCAAAAATCATACAGAACTAGAATATTCTTCATTAGATGCTATAAAGAGAATATTTTCTTCATTCGTTTCTTCACTATTATTTTCCTCATGATAATTTGTCTGATTTTTGTTCCAGCAATCTTTTTCAAGATGTCCATATTTTTTATAGTAAGAGCAAAGAGGAACATTTTGATTTTTATTTTTATACCAGCAATCTCTTTCAATATGTCCTATTTTTTTGCAACAAAAGCATTATCAGGTTTCTTTATTACCTTCATTTGATCGACCTCTTCCTCTGCCATTTTGATCTCTCCCTTGAGATCTGGTTTCTGAAATTTTCTTCTGTTACTTTTTTTGATCTATCTTTATTTGGAGAACATATTCTAAAATCTCATCTGAAGATATGTTCACTTTTTGTTTATAAACTAAAAGAGAACTCATTAATTCATCAATAGATAGTATGCTTGTATCTTTAGCTTCTTCTATAGCAGTAGAAACCATATCAAATTTCGGAGACAAACTTCGTAAAACTTTTTCTACTACAATTTGATCTTTTAGGTTTTCACAGTACGATCTCATTTGATTCACAATAAAAGAAACTTTTGAAAAAAAATCAGTGATCGATTCTGAATCTTTCATTATAAGAGTTTCAAACTCACGACGAAGAATTTGAAGTTTTAAAATTTTTACCTTCTCTGTGCCTCCAAACACACATTTTAATATATTTCAGGCTTCTGTTGATGTTGATGCCATCATGATTCGGGGAAATAGAGAATCGTCTAATGCTTGTTGTAGCATATAGAGAGCTTTTGCATCTTTCTGCCTATTCTCATTCATATGATCTTTTTGATCCTTAGTAATTTTAGGATCCTCATATTCAGTAAAACCATTCTCTACCAAATTTCACAATCCTTGTGAAATAAGGAGAGTTTTCATCTTAATAGCCCAAAACTGATAATTGTCACATTTTAGAATAGGAAGAAGTTGATTAGGAACACTTACTCCAATACTTGTCATCTTCTTGTTTGTTTTTTTCTGAATCTACTAGCTTTCCCTTCCTTTTACTAATGTACTCATGATGATCTTCTTCGAACTTGGCTCTGATATCACTGTTGGCTTTTCTGCAAAACTTCAGAGAGAAGAGTAGAAGAACTAGTAGAGAGAATTAGGAGTACTTTCAATCTGCAGTACCTTGGAATGAACCAAGAGTACTTATTTATATTGATTAAAGGATGAAATACAAATATTTAAAGTACCAGAAAAATCCATTGTATCTCAACATACTCATCCTCATCTAACTAATTTAGATCTATCAGTTATTTTGTTATAACTACTCAATCGTAACTAACTGAATTAATCTCAACAATATTGGCGACAGGCCCCGACAAAGATCGAATCAGTGAATTAAAGATACTATTAGCTAGGGAGTTCGACATTAAGCACTTGGGATCAGCAAATAAGATTCCCCAACAATGAGTGAAGCAATAAGCTTGCTAGAACATTTGGTTGGTAGGAGCTTGAGCACATTACCCGAGCTTTAGAATTAGATGCATGATAAAGGATGATTTCAAAGTTTAAAGGAGTTCTTATGAGCTTACCTCCGTGTGAAGAAACGAAAGCAAATGATCACCTTGTCATTTTCTTTGGATTACTATTTTGTTTAAATTTCTTTGTGGTGCACATATATTTAGTAAATTCTTTCTTTTCATAAAATATAGTATATGACGTAGGGAATATGGAATTCTTGGTTTCTCAAACATTTCCACGTAGATAAAGTTTTCCGCCTATTAAAAAGCTCATAATTATCCTTAAAACTACGACGACGACGACGTATCCTTACATGCAACCTTTCATGTCTAATTTTCTTTACTCGTGTCTTAGAGAATAAATATCCTACGACGAAATATTAGGAAGCATTATTCTAAAAAAGTTAAAGCTCGTTGATTCTTTTTATTATTTATTATTTTTTGCATCGTTCTTGTTTTGTTCATTTATAATCATTTATGTTTTGGATACATGATGATTTTTCATTCATCCGATCGATCGTGTTTTTTTAGGGGTTGCGTTAGAGCACATCCATCCCCATCTCATTCGATGTATCGAGGCCTTCGACGTAAGAGAATCTGCATGAATGCATGTATTTGCCAGCGTTCACTTCCTTTCCCAGCCGTGCATTTAACCTAATGCTCATTGACGCGACGCATGTAGTAAAATAATTTAATCTAACTTAAATATCAATAGTAAAAAAATTTATTGCGTAGATATTAAATCCTCGTATATTTCTCTTAGGAATAATAAGCTAATCATAGATTATTTCATATAGTTAGGTATATTAAAATATCTATACTTACAAAAGTGAAACATTAAGATTGTTAAAAAATTAAAAATTAGAGCAACTAGATTAAATAATTCACTTTCCTAAATATAGAAATATCAATTTAACTTTTAAAGAAAAATATAAAGATTGAGATGCTAAAATTAATTAATTAATTAATTACAGCGAGGGACTAATAGGCAATTAGCTCTGAAATAATAATGGAATCTTTAGAATTGTTTCTTTCTATATAAAAAAAAAACATTTCCATACTCAGAATTCATTTATTTCTTGCAGCTCTAGAATTCAGTAATATTCACCCGCCTCAATGAGTATATATATTGATATCAACTTCGTCTCCTTACGAGCACGCATAACCTAACCAAGTTATCGATAGCAGCAGAACGATGAGGCCGTCCTCCATCGCTATCCTCCTAGCGGTGACAGTCCTCCTCCTCCACCACCACCTCCTCCCCGGGGTGGAGGCATCGGTGGAGACGGCGTGCAGGGACGCAGCGAATAGCAGCCCCAATGTCAAGTACGACTTCTGCGTGGCGGCGCTCCGCTCGAATCCGGGGAGTGGGTCGGCGGACAAGAAGGGGCTGGCGGTGATCGCGGCTAGCTTGACGAAGGACAAAGCCACCGGCGCCAGCGCTAAGGCCAAGAGTTTGCTAGCCAAGACGAGTGACCCGAAGACGAAGCAGTGCTTGGAGACCTGCGAGGGCGTCTACGAGGACTTGCTCTCAGACATCAACGTGGCCATCCCGGCCATCAAGGAGGGTCGCCTGGGCGACGCCAAGACTAATCTCAGCGCTGCCGTGGACGCGCCCGACACCTGCGAGGACGGTTTCAAGGATCTGAAGGTCCCATCGCCCTTGACCAAGGAGGACTCCGACTTGACGCAGATGAGCATTATTGCTTTAGCCTTCACCAATCTGCTGGGGTGAAGCTCCCCTCGCCCTTGACCAAGGATGATGATGGTTTCTTGCCGTTTCGCCATTCCTTTGGTTGTAGCTTTGATGTGAAGCTGGCTACGCTTCCAAATAAAATACTTTTTTTTCCCTTTCTATTTCGGGTTATATAATTATTAGAAATATTCTAATAAAAAAATATTCCTTTTAATTACATGCGATTGAATAAATTAAAATCATATTAATTTTAGAATAAAATTGATTAGTTTATCATATATAAATTAAAACCCAAACAAACAATGTTTTCGATTCTAAATCAGAATATGATCTTCTTGGGTATTTCCTTTGTTGAGAATAAAACATGAATAAACTTTATATACGAACAAATACTAGCAAACCGTCATACACAGTAAAATCGAATAGAAATCACAATCAGATGAACACTAAGATTTACGTGAAAAACCCCTTCAACTCGAAGGGTAAAAATCACGGGATAAGCTAGAGAAAATCCACTATCAAAATAATGAATATACAGATCTCAAGGCTTCAAGGCTTCTTGCCCAAGCCCAAAACAATAGCCACAAGAGAATCATAGGGATACAAGGACTATAGCAGACATCTTTCTCTGACCATACATGCTCTGCAACATCACCATACATAAATATACAGATCTCAAGACTTTTTGCCCTATAGGAGACATCTTTCCCTAACCATACATGCTCTGTAACATCACCATCCAGAGTTGTATATGGTGATAAGTTGATTATATCAACTGTAGTCCTCAAAGCCTCATCCCAAAACCTTTTGGGTAGCTTGGCCTGTGAAATCATATATCTGATCTTTTTCATGATGGTGTGGTTTATCCTCTCTGCAATTGTATTATGCTGAGGCGTACTAGGGACTGTCAATTCATGTTGGATGCCATGTGACCTGCAATAATCACTAAATAATCCTATGTACTCACCGCCATTATCTGATATTATACATTTCAATTATCTTTCTGTCTCCTTTTCAACTCTGGCATGAAACTGTTTGAAGACATTTCAATTATCTTTAGTCTTCAAAGCATAGGCCCAACTTTCCTTGAAAAGTCATCTATAAGAGTAACAAAATAAAGTGCACCACTGATACTAAGAACATTAACAGATCCACCAGGAGTTTTTATCCTCAAAGGACCACACACATCTATATAGACACGGTCCAAGACATGTATTTTTCTCGATAAGGCAGGACTAACAAAGGAATCTCTATGTTGTTTACCAGCCAAACAATCAATACAATGATTCAAATGTGTACCTCTAAGGTATGACAATACCTCTCTCTTAGAAAGTTCTTGCAGCCCTTTCTCGCTCATGTGTCCCAGTCGCCTATGCCACAACTCTATGCTGAAGTCTTTCTCTATAGCATTCAACTGCTCACCATAAGCTTTAGCCTGCAATCTGTACAATGTATGATATTTCTTCTCATTAGCTACAATAAGAGAACCCTTACTGAGCTTCCACTGCCCTTTGTGAAATCTGACATCAAAGTCTTCATCGTCCAGCCTTCCAACTGAAATTAAATTCAATCTTAAGTCAATTACATGCCTCACATCCTTAAGCACCAACTTGCAACCAAGGTTGGTCTTTATATGGATATCTCTCATGCTAATGATGTTTGTTGTGTCATAGTTGCCCATCTTGACAACACCAAAATTTTCAGACCTGTAAGTAGCAAAGAACTCCCTCCGTGATGTAGCATGATAAGAAGCACTTGTGTCAATTATTCACTCGAGATCCTAGCACACACAAGAAAAAATATCATCAGAAGTAGACAAAATCAAATAATCACTACCTTGTACTGTAGTTGTGATATTCTTGTTTGACTCTGTATGCTCCACTTCTTTCCCCCTTTTCTTGTTCTTCTTAGATTGCTTGCACTGATTCTTGTAATATCCTTTTTCACTACAATTGTAGCAAACAATATATTTCTTTGATCTTGACTTGCTTCTACCCACACGTGAACTACTTCTATCCTTTGACATTGACCTTCCTCTGTTCTCTGAGATAAGTGCTTGTGCATCAATGTGAGAAGTTGCTGAATTCTTTCTCCTTAACTCCTCATTCAACAAACTGCTTGTTACTTGACTCATGGTGACAATATCATCTGGTGTCGAATTACTGAGGGAAACCACCAGTGTCACCCAACTTTCTAGCAAAGAACTGAGAAGTAACAATGCCTATAACTCATCATCAAAAGACATTTTCATAGAGGATAACTGATTAGTAATACTCTGCATTTTATTCAAATGCTCAGGAATAGAAATACCCTCTTTATATTTCAAGTTCATAAGTTTTCTGATCAGAAAAGCTTTGTTGCCAGCCGTTTTTCTTTCATAAGGACCTTCTAATTTTTTCCAAAGAGAGTAAGCAGAACATTCAGTAGAAACATGGTGAAAGATACTATCATCTAGTCATTGTCGAATAAATCCAACTATTTTTTGATCTAACCTCTTCCACTCATCATCTGTTATAGATGTGGGCTTGTCCCCTTAGAAAGGTTCATACAAATCTTTGCAATAAAAGAGACTTTTCATTCTTGGTTTACATATCATCCAATTATTTTCGTTTAAACTAATCATGCGAGAAACATTACTGGCTTCTATATTCAGATACAAAAGATTAAATACCACCAAAACCATGCTCTTATACCAGTTGATGAGAATAAAACATAAATAAATTTTGTATACGAACAAATACTAGCAGACCGTCACACACAGCGGAATCAAACAGAAATCACAATCAGATGAACACCAATATTTACGTGGAAAACCCCTTCAACTCGAAGGGTAAAAACCACGGAACAAGCAAGAGAAAATCCACTATCAAAATAATGAATATACAGATCTCAATGCTTCTTGCCTAAGCCCAAAATAATAGCCACAAGAGAATCACAGGGATACAAGGACTATAATCCTAAGCACAATATCCAAAACCTTCCCAAGAGATCACAATAAGAATCTACTGAAAACTGATCTAACCTGATATTTGAATGATTGAGAATAGTATTTTCCTGCCCTTGTCTTCTTCCCTTTCTTGGATCTCTTATTTTTTGGCCTCTACTGTCAATCTGCAGTCTTCTTTCTCACACCCACGTTTTCAACCGCCGTTGCTCTCTTAATCTCAACCCTAACCACCTAATCTAGGTTTTAGATTAATATAAGTGTGATTTTGGGGTGTGAGCTTCACTAAAGCCCATTATGAGCTGAATCTGGACCTTCTGTCCAATATCATTTTCTATCTTAAACTATTTCAAACACCAATAATAAGAATATACCGTAATGCTTATTCCTATCCTTAATTTTAATGGTTTTAGGGTAATGTTTCAAACACTAAAAAATTCCGTGGGGTTTGAGGAATTTGTTCATGTCTTACCTAAGATAGAAGCCACACTACATTCTTCGTCCATGCACCATCAAATCTGTTCAAGAATCGAACAGAACAATGAAACCCCGAGATCCGTTCAAGAACGATGAATTGTTCAGCAGAAAGAAACAAAAAGTTCCAATATCAATACAGGAAAGAATACAAAGAGAGACACTTAATGAGGGAAGATGGAGGCAGAGGCTTGACTTGTCACGTCCTGAAATTTTTCTTTTTATATATAAGATTATAACATCTTTACATGGGTATATTAGGAGTCAAATAAATAAATAATACTTAATATATATATATATATATATAATACATATTTATTATAATTTATTTATTCATTAAAATATATTATCAGAAGTAATGTACTCATTCAGAAATATAGTGCCGTCAAACTCAAAAATAAAATTCAACTAGCTCTACTTAGATGTTTAATCTTGATCGGAATCTAATCTAGTGCTAATAGAGGTTATTTTGAAAATCAAAAATAAAATAAAAAAATTTCAACGATATTGAGTAGGAACTTATATAAATCAATTGTAATATAAATATATATCTAAAAGTCAATCATCCAACTAGCGTATATTAAATACCCGAACGAGTATTATCGTAAAAATAGATACAGAAGTTTTAACCTTTAGGAATAATTTATATTTTTCTAATATTGGATGGAGAGAAACATATATCACACTCTTAGCGACAGATAGAGTAGTGTCTCTCACCTGTCAATTTATACTAATAAAAATCTTGCATGCATGATGCTACTTGTAATACTTAATTTTTATTAGATTTAAAACTATGGATTTATCTCCGTTCATTGTTGGGAGAACATAGACTCATCTTGTAGGATAAAGTCTATTTATCCACTGTTGCGGGAGTGCTCATTCATTTATTTTATATACGCCAATGAAATGATTAATCTTTAAATATGTATTTATTTTACAATCGACTTATGGAGGTTTCTAATTCATATTATCAATAATTTTTATTTTATTTTTAATATTTCAAACAATCTCACAGTAGCACTAGATCAGATTTCATTATCGGGGACTATCTATTTTTAAGGGCAAACCAAATCTAATATTTGTTGAAAGTTAGATCCATCAAGTGGATAAAATATTTGAAACTATCGAATGAAGTAAAAATCATAAGGTATCTTTCACCTCTTTCAGTTTAAAAGAAAAGATAGACACTTGGTAGACTTAAAAAAAGAGGATGTTAGAGACAAGAGGTAATGTGGTGACTTGAGATCAATTTAAAATGCATTCTATGAATAGTTCTTCTCTGATTCGGTTTACTTCTAGAAGCAACAAAACTTCTATAACATCCACTGAGTACATAGGACTTTGATGGAGTATGATTATTATTTTACTAAGCTGATTATTATTTCAATAAGCTAGTTCAGTTCTCTCCACATATTGGATTCAATGAACATTAAAGAGCTCATCACTTTAAGATAAGACTTCATCTATTAATTAGAAAATCTATTACTATATTAATTTTATCGACATATGCTAATGTACTTAATCGAGCTCTAATGATGAAAAAATTAGGTTATGAATTACAATAGGTAAAGGACCAAAAGTAGTTTTTTAATATTGCACATAAGGGATCATATTTCTTAACTATCAAGGTAGGGCAAGAGCAAACAATCTAGACATCAACAGCTTGTTGGTGTTATTCTATGAGAATACTAATCAAGTTTTCACCTCATGCCTCATGGAACAACGTGCAGTCTTCTTTAGAGTCATGCATTAGTGGTTAGAAATTATTCTATAACTAATGAAATATTTAGAAATTATATTATTACTATTGAAAGTCATGATTTAGTAATATATCTTATTCTACTGGAGTCTTGAAACTTTGATCTTATGGACCGACTCTTAATCTACTTACTATACAAGCGCCAATTTATTTTTAAAAAAAACTATTAATTTTTCACCCCTACATAGATTCATCACCTTTTTCTCAAAATGAAGAGATTAATGTGTATGTAGTGGGCATACATTATTAACCATATTAACGATTACTTAAAAGGATAACTCAGCCCCGCTGTTGTTGACCAAATTCTGCACCAATGAATCGATGATACGGTGAAACAAACATGGCATGGTTAGATGAATGAGTGGTTACATTCATTGACAGGCTTGAATGTGCTTATCATCTTCCTCAAAAATGCAATTAATCTGATGCTTTATTCGCATCTCGTTCGATGTATCGAGGCATCCGAACTAAACGAATCGTCCTTTCTATGAACAATACGGAATAACCCATACTAAATCCTTCCTATATTTGCGTTAGGTTCATTGAATAACCGATCCGTAATCTTTATAATTGTTTCAATAATATTCACCCGCCTCAATGAGTATATATATATATTGATATCAACTTCGTCTCCTTACGAGCACGCATAACCTAACCAAGTTATCGATAGCAGCAGAACGATGAGGCCATCCTCCATCACTTTCCTCCTAGCGGTGACAGTCCTCCTCCTCCACCACCACCTCCTGCCCGGGGTGGAGGCATCGGTGGAGACGGCGTGCAGGGACGCAGCGAATAGCAGCCCCAATGTCAAGTACGACTTCTGCGTGGCGGCGCTCCGCTCGAACCCGGGGAGTGGGTCGGCGGACAAGAAGGGGCTGGCGGTGATCGCGGCTAGCTTGACGAAGGACAAAGCCACCAGCGCCAGCACTAAGGCCAAGAGTTTGCTAGCCAAGACGAGTGACCCGAAGACGAAGCAGTGCTTGGAGACCTGCGAGAGCGTCTACGAGGACGTGCTCTCAGACATCGACGTGGCCATCCCGGCCATCAAGGAGGGTCGCCTGGGCGACGCCAAGACTAATCTCAGCGCTGCCGTGGACGCGCCCGACACCTGCGAGGACGGCTTCAAGGATCTGAAGGTCCCATCGCCCTTGACCAAGGAGGACTCCGACTTGACGCAGATGAGCATTATTGCTTTAGCCTTCACCAATCTGCTGGGGTGAAGCTCCCCTCGCCCTTGACCAAGGACGATGATGGTTTCTTGCCGTTTCGCCATTCCTTTGGTTGTAGCTTTGATGTGAAGCTGGCTCCGCTTCCAAATAAAATACTTTTTTCTTCCTTTCTATTTCGGGTTATATAATTATTAGAAATATTCTAATAAAAAGATTCCTTTTATAAATTAAAATCATATTAATTTTAGAGTAAAATTGATTAGTTTATCATATATGAATTAAAACTCAAACAAATAATGTTTTCGATTCTAAATCAGAATATGATCTTCTTGGGTATTTCCTTTGATGAGAATAAAACATGAATAAACTTTGTATACAAACAAATACTAGCAGACCGTCACACACAGTGGAATCAAACAGAAATCACAATCAGATGAACACCAAGATTTACGTGAAAAATCCCTTCAACTCGAAAGGTAAAAATCACGAGACAAGCCAGAGAAAATCCACTATCAAAATAATGAATATACAGATCTCAAGGCTTCTTGCCCAAGCCCAAAGCAATAGCCAAAAGAGAATCACAGGGATACAAGGACTATAAGAGACATCTTTTCCTGACCATACATGCTCTGTAACATCCCAATCTAGAGTTGTATATGGTGATAAGTTGATTATATCAACTGCAGTCCTCAAAGCCTCATCCCAAAATCTTTTGGGTAGTTTGGCCTGTGAAAGCATAAATCTGATCTTTTCCATGATGATGCAGTTTATCCTCTCTGCAATTGTATTATGCTGAGGCGTACTAGGGACTGTCAATTCATGCTGGATGTCATGTGACCTGCAATAATCACTAAACAATCCTATGTACTCACCGCCATTATCTGATATTATACATTTCAATTGTATTTCTGTCTCCTTTTCAACTCTGGCATGAAACTATTTGAAGACATTAATAACTTGATCTTTAGTCTTCAAAGCATAGGCCCAAACCTTCCTTGAGAAGTCATCTATAAAAGTAACAAAATAAAGTGCACCACTAATACTAAGAACATTAACAGATCCACCAGGAGTTTTTGTCCTCAAAGGACCACACACATATATATAGACACGGTCCAAGACATGTATTTTTCTAGATAAGACAGGACTTGAATGTGCTTATTGGCAGGCTTGAATGTGCTTATCGGCACAATCATCTTCCTCGAAAATGCAATTAATCTGATGCTTTATTCGCATCTCGTTCGATGTATCGAGGCATCCGAACTAAGCGAATCGTCCTTTCTATGAACAATACGGAATAACCCATACTAAATCCTTCCTATATTTGTGTTAGGTTCATTGAATAACCGATCCGTAATCTTTATAATTGTTTCAGTCATATTTACCCGCCTCAATAAGCTTATATATTGAAATCAACTTCGTCTCCTAACGCCCACGCATTACCTTACCAAGCTATCGATAGCAGCAGAACGATGAGGCCGTCCTCCATCGCTATCCTCCTAGCGGTGACAGTCCTCCTCCTCCACCACCACCTCCTCCCCGGGGTGGAGGCATCGGTGGAGACAGCTTGCAGGGACGCAGCGAATAGCAGCCCCAATGTCAAGTACGACTTCTGCGTGGCAGCTCTCCGCTCGTACCCGGGGAGCGGGTCGGCGGACAAGAAAGGGCTGGCGGTGATCGCGGCTAGCTTGACGAAGGACAAAGGCACCAGCGTCAGCGCTAAGGCCAAGAGTTTGCTAGCCAAGGCGAGTGATTCGAAGACGAAGCAGTGCTTGGGGACCTGCGTGAGCGTCTTCGAGGACGTGCTCTCAGACCTCGACGCGGCCATCCCGGCCATCAAGGAGGGTCGCCTGGGAGACGCCAAAACTTATCTCAGCGCTGGTGTGGGCGCGCCCGACACCTGCGAGGAGGCTTTCCAGGAGATGAAGGTCCCCTCGCCCTTGACCGAGGAGGACTCCGACTTGAGGCAGATCTGCATCATTGCTTTAGCCTTCACCAACATGCTGGGGTGACTTGCTTGCCTTTCCGCTGGTTATATAGCATTGATGTCAAGAACAGCCTCTTCCGAATAAAATACTTGTTTTTTTTTTTTTTTTTGTCCGGATAAAATACACTAGTTTTTCGAAAACTAAAATATCTCTCATGTAAAAGTAAACTAAGGAGTTAGTTCATGTCTTTGCCTAAGAACGAAGCCACGACAGTAGTATAGCATTTTAGACAAGTACATCAAGAGTCAAGTAAACAAACATCATTTAATTAATATATATATACATATATTATTGTATTTTATTTTATTTATTAAAATATAAGTCAAAAGTAATCCTCATTGGAAAAACATAATAACTTAAATTCAAAAATAAAATTTAATTAGCTCTACCTAGTAGTAGATGAAGATATACTCTTCTGTGAAGTTAATAGGAGGCTGGTTTGAAAATTAAAAATAAAACAAATAAATTTTCAGTGAAGTTGAATTGGAACCCATATTAGTCAATTGCAAGACTCAAAAATCAATCATCCCACTAACGCATATCAAATACCTAAAGAAACACTCCCGCAATAATAGATAGAGAATCTTTTATCCTTAGAAAAGAATTTATATTATCCTAATAGCGGATGGAGATAAACTCATATTACACTTCCAATCTCGAACATAGTGGTATACTTCACTTATCAATTTATATTAGGGAAATGCTCAATCTTTTTTTTTCTTCACACGCTAGTAAAATTATTGACTTTTAAATATATATTTATTTTACAATCAACTTATAGAGGTTACTGATAGAAGATATGATTTAGATATGATTTACTCAACTGAATGAGGAAATCCTCCTATCTTCACTTGTATAAATTGATGATAAATCAATGAACTCAATGGGCATTTCTTTACTTCTTCCTATTTCTAACTGTTACTACTCAATATTGCTAAAAAAAAATATTTTATTTTTAATTTTTAGAATAATCTCCCAATAGCACTAGGCCATATTCCAATTGAGAGTTTGGGATGATTTATTTTTAAGGGTTAGCTAGATCTAACATTTGTTAAATGTAAAATCTATCAAGTAAAGAAAGTATTTTGGAAGCGAAAACAAACACTTCATATATCTAAAAGAAATGATATTAAAGGAAACCGTTGTATCGTCAACCGCGATGAAGATCTTGACGACGATTGACTTTGATGGCGATGGTAGCTTGACTGAGAAAGAACAGACGATTGTGCTGGAGCAAGTTCAAAAATCCAATTAGATCGAACTATCATGCCCCCGTAAGATTAAGCTCCGGTGAAGGATGCAGATCTTGAACCGATGCCAATGAACATGAAAGGAGACCGCTATGTTGTCAACCACGATGAAGGTCTAATGGTAGTTGACTTCGATGACTATATAATCCTGGCTGAGAAGAGACCACTATGTTGTCAACTATGGTGAAGGTCAACTTCGGCGGTCATGTAAGCTTGGCTGAGAAGGAGGGTACAAGCATGGCAGGAAAAGGAGGTCCGACACGGGGTATGCACAACAGAAAAGATAGAGCATAAGCTGTCGTTGGACAGTAGAGTGGAGAACTGATAGAGTTGAGGCCGACTACCGAGGAAGAAGGCATCGGTACTATTGAGCTGTGGCAACTGATAGAAGAATCTCGCTGGGCAAGCAGCTGGCGGTGGCAGAGAAAGATGCGGTAGTGGCAGAGGAGGTTGAGGGTAGCGATCGATGGGGAGCCCTTGCTGTTGCGGCTGCGATTGAAAAAGGGAGATAGAGATTGTGACAGAGAATGACATCGCTGATCTCTGCTGAGGAAGAGGAAACGAGGGCAACGGTCGTAGCAAGGTCGACGCTAGTAGCAGCGGCAAGCAGGAAGGAAGGGCGGGTAGCCAAGTATGCATTTACTTCTTGTATTAAATCTACCAAATTTTTACCTTATTTATTGATGATTATTCCAGCCAGGAGATGTTGGATGTTTCCAATCAAGAAGAAGGGCTAATGTGTTTTCTGTTTTTTAGTCATCTAAAACAAGGGGCAGAATTTAAATTTGGGAAAATGACAAGTGTTTGCAGATAGATAATAGAGGAAAAATATACAATGCACTATCTCATATTTCCCCAACATATATATATTTTTTTGTGGTGCACATATGTTTAGTAAATTGATTCCTGTCATAACATATATATATATATATTTCTCGTGTATGGAATATGTCGTAGGGAATATTAGAATTCTTGGTTTCTCAAACATTTCCAGGTAGATAAAGTTTTCTGCCTATTAAAAAGCTCATAATTATCCTTAAAACTACTACTTATCCTTATATGCAAACTTTCATTATTGACTCTCTTTAGGCACATACTAGAGAATACACTAAGACGGAGAGATGTTAGAAAGCATTATTCTATTAAGTAAAGCTTGTTGATTTTTTTTGCATTGTTCTTGTTTTGTTCATTTATAATCATTTATATTTAGGATACATGATGATTTTTTCTTTCATCCGAATTGATCGTGTTATAGGGTGGCATTAGAGCCAATTGGTATGCATTCATTTGTAATTTAGTGCTTCTTCCTTTCCCAGCCATGCATTTAATATTTAGAATTGTTTCTTTGTATAAAAAAAAATTCCATATTTATTTAATAATGAAACTGCTTTCGATACATGGATTTCTTGCCTAATTATAAATGTCGTCCAAGTAAGTCGATTCAGACATAAATCCCCTTATGAAAAATTTCTCTTACTACTTTTTAATCATCCTTGCTATATTTGTCTTAATATCCGTAATATTTAGAATTGTTTGTTTATATAGTTGAATTCTTTTATTTATTGCCTAATAATGTAATATTTACCCGCCTCGATGAGGGTGTATATATTGATATCTGTTGGGCAGATGGTCCAGATTCAACCCATAATGGGCTTTAATGAAGCCCACAACCCAAAACATCTCATATATTAAGAGAGGTTTGACTGAAAACGTGGCGACTGAAAACGTGGGAGAAAAAAAGAAGACTGCAGATTGACAGTAGAAGTCAGAAAATAAGAGATCCAGGAAAGGGAAGAAGACAATAGCAGGAAAAGACATTCTCAATCATTCAAATCTCAGGTTAGATCAGTTTGTAGTGGATTCTTACTGTGATCTCTTGGGAAGATTTTGGATATTGTGCTTAGGATTATAGTCCTTGTATCCCTGAGATTCTCTTGTGGCTATTGTTTTGGGCTTGGGCAAGAAGCATGAGATCTGTATATTCATTATTTTGATAGTGGATTTTCTTATCAAATGAGATACATCAAACTCGCATGTCCAATAACTCATGTGTGGTATTTGAAACGTCTTCCTAGTTATACCGCGAATCTTTTAGATAAACCCCTTAAGGAATTAGAAGGCCTAGTATACTGCGATGTGTGATTTGATCAAAATTTTCGTTTTACAAACTCGGACTGAGAAACTGTCATCCCATTCAATCCGATTGGGGTGCCCCCGGCTCTGACATGTGTTTTGGGAGAAGTAAAAGTAACATGAAACTCAGAATTATAGGTGTATTCAATACTTCCAAATGATAGGGGAATCGGTCCATGGTTGATTCTGTATAAATAGGAATGGCTTGTCCCGTGGTTTTTACCCTTCGAGTTGGAGTGGTTTTCCACGTAAATCTTGGTATTCATCTGATTGTGATTTCTATTTCATTCTGCTGTGTGTGACGGTCTGTTAATATTTATTCGTATACAAAATTGATTCTTGTTTTATTCCCATCGATATCAACTTCTTCTCCCTATGCCCACGCATAACCTTCCCAAGCTATCGATAGCAGCAGACCGATGAGACGGCGTGTAGGGACGCAGCGAACAGCAGCCCCAATGTCAAGTACGACTTCTGCGTGGCGGCGCTCCGGTCGTACCCGGGGAGCGGGTCGGCGGACAAGAAGGGGCTAAGGCCAAGAGTTTGGTAGGCAAGGCAAGGCAAGGCGAGTGATGCGAAGACGAAGCAATGTCGACGCTTCCATCCATCCCGGCCGGCCATCAAGGAGGGTCGTATGGTTATCGGTTCAAGGACGCAAGGTGACCTTGCTTTTTCAGGGTAAGAAGGGGTAGAGGAAATGCCTCGAGCCAATGTCCGAGTACCAGGCGCTACGGCGCGGAAGTAACCCATGCCATACTCCCAGGAAAAGCTCGTTTCAGCGCTGCTGTGGACGCGCCCAGCACCTGCGAGCAGGGTCTCGAGGAGGACTCCGAGTTGACGCAGATCAGCACTATTGCTTTAGCCTTCACCAATAAATATGATTGGGTTGACTTGCTTCCCCGTTTCGCCTTTCCGTTGTCTATAGCTCCTATTCCGAATAAAAGACATTCTTTTTTTTTTCTGTCTTCCAACGGTGTTATCATTGTGTTTCGTGCTTTATCTCTTCAGGGAAAGCAAGTAAAATTACTTTCCCGAAAGAAAAAGTATTGTCGTATGCGTTTATTTTGCATATTAGGATGAGAAAAAAAATTAATTTGATCAACAATTAATCAAGAATCAAGGATAAAAAATATATATATCATATTCTTTTTAAAAAAAATCATTTTTTTTAATTTTTATTGTCAATGGAAAATCAAACTAGAAATAATCTAAGAAAACAATTACATGTCGTATTTATTTTAGAGTAAAGATGTTTACCTATTAATTTTAACTCGATGAATTAATTAGTTTATCATATATGAATTGAAACCCAATATGCTAATAATGTTTTTGATTCTATATCATAATCTGGGTATTCCTTTTTCCATCTAAAACTATTTCAAACCAAATATAAAAAAAAAACACAACAATGCTTAAATCAAATGATTGTTTATCGTAGCTGATGTGACTTACTCTTCGTTAGTGCTAATAAGAGTTTATTTTTGAAAATCAAAAATAAAATAAAAAAAATTAAATGATGTTGAGTCAATCGTAATCAAAAATAAAATAAAAAAAATTAAATGATGTTGAGTCAATCGTAACATAAATACATGTTCAAAAATCAATCTTCCCACTAGCATATATCAAATGCTCGAAGGAGCATAAAAAAGTTTTATCTTTCAGGAAAAATTTATATTCTCCTAAAAGCGGATGGAGATAAATCAATATCGCATTCCCAAGAACAAATGAAGTGATCTCCTTTACCCTCCAATTTATATTAATTAATATCTTACATTCATGACGCTATTTGTAATACTTGATTTTTATTAGATTTCAATAGTAGTTGATTAAAAATATTTTTTTTCTTTATATAATTTTATCTTTTTTAATCAACTACTATTTATTATATTTTAATGACTCATTATCAATGATTACATGTTTTGATTATATACCATGATGCTATAATTTGGAATTGAGGAATTTGGTCAAGATTTGAACTAAAATCAATCGACAAGCCAAGCCAAATTGGCAAGCTAGCTCGACCTAGCCCTACATAAACAATCATGTAAAATGTACATCATCGATTCATGGGCTATGGGTTGGCCAACCTAGTATACTAGATGTATATTCATGTGAAGTGCATATAACTAATACATCGATTAGCCCAACTTAGTCTAGTGATATATTATCTAACCTATTGGCCTTATTTTATTTTATTCGAGATATTTTATAGTCTAGTGATATAGATATTACAATATGAGATGATTTTGTTTCCCTCAAAGAGTAGGTAGCTCAATTCACTTTGGGGATTAAGGAGCCATCATATGTGACAATTAGACAATTCTCACATCTGTTGTTGGAATAAACTGTTGAATCCCGGATTTTGATAATAAAATCGATTGATGAGATTACTGACAAATATAATTTTAAGATAAGTGACGTAGTAAAACTTCGATCACGGACATGAACCATCACAAGACAAATTGTCGAAGCAGGAGAATCAAACATTGGGCCGAAGAAGTATCATGTCAAAGATTGAACATCGGATCAAAGAATTGGATAATGTGCCGAAGGATGGATTTCATGCCATGAGTTCGAGCATCAGGCCGGAAGGATCGGGTATTGCACTAAAATATCGAATGTTGTGGGAAATCAACATGTCGATAAATCGGGCGATACATCGAAAGAAAGGATGATGCATCGAAGGTTTGGACAAAGTGTAGGATAATCAGATGACATGTCGGAATACTAGACAACATGCTGATTGCTTCGTGATTGTGCTAGATATGTGATTGAGTGGTTAAGTCTTCGTGATTATGCTAGATCGTGTTCATTTGGAGTCAAATTAAGTTGGTACTGGGCCGAAACTATGTCAACTTGATTAGGAGCCTATTGGGCATGAATCAGGACTGAATTGGACCTATTGGAAAGCCAATTTGGTGACATGAAGTTGGCATGGGTGGTGGTACCGCTAAGCCAGGCGATGGTACCACCTAGACAACTAGAAAGCACTATTTTGTGCTTTTATGGATCTTCTGACAGTAGTACCGCCTGTGGCTAGCAATGGTACCGTCAGGCGATCGTGGTACCACTTAGGCCAACGATGGTACCTCAAGAGCCCAGATTTCTGGGCTCTATTTGGTGATAGTATCACTTGGTGTCGACGGTGGTACCGCCAATACCCCAAAAAATCATGTATTTAAAATTTTGGTTCCAATTTTAAAGCTATTGGAGGTCTATAAAAACTCCACTCATTCTTGCTTGATGAAGCACAAATAAGTGTGAAAAAAAAGTGAAAAAGAGAAATAATCATTGAGGTTATAGTTTAGTAAACTCTTGAAAGAATTTGAGTTTCTTCCTTCTTGAGTTTAGATATTATTCTAAGGTGGTGTGAAGTCTTGTGTGAAAGAGTTTATAAAGGTTATCTCTTGAGATGGTAAAAGAAGAAGGGTTGTAATAAGGGTAGTTGATCTTTGCTCATTGGAAAGAAGATAGGTAGTGAAAATCGGTGGCCTCGAAAGAAAAGGAATCGGGAGTGGATATAGGTCGGGACGATCGAACAACTACAAATAGATTTGTATTTCCTTTCTTACTTGTCCTTGTTATTACTAAGTGATTTACTTTACTCACTAATTCTATTTACACTTTCACGTTAACTCATTTTCGATTCATATTCTCGTTCAAACTTTTTTAAATCGAATCTTTTTGCGATAGTACTAATTCACACCCCATTCCTCTTAGTACCATTATGATCATAACATTAGTGATTAAGGAAAATCACTTCATCTGCTACTAAATGTACAATATGGATTTGTCTTCATTCATTGTTAGAAGAATATAAACTTATCTCGTAGGATAAAATCTCTCTATCCGTTGTTGAGAGATTACTCCTTCGGATACTTGATATGCACTAATGAAATGATTAACCTTTGGATATATATTTATTTTACAATTGATTTATGGGGGATCATACTCTACTCAGTAATGCTAAAAAAAATTATTTTATTTTTATTTAAAAAAACCTCCTAATAGCACTAGACTATATTTCAATGGAGAGCAGAATTCCTTTACTGTTGGTTGGAATCAGTTGGATTTTATTCTTAAGTTGACATCACCATATTTCTCAAAAAATCTTATTAGTTACTTCCTTCTTATATTTTGAATAAATAACTTATACTAAATATTTATGATTTATATATATTAATAAAATGATGTTTATTTATATGACCCTTGATGTACTTATGAAAAGATATAGTAAAAAAATCATGATATGACATCTCTTTGTGGTATTAAAGTTTGATTTAGGGTTTATAGGTTTTCTAACCCTATGATTAATGTTGACTAATCAATGAATTACAACAGGTAAAGGACTGAAAGGGATTTTTTAGTATTACACCATTTCCATACCATATTATGAACCTTCAAAAAAGAGCAGCAGCAAATAGTCTGGACATCAGCAACTAGAAGCTTCAGATAATTAAGTTGTCATAAGATATTATTTATGTGAAAAAATTGATCATGTTTTCATCTCATATCTTATGGGACAACGTATATACTTCTTTCCCATAGAAAGATTACCCATAGAAACAACATTAACACCAAGCTCCATGACAAACATCTAGACAACAATAGTTAGGGCCTAGAGGGGATGTCAAGCGACGGTCTATATACTTACTGATCTAAAGTCTTATAATATCATTTGAAGTATAATCACACTATGTGGTATACTTGTTACTATGCTTATATATTCTGGTTCTATAAATTTTTTATATCACCTTGTTTTGTTATGAGACAATAAAAGAATCCTTAAGCAATGAGTAATGTATTAATGATACCAAGAGTGAAAACTTTCTAATAACTATCAAATATTTATAAAGTGTGTTGTTCCTAGTAAAAGTCATGATTTACTAGTAAACTTTATTCTACTAGAGTTTTAAAACATCTATACTATCTTGGGTAATGGATTGGATTTCAACCTATCATACAAGTGTCAATTATTTCATAAAGACTATTATTTTCTCACCCCCTAGATCAATCAATCATCTTTTTATTTTATTGGAATTTAAGAAAAGCTCCTGAAAAAGAATTTAAGAAGTTAGTATTAAAAGATATCCTTATTGTATAATATTTTTTAGATATTTTTTGGTCTGTCACCCGATAATTATATTAAATTTACAATTTATCTACTTAGCATAGGCACCTATTTATGAACCTCCATATAAAATAACACCAATTGAATTGAAGAAGTTAAATAAGTAGAGTCAAGAGCTTTTAGATAAGGACATTGTTCAACCAGTATATCACCTTAGGATGCCCCTATTCAAAATAAAATACTCAAGTATATTCGAAAATTGATTTTAAGATCTAAGTATCATTTGTATAAAAAACTATTATGAATTCTTAACAGTATTTTTAAGACTCATGAATGCATAACTACCTTCGTGGATCTTATATACAAAGTAATTTACCTCATTTTGATATATTTATAAGCGTGTTATTAACTCCAAAAGTAACACGATTGGATGACATTTTAATCAACATGAACATCATCTCAGTACAATTTTAAAAATCCTAAGATAAGGGAAACTGTATATCAAATCAAACATGTGTAATTTTTTTATTTAATAAAATTATGTTTCTCGATCATATAATTTTTTATATAAATATATTTATTGATCTTTTAAAGATATATCAACTGTGATGAATTGGACATGACCTTATGTGTTGTGAAGAGCAAAAACTTCTTGACTTTGATTAAATATTATAGAAGATTTATATAAAAAAATTTAAAATAATAACACGGTTATCAAGTTGATACAGAATAATGGGATATTCATTTCGAACGATAAATATCAACGATATTTTCAAAAACTGAAAGTAAATTAACTAATGCTCAGTGATTCTTTAGGAAGAAAAATGTTTTATGTTATACAATGAAACCTCATGACAAGAACTATCATACTTATGATTTAAAACTAACAAATAATTGAACTTCTAAAAAATTATGCTTTTAATATTGAAGGAGCATGAAAATATTTTGCATGAGGATCCTCAATGGAATGTTCAAGAGATTGAGAGGATACTGCATTACCTGCAACTATATCTATAACGAGAGACACAGACTCATGCTAAAAGAAACCCACCAATTCTAGTTCAGAAAACTAAATCCAAGTGAAATGTGAAGTAAATAAACAAGATGAGTACAGTAAAAATACATGTAGCCATGGGTTGTAAAAGTTAGCAACTACATCTTAAAAGCTAAGTCAAAGACCGAGCACAAGGAAATCCTACATGGCAGATTCCACTTCAGAGTCGGCATCAACAAATTCCGTGACCACATTGTTCCTCCCTCGTAAACGAGAGGAGATGTTGTCGATCACATTGTTCAGCTGGCTGATCTTTGAATTCAGTGTTTGACGGGTTTTCTGCTATCAAAAATCAAATTCATACCATTAGACAAGTCAACGAATAAATATCAAACTCATATGGTTGCTTGCAAGTCAATTTATTTATCACCTCTAACCCATCGTCATAATAAATCGGTCGCTTGGCCTTCTGAAATCCAGATTCATCTTCATTCAACAATGATCTCCTTATCTGCAAAAGCCAAAAAGAAGCCACATTTTCAGGAACTGAGGGTAGAGGAAGCAAAGCTAACTTTAGTGGCAAGTTAGATTTAGTGGCAAGTAAACGCAACAAAAATGTTAACAATGAAAATAAGGAACCTGAAAAAAATGAAAAACCTAGTAGTTCTACAGAAGGTACAGGGAAACAACCCATAGTTTTATGCATCTTACATGCATAGAAATACCATCATCTGTTCCAGAAATGCAGAGAATGTTTTATTTCTTTAGGATATAGGTAGCTACTCAATGCTATAAACAAGAAGATTCTGATGGAGAGGATTTTGTAGTTATATTGTGCTTTGCCTATCTGATGTTAGCCTAGGTTGTAACAAAAACATTAATCTATCACATCAATAATTATTCCATGTACTGGTCTTAATTCCAAAGAAAGACGATCTAATAACTAGCAAATTTAAAAGGAACATTAGTATCTTTGGGATGAAAACAAGAAAACAAGTTCCAGCTAGCAAAATATATCAAGCAGAAGCAGTGAAGAGCACAGGCTAGCACTGAATCCAGAGTTCTTTTCACATGATAAGTGAAATATGAATAATCTGTTCTGCAAAAAAGATTCATCACCTGCGGAGCAAATACATAAGAGAGTGTTCCAAAAATAGCTCCTCCTAAAAGAAAACCTGCAACAAAATCACCACCTCCACCTCTTGAACCATCACTGCATGTAAATAAAAAAAGTTCATGCTATTGTAAGAGATCGAAAACAACTGGACTGAAAAACACAAGTCAAAAACAGAAATTAAAACTATATCTCTAAGATCTTAACATGATAAAAATGACAGGTATATATCATGCATGCAACAATGATTCAATACGGCACATGCTGAAACTGAGTTACACAAAGTCCAAAATTATTGTGATTGAACCTCAAGTGTGCATTGTCAGGGCTAGAAAGCAACTATATTTGACACACAGTATAACTTATTCCGATCTCCAGTGACTTATACATAACAAGGACCACGTGTTCGATAATGCAAGAAACATATCTTGCAATTAAAAAAGACCGATAGGAACAAATACCAGAAGAAGCAAAAACCAATAGGTTATTAATTGATGTTGCAAAAATTAATCAAGAAGAAAATTTCACTGAACTGTTGAGCTGAACGCCACTTGAATCGGACCTGCAGACTAGGCCTTGTCCTTTCAAAACACTAATAATAAAACTAAAGAATGGTAAGACCAACACTAGACAACCATAATAAATGCATTGAGTTGTGTGTGTGCTTGTTCTCACTGGATGAGAATTTGATATGCCATCCAAAATCCTAAATTCAATGAAATTGGTCTAACAGCAGCCTAGAAGCACCAATTGTCCGTATATTACAGTGCCAAGAATGTGAACAAGACAGATTATGATGCTACTGATAATCTGTAAAATTAGAAAAGAAGACTGAACTGTCTTTGGCTATCAAGGAAACCAGGAAACCATGCTTCCCTGGTTAATGTATCGGAACTGCATAAAGAAATCCTAGCTATAGATAAAAGGAACTTTGAAATGCATTACCTACAACTATTTCTTTAACTCTCTTCAGCTATCAAACAAACCAGGAAACCACGCTTCCCTAGTTAATGCATCAGAACTACAAAAAGAAATCCTATAGATTAAAGGAACTTTAAAATACATTAGATAGAATTATTTCTTTCACTCCATCCAATTTCACCCCATTCCCTCAAGGAAAAACTAAAAGAAAAAAAAATCTTTGAGATATGATATCATAAACATCAGTAAACGATAATCACCTGTACTCAGCACGTACAAACAAATTTGGGCGGTTATCTCGCAGCTTCGATATCTTAGGAACAGCCAAATGAGAAGGATAAACACTTAAAGATTTAAGCTTCTCATTCTGTAGGCCACATTTCTTCGACTGAGCTATACCACCTAAGGAAAAGAGAAAAGCAAAACATAATCAACTTCAAGCAGATTATATGCTAATCTATCCATAATTCAACTCCATGTAACAAAACTTATGTTGTCTATATGATGTAAATGTTGTTCAGGTTAGTTCTAGAGAGAGATGATAATAGTAAAAATGATGAATAGGAAAGACTGAATGACTTAGCTCAAGTTTTGGGTATAAACAGAAGCTAAAACAAATAATATAAATAGTTATATATAATCACATTTCATAGTTTAATTTGGATTCAAAATCTAAATAATAAAATGAATGAATGTATGTATGTATGTATGTATATGTGTGTGTATATATATATATATGTGTGTGTGTGTGTATGTGTATATATATATGTATGTATATATATATATATATATATATATATATGTGCGTGTGTGTGTATGTATATGTGTATATATGTGTGTGTATATATATGTGTGTATCAGTGATTTAAAAAGCGCTAGATGCCAAAAGGCGCCAGGGTCCCAAAACGCCCGAGGTGCTAAGCGCCCGCCCGAGCAAAGCAAGACGCTAAAACATATAATACAATTAATAAATATGATTATTTAAATAAAAATATGATATTAAATTAAGAAAATCTAATACAAACTACAAAGTCATAATGTCAAATTAACAAGTCTCAAAATTCAAAACAATAAAGTTTTACATCAAAGTCACTCATCATAAACAATATACTGTTTAACACACTGTTAACAGCAAATTGTTAACAGTATATTGTTAAGTGTTAACAATACTGTTAATAGTATATTGTTAACCGTACATTAATAGTATGTTGTTAATATACATCAACAGTATACTGTTAACAATGCATTAGCAATATTTTGTTAATATACAGTATACTGTTAATATACTGTTAACAGTATATTGTTAACAATAAATTAACAATATATTGTTAATAATAAATTAACAGTATACTATTAACAGTAGAGACGAGGCAAGGCAGCTGACCTGACTGAGAGCGAAAGCTGCTTACTAAGAGCAGCAGCAGCAACAACAGTGAGCAACGACAGAGGCAGCGGCAACGATATCAGAGAAATGTTGGCGGCATAATCGTGATTCGCGAGTGAGATTAGGGTTGAGGAAGCATATATCGGTGCGTTAGTTGGTTCGATTGAACCAACTAACGCAAATGCAACCCTGGTTTAACCCGGGCGCTCACCCGAAGCGCCTGTCGCTTGGGCTCGGGCGAGTGCCCAAGCGACGCCTCTTTGAAGCGCACCGCCTGGAGATTGAGAGAGGTGCTCGGGCCTCACCTCGGGCTTAGGCGAGCGCCCAAGAGCCTTTTGCAATCACTAGTATATATATATGTGTGTGTGTGTGTGTGTGTGTATATATAGTTTTTTTTTCTAATGTCCAAATTAATCATACTTCCTGCCTTGGTCCAGTTCAGTTCAGTCAAGTGGTTTAAACCAAATTGTGAACACCCAAGTCAACCTGAAAGAAACCTTCTCTCTACTATGCCATACTTATATCCTTTGACATGCAAGAACCCATTATATAATTGATGTCAATTGAGCATAAAGGTTTTGTTTTGCCAAAAAGCCAGCAGATATTTCCGATCGGTTTAGATTCCTAAATTATTTCTAACAACGATTAGGGAAAATAAACAAATATAATTAACCTTCTTGCATCGTGTGTCTTCCCTCAATGTTTGAGGAGCATTAAGGCTTTGTTTTTGCCAACTTTATAGATGTACAAGTCTATCAGCTACACTTCAAAGAAAGTTCTAAATTAACAATTAGATATAAGGTTCGCAAATTCGCCCTAGAGACTTTACATGGCGGATTCACAAAGACAAACTTTATGCTGCCTATGAACCCAACTTTTTTTCAAAAACAATCAGTTCATCAGATTTTATCATCCTTATAAGGTGAAGTCTCCACTGGAAATGAAATATGTATTGTAGGAAAATTTACAGTTTCTCAAAATCATTTTCCATTTAGTTACTTCTTTAACATGAAGTTCTGTTGTGTGCCCAAATCGGGTCAAACATTCAGATCTTAAAGCAATAAACCCACCACAGAAAAAAGATCAACAAAAACTGACAAAATGCTGGGATCAAATCAACAAAAGATATTCTTATGATGCCTTAGATTCACAATCTAAGAACAACAAACAGGCTAAAAAAAATCAAAGAACGGTATAAAACTGAAACACATTTCAGAGATCAACGAACGAGATCTCAAGCATCAGCACTACGACGCCAGCAAATATAAGGGGCGGAGCTACATCTCCCGCCACATCGCCACGGTCGAAGAAGCAACAACAATATCTACCCAAAGAAAAATCAAAATACGCACCAATCGATGGAGAAACCCAAGCTATTCGGAACCCAAACGGAATCTACCCGAGGAACCATAAAAATCAACTGGGCAGACGCCGCACAATATGCACAGAAGTGAAATCGAATAAACGACTCGGGGCTCACCGGTTAGGAAGGGAGTCGCGAAGGAGGCAGCCATCGCCATAGGAAGGGGAAGAGACGGGGGTTGTGCGCTCGCCTTGGCGTTTGTGAGCCTTTCACAAGGGGGATGCCGGCGACGAATCCAGCGTTCCTAAAATACCCTTGATGAGGATTGGCCCGGAAAACGCCAGGATGTGATTGAGACCGTCTGATGGTATCTAAAGGGCCTGCGGTTTATCCTTGATGGGTATTTTTGGGTCTTTGTAGGAAACAAAATGGGCATAACAAATTTGATAGCGTAGCTAGCTCGATGATACCAAGACCAGATTTGATGATATTAGTATGCAAAAAAATAAATAAATAAATACATTTATATTTAATATAGAAAGATTACTCGTGTCATTTTGTTGATATATCAACCATGCATGATTGATACAGCAATAGTGGACATTTGAACTGACGGATGAATCATTAACAGCTTTATATATAATATCTTGCACATAATTATACAAACACTTATAAGTGGATCTATTGCACTACAAAAGCCTTAAAAGCATATAGTCATTTTTATTTAGACAAGATATTTAATTAAATCATCTGAATCCCATTTGCTAAATTGATAATTGAAGAAATTTTTATTGGTCATGCTCGTTATGTAGTCTTGTAAGGTCTCGATAAGTGGATTTGACATACTTGAAAAAAAAAAAACTATAGTTAGATTTGAATCATCATCGACCAAGGAAAATCAAAATATCATATAATAATAGTAAAAAATATTTTTTTATAAAATAAAAATTATATAGGATCATTTTACTCATTGCCACCTTAATAAGAACTTAAAAAAAGAAAATATTGAATGCACTAATATAAATATGAGATAAATTCTCGAAAAAGAATCTTAGCTTTAAGATTATTTTTTTTTTTATAGCATAGTAACTTAAAAAAATTTCGTAGTACGCTCCTTCATGCATGAGAATATCATTTTACCTTTGACTTCATCGCGTCCATCATCGTCTTTATCTTGTATTATCATCCTTATTTTTGTGGACCAAGCTAGCCCGTGTTGGACCTGCCCATGCCTTTGCGGACTCCATTGCTCCCCTACAACCCAATCCCTCCCCCGCCCTACGCACGAACCTACCCCCATGTGTCTTGCCCTTATCATTCTCACATGTGGCATAAGCGGTTGCTAGGTCCTATCATCCTAATTCCCCTCATCTTTGTCCCATTAAAACTACTATTGCATTCATAAAGCCTCACTCACCCCTATTGAACATGCTCTGGTATGTCTCGCCCTCGTCGTCCTAGCTCATGACATAGGTAACTAGCACCAGAGGGGCATACGAAGGGTTACTAGCGAAGGAGGGGGTTGTACCTATGGAGGCAGGGACGGGTCTAACGAGACTAAGGAAATGATAATTAGGACGATAGAGGCCAATGACTGATTATGTTGCGATTGAGTACAATGAGGACGAAGTTTGCATAAGTAGGTCTCATAAAGTCAATGGGGTCCATAAAAAATAAGGATGAGTCGAACGAGAGCTAATAAGGGCCAATGGCAATAATACTAGGTGAAGGTAGTGCCCAATAGGAATAATTTTATTATTAAGAAAAAGAAGAAGTATTGTAAGAATTTTTGAAAGTTTAGATGTCAATTATTTTTTTTATTTTTTTAAGAATTCATCCTTTTAATAGTCTTTTTTTATTTTCTTAACTCACAGGTTAGATTAATGTATATTTTTAGTGTAAGATAACCAACTCTAATAGTAACAAATAATATATCAAAATTTTTACTAAGTTGGTTAGCACATGTTAAGTCATATTTTGATTATGCAAGTTGAAAGCTGTTTGAGTCAATCTTAAGCTCAACTTTGTTATTTTGATTCAAACCCTACAAGATTATGTCGAGATACTCCCATTAATTGATTGGCTATCGAGATATTAGCTATCTAGCGTTAAAGTATCCATCGCTTTGGCATCGAAGCATCGATCATCTAACATCTAAGTGTTAGCCACATCATACCGCAATTGTGACATTATAACAATCTCATAATGTTCTAAGCCCTTAATCTAAATTAATGTAAAAGGTGTGAAAACTTTGATACATCAAAATTGTACGCGTTCAACGTTAGATTAGTGCGACAGATACACAACCATCAAATATTAATATATGCAAGTTTGTAAATAACAAATATAATATTTTGAAGCTTTGCATGCATGTACCAAATTTGTCACAGAATTATAATAAATCAAATCAAGAGATAATTATGATTTATTGTTGTTATCATTGTCATCGTTACAATAATTAATTCATATCCATTTAAATATTGTTCTAATTATAAGATGAAATATTGTTTTGAAGACTAAAAATATGTGTTAAATATGGTGAATACTTGAATGGGATTAAAACGAGCAACAAACTTTAAGTCTATGCGGAAAAAATGGAGCTGAGGGATTACTTAAAGTAAACATATGTTTAAATTTTAGTTTAAATATGAAAGCAAATTTTTTGATATTTATTTGTATATTAAAATTCAATTAATTTTTTGAATGCTATTTCGAAGTTTTGCAAGGGTATAAATGTAAACAAGCTCGCTGCTCTTTCTGGGCCTTCCTCCATTCGTCGTCGTCGTCGTCTTCCTCCCGGGAGTGGGCATGGCTTGATCGCCTCAAGGCCAAAACCTCCCACACTCGCACGGAAACCCTTTCGACATACGCCACGAAGATGGCGCCGATCAACAGCAACAACATCCCCATCACCGAACTCTTCTGGTCTCTCCTCGACAAAGCCGACCGCAAGTTCTCTAGGGTTCGCGATCTCCCCATCTACGGCCGGAATCGGTGAGCCAAGTCCCCTCGTTCCTGCTTCTCCTTCGTGGCCTCCGGTGGTCACCTCGATCCCCAATCCTTATTTCCTTCTTGAATCGTTTCAGGAACGATGCGGATCTCCACAAGGCGTTCAAGATCTATACCCAGCTCTGGAAGCTGCAGCAGGAGCACCGCCAGAAGCTGGTGGAGGCGGGGCTCCGGCGGTGGGAGATCGGTGAGATCGCCGCTAGGATCGCCCAGCTCTACTACGGTCAGTACCAGCGGACGAGCGACTCGTCCTACCTCGCTGAGGCCTACATCTTCTACGAGGCCATCCTCAGCCGTGAGTACTTCCGGGACAGCAGCGGAAGCCCGGCGCAGCAGGACATGGCTCTCGCCAACAAGCAGCTGAGGTTCCTCGCCCGGTTCCTCATCGTCTGCCTCGTTCTCGGGCGGCGGGAGATGGTCGCCAAACTGGTCGGGTTGCTCAAGTCAATGGTGGATGAGTGCAAGAAGAGCTTTCAGGTAGGCCTAGATTAACAAAAGAATGTTCCGATTGCCAAACATGGATTGGTATAAGTAGACACATTGTGGATGTGGTCATTCTTGATGTTTTTTGGTTGGTTTAGAATGGATATGATCTGAGTTCTTCTTAATTGATCAAAATCATCAAATATTTCAAAGTGAAGTTGCCATAAACATCACATCTCATGGTAAGATCATATGGATCACGTATTGCTTTAATCACAAGGATCGGATATAAGTAAGGCCCTGTGGTTCTTCTTAGGTTGAACCTTCTATTGCTTTGAGAAAGCTAACTTCGTCATTAAGATTAGATATATGGCCATCTGATTCTTCTAATGTTGAATCTATTATTTCGAGCAAAATTTTCTTCTTTCTGGTGATTCTGTTAGGATCTAAAAGTCATCAGCTGTCAATTTTATTGAAGCAAATGGTGATCCTAATAAAGTGTCTTATAGGTCTTTGATATTTGGAACTAGGCCATGATGTTCTGATTGTTCTCAAGCAACAAATTTTGGTTCTAATGCAAAAAGTAAAGGAATTTCTTTGCTTGCTAAAATATCGCAATAAGCAGTCGATAATATTCTGTGTTGTGTTCTTTGTAAAATGCAGGAAACAGAATTCAAAGAGTGGAAGCATGTGGTTCAGGAAATAGTCAGGTTTCTAAAAGTTGATACACCATTCATGAACATGAGGCCTTTAAGATATAGCTTTCTCTTTGATGTGCATCCAGATTCTCTTCCTATTGTGGCTTCTAGCTACACCAAGAGGAATCTGGTTTTACGCGACGTGATTCTGAGCAGCTTTCATAACAATGAGGTAAATTGTGCTTATATTTCCTGTTAATCCTCCTTCAAGTGTCATGTTACGCTCTTGAAATACTTTAGAAACAGTAATGACTAATGGCTAATTTGCTTTATGTGACCAGGTCAAGTTTACCGAGCTGACTCTGGATACTTTCAGGATGCTTCAGTGCCTGGAGTGGGAACCATCTGGTTCATTCTCAACGAGGAGTGGAGCTGACAATAGTCATTTTGGAACTGGGACAAATCGTGTCAATCTATTGCAAGATATTAGAGATCATACATTGCCGCCTAATCCAAGAAAACTGATGTTGTATCGGCCTTCTGTCACACATTTTCTTATGGTGAGTTTATCAGTGCTATCCCACATTTGCATCTTCTTCTTCACCAATACCTTCTTTGCAGGTCCTTTCGACAATTTGTGAAGACCTCCCTCCTGATGGGATCATGTTAATATACTTCTCAACTGCAGGTTAAACTGTAATTCCATTATGAAATCATAGTTTCATTTGCTATGAAAGACAGCTAATTTGTTTCATCGTCAAATATTGCAGGAGGACCTGCAATAAGTAATCCTGTATCATTAGTTTCTGAAATTTCATTGGATGCTGCTGAGAAGATTGGAGAAAACTTTAATAATCCTGAGATGTCCTCCCCGGTGAGACCCCCACATGGCAGACCTACCCATGCATCCATTCAGAACAAGGAGAGCCACATTGCTGGTTCTGACCAACAGGGTCGCTTGTGGTTTGGTTCTCGTGGAAATGGAGGTACCTTTTAGTGTCTTTATCTGACATTACCAACAATTGTTTATTTAGTCATCAGTCATCAGATCTATTTACAGGAATGGCATAATTGCACACAAAATGCTCATTCACCTTATGCAATTACACCTTGATAATCAAACTTGCTGGCAGTATTGTGTTATTATAATTGTCTTGAGACCTGTTACCGTATTTAGTATCAACAACTTTTTTTTTCTCTTTTTCTCAGGTTCAAACTTCATTTACCCTTGCGATTTGATTCCATTTACAAGAAAACCAATTTTTCTGGTGATTGACAGCGACAAAAGCCAAGCATTCAAGGCAGGGTTGTCAGCTCAAATGTTCTCTTTGACATTCTGGGACTCGAAAGACTAATGCACACATAATTTTCTATTTTAGTTAAATGAAGTGTTATGTTATCTTTCTGTTCTTACAAAATGAATTGTAAATATATCACTAAATTCAGGAATTAATTGCTACAGATGGAAATATGAGGTGCATGTGGATAAACAGCATAAAATACTATGACATTAGGAAAGAGCAATATTATTGTTTTACATATGAGAGACTTTTAACCTTATTAGTTTAATTGAAATATCAAGGAATGTCAATCAGATATGAAAGACAACTAATAACTGCTGCATTTGAATGAATTTTTCATGATAACCTAGTTGATTAAGACTTCAGTTTGTTTGTTTAATGTGTCTCTTTGATTTATAGTTCATCTTAGTCATTGCATAATTTTGTCTCTACTCTTAATATGCAGTTATGAGGTTCAATGTTCCTTCAGTCATACATGAAGAGTGAGGCCTCATGTTAGTACTCATCGTTGAACATGCTTTTGCCCTGTTACATAATATTATAAATTATAATTCACAACTATTAGCCGAAAGGAAGCGAACTCATTGGTAACAAGAAAATTCTATTAATTACTCAGCTTAATTTTACAAGCTCCAATTTCAACTAAAACATATTCTAGGACTGTTGTTTGCATTGGTGATTACCACATTTTTACAATCGATTAAATCAGATTTAATCAAATTTCTGCCTTTTATTTTTTGAAAACGTTCTTATAGGGTGCTTTTGGCAGGTTAATACAAATGCGATAGGTTCAGTTGTAAAACTTCCGCTGAAGCTGGGACAAAGTTAAAAAGTTTGGTCTTAGGAAAGTTTTTTACCTTCCTGTGACATTTCATGGGTCTGAATTAAGAAAAATAAGGAAAATTTTCTTATTTGTGGTGTTCTTCATCTTTGTACGAGTGATTATAGAAGGATATGTCTCATGCTTTCTTGCTTAGAAATAGCCGGTATAGATTGCAGAATCTGTTTCTATCAACAAAAAACTAGAAGTTCGCATTTATTTCATGCTACCTCATCTGTGGTGTTCAAACAGTAACAAAGTTAAATTGTAAAATTTCTCCAAATCTAGTTTTTCATTGTGTCTTATGGTCCTGGACTGAAGTGTTTGTTACTCTACCATCCTTTGCCTTGAATTGTGCTGTTTGTTTGATATTTATGACAACATTTTATACAGGTTATACATGGAGCTGAGAAAGGAGAAACAACAGCTATACTTCTTTCTCCAAGTTCTAGACCTCCACCGTTGACATCTTCTGGTGAGTACGCTCGTTTTCAAAATGGGAGCCAATTCACTATGTTCCTCACAGCTCCAGTGCAAGCTTTCTGCTTCTTGATTGGTATTTCTGGCACGAATTTTGATAGGGTATGCCATTTAGTCTTCTTGTATCTTTATGCTAGTATTTTGTTTTTCACTTCTTAGTAACTTGTTTTTATTGCTTTGGCGCTAAGAAATGCAATTGTTTCAGGATAAATATGACAAGGCTGAGAAGTTACTGTCATTTTCATTGAATGAATGGGAAAGAACTTTAATATCATCAAATGGGCTACATCCAGTTTGGATTGAAGTCTTGGGTGACCCATTTTTGAGGCGGCTTCTGCTCAGGTCACCTTTTGGACTGTGGAAATCAAACTATAAATATATCATTGATTTCATACTTTGATACGCTCTTGGCATCCGCTTCATGCAAAATGACCTATCAACTCAGTTGGATTCCGGCCATAATTATGCATATTTATCGATCATTAGTCTATTTTTTGCTAAAATCCCAGTGATTCTGTATAATGCAGAGACCATTAGTTGCCTAAAGAAAAGTAATTGTTATTTATTTGACTCAATTTTCCTGCATTTAAATCATAACTATCATAGCAAGCATTCTGATGTCTGTGTGCTGCATGTTTATGTCATCATTTTCTCATACTTACATTGCATAGAAATTTATAATTTATCTGATGTCAATTAATAAGGTGACATTTCTTTGTTTGGCTTTATGTTTGTTGTTGCAGATTCATTTTTTGCAAGGCTGTTCTTGCACTTTATGCGCCAACAAGGCATCGGGAGGAATTCCTCCCTGACTGCCTACCTCATTTACCAGACACGGTGAATCCAGAGAGCGCTATTTCTCAATCTGCTGTAATGCAGCTTGCCGATTTCCTTGGTGTCGCCAACCAGTTTGTGTTTGTGCAAGGGATTGTGCCATCAGTTTGTGCTGATAGGATCATATCTTCAAATGCCCAAGAATGCCATCTATCAGATGCTAATGGGAGCTGATGAGACAAAACATGCACACAAAAAAAAGGTAAAAAAGACATCTGATCTTTTTGGTTAGTAGTTGCATCAGCTGAAAGTGGGACTTGAATGAGAATATGCTCAATCATATCATTTAATATATGTCAATCTAGAGTCTCATTTCCATGCAGCTAAAGGATGTTGGGAACACAAAATTGCAAGGGCTTGGATCTTTGGACTGCAAGTGTTCTTAGAGGTCCTTCTCTTTCAAAAACTTAAATGTAAAACTTGGTTGTTACTTTAGAAATGGATATGATGAGCTGCAAGAAACCATTTTGTTGCCTTTATATATCGTAGTCGTCTTGATTTGAGCTTTTGCCAGTAATTGTTTGTTGCTAACTCTCGGCTCGAGCAGCCTGCCTTGATGTACGTACTAACTGTGTATTGTCGTCACCCCCTCTCACCGATTTGTCTTGAGCGGTATACAACACGGCTTAGTAATGCTCTGTTTTCACTTCCTTCATCTTTGGCTCCTCTTTGTGTGCGTTTTGTGCAATACATTTCTTGCCCAACATCGTTGTTAATATTTGTTACTGCAGACTGTGTAGGCTGTCGTCAAAGGTTTGGAGCCAATAAATCCATCCAGCTCATGTTTATAACAAGTCAGATGTCGGGAGACTCATCATATAATATAAAAATTATATGATGAGTCTCATGCTGGGAGGATTTAGAAAGTAAGAAAGTATTTAGGAGCTTTAAAATCGAAGGGAGATAATATAAAAATTATTTTGAGACTCATGTTGGGAGGATTCAGAAAGTAAGAAACTACAGTAAGTTTAAAAATTATAAATCTTAATTTATAAGTATGTGATGAATGTATTATGATTAATTTTATTTTGATGATTGATTTAGGTCAAATCAAATTAATAGATCAAAAATTGATTTATAAGAATTTGATGAGTATAATATTATTAATTTTAATTCAAATATTTTGATCAATGACTTGGATCAATAGATCAATTAGATCATCAAGCCCTGACCCTCCTGATAACCTAGGTATTTATATAAAGTGATTAGATAAGACACTCAAAGGTTCAATTAAATTATTTATATTTTTAAATATATTTATTTTTATTATAAGTAAAAAATAAAAGAAAATATATTCTCTTATGATATTTATTATACGTACGTATATTCTATACTTTTAACATAATTTTAAAAGTTTCATTAAACATATGATTGGATCAAATTGACCTACTAATTCAACTAATAATAACATAGCACTGTTTGATTCCGATAATTATGAAGTATGATTAAGATGTCTATTCAAAGAAAACACACGTGGCAATTAGTTGGTGAGGAATGAATGACAAGGTTATCGAGGAGACCTACGGATTAATGTTTGATTTCGAATAATGATGATGTCTGATTAAGATATCTAATGAAAGAAAACACATGATCAGTTGGCAAAGAATGCAACTTATGCTGCGTTTAAGAACATATTTCTATTTTTAATGTGCATTTTGATAAAAGAGACTTTGTAATTATAGAACAATTTGAGTGTTTAATAAATGATAGATTAAAATTATATTTTAAATATATATATCGATGTCAGTTTTATTTGATAAAATTATATTTCAAAGATTCATTGAATAAATATTATATAATAAATTTATCTTTCTAATATTTTTAATATATTTTTAAAATTAAATACATATATTAATACCTAAAATAAAATAAAAATGTATAATCTTACAACAAAAAAAAATTTATATGACCAATACTTTAAAATTTATATTAGGATCCTAAAAATGTTGATGTTATCCTGAAATGTAATATCCAAGTTAAATACGATTTAAAAAAGATTTATCAATCACTAATTTATATTTAAAATACATATTGAACTGGACATTTTAAAGATATTCTAAAACACACACCCATATCGAGAAGTCAACGACGCATGATAAATGCAACTTAGAATAATAGAGAACAGCCCAACACTATACCTCGGCCTAAACAGTAGTGCCATATTGCTACCGAGTGGGGGCCAATCGTTGATTACTTGTTTTGAACCATTCTTCAAGTCCCTCTCAACAAAGATCTTGAAGTTTTTTAGGCATGGGTTGAGATATTATTGCCCTATCGAAAGTTAAAAAGACCAATATTTGTTACCGTGTGCATCAATAGGGCGTAACAATGTTATATAATCCTTGTAAAGATATCTTCGTGGTTAGTACACATAATATATGTTTGTGTTATTATCTAATATCGAATCACTGATGCTATAACCTCCGTGAAATCACGTCATGGTCTCTTCAAAGCTAAAAAAATATAAAACGAATTAGAGAAAACGTTTCACACGGGATTTACAAGTAATCATTTTAGCAAACACTTTATAGTCAATACAAATTATAACCATGAACTTCACAAACTTTGAACGATCGCACACAAAGGATCATGGTTCATTACATATCGAAGTCCCCACAAGTATCAACGTGACACAACTCTCATTTATCGATCTAAGAGGACCACTAAAGCTAATCAAATTAGAACTTTCAAGCCTACTACTAGCCCGCTACTTGCTGTACAAAACATAAACAAAAACAAAAATATATGGATATCAACATCCTCTAACTTATGCCAAAAGCGCTAATGTCGCTGGAATTCAAAGAATAGAATCTAAATTACTTTCATCCTACATGAAGTCCAATATCAAGAGAGATCCTTGAACGTTTCCCTTCAACTTAAAAATTTTGTATTTCCAAGATGGGTATGGTATAACTCTAAAAATATGTTTGTATTCATCTTTTATAGTCAATCATTTGTTTACCATGAGAAATTAAAGAAAGACTAAATATAAAAGATATAATACAAATATGCTATCACACACTCTCTCCTCTTCCCATATTCTCCATAAGAGTATTTTTTTTCTTAGCCAAAATTTTGGATCAAAGTGGTCCCTCGTATAGACGTTTATTTGATTTTCAATATAGTTAAACTATACAAAGATAACTTAAAAAATCAAAGACACCCTTATACTATAATATGTTAATCAAATATACTTCATGTACTATCATTATCAAATTTATCCCAAGAACGTTAATACAATGGTATTAAGCGATAAAAAAATCATAAAAAAAGTTAGTCTTTAACTTACAGCATTATTTAAATTTGTTTTATACTTTAAGTTTGATTGATAATGATTTTTATTTATTATACACTTAATTATTTTAAGGAATTAAAAAGTCAATCTCCTAAAAATTGTAATGTATAGGATTGTTATGATTGTTTACTTCTTTTAAGTGTGATCAAATTTCGACAGCATCTCCCATAAAACTTGAATATATTCTATTTATAACCAATCATAGAACTTACAAAGAATAATAAGATATAATCAATTGATTGAATCATCATAAAGTCAGAAACCTTGCGAATTAAACATGTCATACAAACATCTTATGTACCTAACATGTCATACAGAACCCAACGACGATAGTGACGTTGTAACAGAGGAACTGAGATCGTCGTAGTAGAGGAGAAGAGAGACATAGTAGAAAGACGAAGGGAAGCCGAGATCAGAGTAGCAGAAACCAACGTCGACAAAGATGAAGAGAGGCAGGGGTAATGAAGATTGTATAAGAAAGACAGAGAGGGGAAGATGGGTTAGGGCTTGAAGAATATTTAGTTTTAATCACCAAATCAAAAATAACTCACAAATTATTTTACCTAACAACGTAACCTTATTTCTAACAGAGGGAGCCACTTTGATGCGAAATCATAGTAGGAGAGTCATTTATACAAGTTTTAAAATACGATGAGTGATTTTGATTTTGAGACATAGTAGAAGGGTCAGTAAGAATTTAAATCATTATTTTACTTAATGACGTAATCTTATTTTTAACAAAGGGGGTCACATTGATGCGAAAGCATAGTAGATGAGTCACTTATATGAATTTTAAAGTAGGAAGAGTTGATTTTAATTTTGAGTCATAATAAAAGGATTTGTGAGTCATAATAATTTAGTTTTTTTATTTGTTGCTGATGTCTTTGACATTTACCGTGACATGGCAGCCGCATGTCGAGCTCCATTGGAAGACTAACATTCCCCGTATCAATGTGTATTTAAGAGACTAAGAGTTCAGAGTCAGTTGTTTAAAGTGTATTAGCTTCTTGAAGAGATATATTTATGTGTAGGAGTTGTGATAGCTAACAGTGATCATTTTAAAGGTTCGTTGTCATTTTTCGGGTGTTTACCTAACTCATCTAAATTGGGTTTCCAATTGAAAAGTATGTACCCTTTGACGTTGTGTCTCTCAAAGTAACATTTTACTTGAAGTATTCTGCTGAGATTTGGTGGATCCATTCTCCAACTACTACTATACATATGAGTATACTTGTTTTGTGGGACAAGGTTACACTATATTATTATTATTATTATTATTATTATTATTATTATTATATAGAATACTGCACAACATAATTAATATAAGCACTGACGACCCCGCGAGAGTTAAAATTCTACTCCGTTCCTTTTTCCTGTGTCAAAGTAAGTTGCTGCAAATATATATATATATATTGGACGTAGAAGAGTGCACTTGCGAGGATGGCTTGTTGCCGAAGGAATGGATGCGAGTGAGTTCATCCACCACCCCCACTGAGCAACTAATCATAAGACTATTTGTTGCAGAGAAACTGACTGAAGAGAAGAACACTTGCTTCTTTGTCATCGTCTGAGGTTGCAATGTGAGACCACACGTTAGTCTTCTTCCACAGAGACAACTGTCTCTTTCATCTTATACATATTTTGTTCTTCATCGTTGGTCGTCTCCTACTCCACTGCCTAATTGTCAAACATTAAACGGTTCATCAAATGTTTTCAGGCATTCATTTCCATGATGTTTGTTAGCTCTCCTCAAACAAGGACCGGAGGAGGGTGTTCTTCTATTTCCAGCTGAACATAACATGAAATAATCTCAAATCCCAACATCCACCCAAAATAATAATAATAATAATAATAATAATAAAGATGAACACAACCAGTGTTTTCTGCATCACAAAGTCATCTACCACCACCACCACTTCTCTTCCTGCGTGAGTGGTGCTTTCCTTGAGCTGTCGCTCCCTCCTATGGTGGGTGCATTTAACCATGGCGACATTTGACTGCCATGACGGATAATATGATTAGAGTTGAGATGGGCTACAGATTTGAAGCAAGCATTAAGTATATATACATATATATATATATAAAGATTCTACTTACTCTATGATTTCTTTCCAGCCAAAATCGTCCAGGTTTAGGGCATCCCAAGCCTCAAAGGGTGGCGGGGTGGGCGTGTTGGTAGATCCCTCGAGAGAGATGGTCTCGTTCTTACTCATGTTCTCCGGAGATGAAACCAACGAAGGTGTAGTAACTGATGCCGGGAACGTGCCGGAGTTTGTACCACAGTGTTTGTTCATCATCATACTCTCCAACCTTGAATCGTCATCTGTAGATGAAGGTGTAGCTGTATGTCCACCATTCGCGGAAAGGGTTTGCTGACCCACCGGCAACAAACTGGGAAGACGGAGCGATCCGTTGACGAGACTCGAGAGCTGGGGGGTGAAAGCGAAGGTATCGTTCGCTTGGTGGTGGTTCTTAGGAACAGCTGATCCGAGGAGACGGCTGAGGTCCAGATTTGAAGCGGGACTACTGCAGGTAAGGAGCCGAACGAGGTTCTGCACCAAATGCAACTCGATCAAGCGTGCAGCATCTACTTGTAGCTGAAGGGAACTATCGAGATCGGTTCTTGGCTGATGCGTCACGGGGTCGATGCCCATCTGCAGCAGCTTCTTCCTCAGAGTGGTGTTCCAAAAGTTCTTGATCTCGTTGTCGGTCCTTCCGGGCAAACAGGTGGCGATGGTCGACCACCTTCAGTTGGAGAAGACGATGGAGAATTGCTCAAGACCCAAACCACTGCGACCAAACAAGTGAAAGAAGAAAGCCGTACCTGTTGCCGAGAACAGAGTGGAGTTGGATGATGAGCTTTTCCTCTTCGTCTGTGAACTTCCCCCTCCTGATGTCCGGGCGGAGGTAGTTTGTCCAGCGCAGCCTGCAGCTTTTGCCGCACCGGTTGAGGCCGGCGAGCTTGGGTAGCCGCCGCCAGTTCCCCTGGCCGTGCTTCTCAATGTAGTCCGTCAACTTCTTATCCTCGTCAGGCATCCAAGACCCCTTCTTGACGCCGTGCTCATCGCAACATGGTGGCCTCCCCATGCTTCCTACACCGAGGAAAAAGGGAAAGAGAACAGCAACAACAAAACCAGTTAAGGATCCGCCTTAGGGTTACAGAGCGTTAGGTAGCGTCCTATCTACCGCATGAAGCTGAGAAGAACGGTAAGTACCCTGAGAGTAGGAGGAGGAGGACAAGGTTTGGGGTGCGGGTATGAGCTTGCTTTGGCTTTGGGGATCACAATATATTTATAGAGGGGGATTAATCTTGTCTTGTCTTCCAGCCAAAACAACATAATAAATAATAATGGAAGACTTTTTTAAATGGGGAGCCCTACTGACAATGGTCAGTCTTCCATGTATGGCCTTTAATTATCGTGGTGAGGAGCATGGAAAGAGCCTGCAAATGGAAGCTTTGAGAAAGGGATATCACTATAATCCCACGTACGACATAAGCCCTTCCGACGCGGGGGATTCTTTACGAACTCCTGTGAGTCTTAAACTAAGTAGGGCTTCTTTTGGCAGTTTCGCAGTGACAAGTCTACAGGGTTTCGTGTGCCATCGTCAAATAGCTAGCTAGCTACAAGAGGAGGCGAACGAGGAACAGCGTCTCTTCTTCTTCCTCCTCATGCAGCGGTGGGACTCCGACGAAAGGAGGCCACCTAATTGGCTGGCCCGCCCGAGTTGGGGACACATGAGGCCGCAGCAGCGAAAACGACGTGGTTTCGCCCACAGAAACATGCATGGTTTGAAGGACGACTGCAACGACACAGCTCTCGTCGAATACATGTTTATTGGGTTACCACCAATCATCTTCTAAGGATGATCGTAGGTTTTTGTGCTACGTCTTCTGGTGTTGTGATATTATTAGGTTTTCACAGAGGAGTTCAATGTTCGGGATGAAGAAATATGGTAGATTGATTAAGCAATAATAAACAGGGAAACGTTCATACGTTTACAGATCTTCTAGTTATTCGTGATCTACTTAGATTCGATTACGGTTAAGAATCGGAACTAAATCGAGTCAATGATTCAATAGTTTCGAATTAGAATTAGAATGATTTCAAGTTTGGCTTAATATTATCCAAGTAATCAATCCATCAAGTTACTAATAATACTATACGAGCTTGATTACCACCTTAACCATGTCAACTCTATGTATCTTCTCTGAAGAAAACTTCCAATCATCATCATGCTATAGTTGCACTAATTACTCTAATATCGAGCACGACGCCTTTAAGAGTCAACAGCAGAGGTCATGGAGGCTTTTTGCCATCTTCTTCTTCTTCTTCTTCTTCTTCGTCGCTGCAACTGTCAATCACAAGGTCTCATGCACTTTGGATATTCTCTTTCTTGTGATGGGAGCCAAGAAAAATTCACACACCACCTTAATCATTGTGAGTGAAGCATCGAGAAGAGAGACCTATCGAGAAGAAACAACTGAGGCACTTTCTTTGAAGTACCAAAATGAACTGTTTCAGTACAGGTTTTACACTAATGTATATGCCAGAATGCTTCCTGAGCACAAGTTGGTAGAGATTTGGTGGAAATGGAGGAGTTGTAAGTGTGCATGAACGAACTGAGATCCATATATATGTCAAAATAAAGAGGACAAAGGAATCCAGAGTCAAAACCCATGGGATGCATCCTTGTTGAAGGCTGCAAGAAGCCATGTTGCTTCTCCTCCTGCTGCCATCGATTGTTCATGCCATATCGCAAGGTTTCTTCGTCAAACTCGTGCTTTCAGGGGTCAACAAGGTTCAGTGGAATGACGATACTCCCAAGTTATATCTATACCTCATACATTTTGTAAGAGTGTGGCTTCTCCTACTTTTCCATGGGAAGGAAGAACCTGGACATATCTGCAAGTATATATATATATATATATATATATATATAGCCTTCACCCACCACTTAGGTTAACCAGTCTAACAAGGGTTTGAATGTGATGGTCAAGGGACCAGAGAGCAGTTTCCTCCTTATTGGAAAGACCAATGGAAGCTTTTTTTTTTTTGTTATATTCAAACTCGTTTATTTGGCTCTTGACCTTAGTACAAAGCTCCATAATATTTCCCAGATGAACAGTTCTTATAAGAGAGCCTACTTGAGATGAATTTTAGTAGAAAGATGATTCCATGCCAAAAGTATACCTCCTAAGAAATCCCAACTTCTTCTAAATTTCATCTGTGTTGCTATAAGTTTTCTCAGCAAAGACAACAAACACCACAAGACAGAGAGATGTGCAGGTCCCAGAGAAGACAGCATAAGAGATTTGAGTAGTGTGATACATAGTTATCATCAGCACCAGATTTAGTTGAGCACGACGAACAACTACACCGTATCTATGTAGTTTATTGTGTCATTGCCTCATCCATGACCATTCACAGTGAAGGAAAACGTCAGTTCATGTACTAGATCAAAGGTTGTAAGTATCTGTGACATAATCAAATCTATGGAGGTTTACAGGCTATGTATGCATTGACCTGTAGTGACTATAAAGTGATTCATATGTTTGGATAACTTAATGGGATATATTTTCTTGTTATTAGGTACTTAAGAGTTAACTTGCATGACACTCTTTGACTTCTGGCAAATGATACATATATATATATATATATATATATATAGGGTTTAATATTTATAAATCTTTATGTTTTTGGTCATATATAAATCTCCAGACACTAGAATAATTTGATCTATATACCTAAATTTATACTGATCTATTGATCCATCAAGTATCTCTTCTTTTTCTCCATCTTTCCTTAGCACATCTAGTCATGAAAACATCAGTGACATCTCAATAGTCTACACTCTCTGTATCCGTCTCTTAACCACCCTTTTATATTGAAGGTTTTGCTTTTGTTCATCAGCTTCCACAAATAAACTCAAGGAGGAACAAGAAAGATGCAGACTTTTGAACTAATGTTGAGATAAAATGACTGAAAAAATCAAGTAAATAATTATTCATCAGAAGATGATGTTACAGAATAGAAGCAAAAAAAAACCTTCTCATGCTGTTGAGGTGTGATATGCCACTTGTGGAGGTGGTTGCATAGATATATGACAAGTACACATAATGTGTATTAAAGACTTCAATCATGTCATCAACATCATGTACCATGCTAAATTTTGCAAATATGCCTTAGATTCTCCTCATGCTTAAGTTGTTGGATTTGGGTTCCACTCAAATGATAGAATACTTCGATGGACCCCTTTTGTTTCTATCAATTCGTCAACAGGAGGAAGAAACCTTTTGTCTTGAGGTGCATTTGGACTAATACTTGCTAAACGAAAAAGATCAAAGACTCGGCTCCCATAGGACTACTCTCTTGATTGAGTTTAGGCTATTCTTTAAACCATACTTGTTTGATTAATTAAGTTACAAAGAATCGTAGTTTGGATATTATGACAGAACCAAGTTCCGGAAGATCCACAAGTGGTGCTTAAATTTAGTAGAAGACCGACTGAGTTGCCAAACTGCAGAGAGGTGTGATTTGATGGAAGGATTGAAGCCCTGACCCTCTCAGCTTATTAAAAAATGACATGGAGGAACTTTAGATGATATCAGCATTATTAAATACAATTTACTGCGTATAAAAGACTAAGAAGAAAATATTATGGTTTAAAATGATTAACGTATGTATGTGTGGGCCAAATGAAAGATTGAGAAGTTAGGATGATATAAAAGTTGGGTTTACTATATATCAAGAAAGTCGAGGTGAATGAGATTTTTTTTTGTATTTTATTATGATAAAATATCATTGATGTCTTAATCAATCGAATACTCATGTATGTAGGAGTATTCGAGATTTGATGGGGTGGAAACAACTAGCTCCCGATGTATCATCTATATGGTCGGAAGATATTTTTCGAGCCGATCCCTTCGATATCCAAATTAATAATTCAAGATAAATGAGTATGATGATGAACGATAAAAGGTGACCCGTCTTTGACAATCTTGATTTAGCATTTTGTCCATGTAGATGACCTTGGTTTGGACTCATGTTCATTGTGGATAGATCGATAAGAATAAGTTTTTATCCTTTTTTTAATCTAGATGTAATGCAAAGGTCTCATGTCTAATGATGATTGATCGATGATATCTTTCTTGCTATATTCTTAATCCACGTGAATTGGTTTACATGACGCATGTAAAATGCAAATGCAACGCGGACGAGCAATTCTAGATCCAAGCAAAAAAAAAAAAGCCTTATTCAAATGCAAAGAAAGATGAAGGAAAAGAAGCGTACCACAGAGTAATCGACACTCACCGCCATCAAATCATGCGACACCATGATGATACTAAGAGAAACTTTGACGACTTGGAAGAGCTGCAATATCAAGAAAAGAAGCCTTATCCTAAAGAACACCAAAAGCCCCTAAATCAGAAGAGTGACGCTTCTTGGAAAACTCTGACGTGTCACAAACTTAGTTGAATTTGCCTAAGACATGCGGCACCCTAGCAACAAACTTGAAGACTTAGCTGAAATTGCCCAATGTTCTGAACTTAGCTGGGATTGCTTAAGTCAAAAAATGTTGAAGCGTTATTTGCCCGCAAATGGTCAACCCACTTGTAAGCTCGTGCGGGTCCCAAAGGACCTGAAAAAGAGAAGTTGATTAGCTTAAAAACGAGCGAGGGACAAGTCCCGACATCTCGCAAAGAGAGTAGCTCTTACAAACAATTTGTCAAACATCTTTAGTGCAACATAAAAAAAGAGAAAGAAAGCGAAAGTCTAGTTTAGAGGGCTGTAAAAACGTCACAAGTCCACAAACGATGGTTCCCAAGGTATCAGGCGCAAGTCGAGTTAAACTCTTGATGAATGCTCACGCCTATTACATACCCGAAGCCCGATCCAGCCTTGTGCCACCTGGGGTTCCAAGGGGCTGAGATGGCTAACATTTTGCACTACTCAGACTGGTCACTGCAGTATGCAAAAATGACTCAAAACTAGATAATTTTTTACCTATTTTGGCTCAGTGTAATGAGCGGTCATTTTGCAGCGTTACAAACCGTTTCTTCTCACATTTCTTAGGCAAAATCCCACAAAACCAAGGCAAAATATGCATGCCAACATCTGTACAAGAAAAAAAAGCGACGAACGATTCGCTGAGCGAAGAGGTGTGGTTGAGCGACGACCGTTCATGACATTCTCCCCCACTTAAACTATTGACGCCCTCGACGACGCTTGTTGGTAGGCTTTGATGCGGGCTTCTTTATGTCGTAGGGTACCTTTTGGCTCCCAACTGACTTCTGTTTGGGGAAGCTTTTGTCACTTCACTAAATACTCAGTTTGCTCCACTCCGCTGGGTAGCTTAGTCTTGTGATCCGCTAGAATGGTGTCAACTCGCTTCTCGTAGGAGACTCTGGTTGGAGATAGTCAAGTTAAAATATTTCACGAAGCATCTTACGGATCAAAATAGTAAGCTTTTAAGTTGCTTGCATGGAAGACATTGTGAATTTTGGGTCATGTCGGTAGTTGCAACTTGTAAGAGACGATGCATACCCTGCTGATAATTGGGAAAGACCCTTCATACTTGCGCACCAATCCTTTGTGCACTTTGTGCCTAAAGAACTGGAGTGATGCTAGTTGAAGCTTCACCAACACTAAGTCACCAACTTTAAACTCATGTGGTCGCCTTCCCAAGTCTACCCATTTTTTTATCTTTTTGGTCGTCTTCTCCAAGTGGGCCTGAGCAATATCTGCATTCCAATGTCATTCCTTTGCGAAGTGATATGCTGAGGGGCTACTCCCGGTATAACCAATAGCTAAGGTGTGAGGAGTCGACGATTGTTGTCCCGTAATAATCTTGAAGGGGCTCTTGTTTGATGCAGAGCTCCATTATAAGTTGTAGGAGAATTAGGCTATATCCAATAGCTTCACCCAATCTCGTTGGTTGACACTCACGTAGTGCTGAAGATACTGCTCTAAGAGCGAGTTGATTCTTTATGTTTGACTATCCGTTTGGGGATGGAGGCTTATGGAGAAGTATAACTTAGATCCCAATATCTTGAATAGCTCAGTCTAGAATCGTTCCAAGAATCGAGAATCTCGATTACTAATGATGTTGTGTGGGACTCTCCAATATTTTACCACATTCTTCATCATCAACTTGACCGTCTCCTCTGCTGAACAATATAGGGGTGCAACAATAACGTTGCATACTTCAAAAACCGATCGACAACCACAAGTATCAATCCAAGTCCCCCTACTACAAGCAAGCTAGATATGAAGTCCAAGGAAATGCTCTCCCATGGCCTTTCTGGTACGGGCAGTGGTTCCAAAAGTCCCACCAGCTTCTGCTGCTCTACCTTATCCTATTAGCAAGTAATACATGTTTGAACGTAATCCTCCACATTTGTCCCCATCTTTGATCAATAGAAGGTCATCTCTACAAGATTCATTGTTCGATGAATACCCGGATATCCCGCCCAAAGGGAATCGTGACACTCCCTCAAGAGTTCACTCCTCAAATTATCTGCTCGCGAAACATAAACTTTATTCCCTTTGGTGTAGATTAGTCCCTCATAGACCTAAAACCATCATGCCTTATGCTCTTTGATGAGTTGCATCAGGGTTACTGCTTGAGGATCACTGTATAGTCCATCCCTGATATTGGAAAAAAAGTTGAAGTACAACTGACTTGTTTGGCCTCTGCCTTCCAACTGTATAACATTCACCAATTCAACTTTGCGGCTGAATGCATCGGCCACAACATTTTCCTTTCTGGGCTTGTACTCCATTACCGTGTCGAACTCGGCCAAGAAGTCCTGTCATCATGCTTGTTTCAGGGAGAGCTTCTTTTGAGTCTGGAAGTAACTCAATGCGACATTATCCGTCCTTAGCATAAATGGTACTCCCAAAAGGTAGTGTCACTAGACTCATAGATGGTGGATCACCGCTCGATCTCGTTAAGCTTGCGACTCTCGTAGGCCATTGGATGACCCTCTTGTATAAGAACTCCCCCAAAAGACTTTCCATAGTCTAGTAATTTGAGCACCAGTTCTTCTAACACAGTAGCCTTTAGGTCTTAGAATGCTACTTCGCATTTGTCCGATCATTTCCAAGATTGCTCCTTCTTTAGCAACTCCGTCATTGGAGCTGCGTGCTTCGAATATCTATCAATAAAGCACCGAGAATAGTTGACAAAACCAAGGAAGGATCTCAACTCGAGTACCTTCTTTGGTGTCCGCCATTCTGCCACAGTTTGCACATTCAATTTGTCCGTTTGAATGGAACCATTGCCATACGATGCCCAAATAATAGGATTTTCGTCTAAGCAAAGTATCACTTCTCCCCCTTCACAAACAAGGTGTTCTCCCTGAGAACTCTGAAGATTGTTCGAAGGTGCTCGATATACTCCTCAAGTGTTTGACTGTAGATTACGATATCGTCTAAGTAGACGATCATAAACTTATCCAGATACTCCTTGAACGGTTGATTCATAAGAGTGCAGAATGTGGCTGGAGTATTAGTTAAGCCGAAAGACATCACCAGAAACTCAAACGCTCCATACCTGGTTACACAAGTAGTCTTCGTTTTGTCGTCTTCCACAATGCGCACCTGCCAATACCCCGACCAAAGGTTAAGTTTGGAGAAATACTTTGTCTTGCCCAATTGATCGAACAAGTCCACGATGAGCATAATGAGATACTTATTCTTCACTGTCACCTTGTTGAGGACTAGATAATCCACACATAATCGGGGATTCTCATCTTGTTTCTTCTAGAAGAGGACTAGAGCTCTAAAGCGTGCTTTTGAATTACAGATGAGACCATCGCTTAGCAGTTTATCTAACCGCTTCCTCAGTTCTGCTAACTCTAGAGGAGTCATGCGGTATGGTGGTCTCACTGGAGGCTTAACTCTCAGCTCCAACTCAATATTATGATCTACGCCTCTGCGTGGAGGTAGAGTCTTCAGCAACTCAGGTGGCATGACGTCTGTGAACTCCTTCAGAATGTTTACCATCGCAGCAGGTTCATGAATGGCCTCCCCGTCAAGTTGTGCAGGCTTCATAGCAGCCACAAAAGTTAATTCATCTTTTCATACCCATTTCTTCAATTGTAGTGCTGATATTTGCTATGGGTCCTTGGTTCCTCCTCAAGAAACTGAAACCACTCAAGGGTCGTCGCCTCCCATTAGGCATAGAGAGTTTAGGAACAGCATCGACACCAACTTCGTCGCGTGCATGAACTCCATTCCAAGAATTACTTGGAAGTCATCCAATAGTACCGCCATCATGTTTGTGCACCCGCTCCACGTTCCAATCTTAATAATGACCCTTTTGCTAGCCCAAAGATCTATTGAGCCTCCGAGTTCATAGCCTTCATACGACTTGGGTTCTTCTCCAAGATTAGTCCAAGTCATTTTGCTTCACGATCGGCAATAAAATTATGGGTAGTGCCTGTGTCCACCATTGCATGGGTAGTTCGGCCATTAGGCTTGATGTATACATACATCAACTAGCTACTTGCTGCCTTTTGCACCTTTGTCTTTGTGTTCTCCCCCACTTGACCCCGCAATGTATTTAACAAATGCATTGCTCTCATTCGGAGCCCTTGCGACTCCTCGTCATCATTGCTGGATTTAGAACTGCTCGAACTAAGGGCGATGACTTTGCCCTTGTCCGACTTGTGGGGGTGTATCGATGTAGTTAACGCATTGAGTGACTGCTTTTCCGGATACTCCCTCACCATGTGCAGTTCACCACATCAGAAGTATCTGCCAAACTTCAGGGCCTTATCTTTTGAACCTGGTCTCTTATGGAAGTTCTTCGTTTGTTCGTCCCAGACTCCTTTGTTCGAGAGTATTTTGTTGGGCGATTTCTCGAGGATTGTTTCTCCGCCTCCTCCGCTCGTAGAGAATACCCAACTTCACGCTCGTCTTATTCGCTGCTGCGTTACTCATGAGCGGCTCCAATAGCTTGCAAGCGAGTTTGCACTTGCAGCACACCTGCGGCTGCTTGGGGCAAAGGTCTGGCTTGCTCCATCTTGTTCGATTCACCATAGTGCTTCGCCATAGCGAGATTGTGAATCTTCTTCACTGCTCGTTCGAATTGCTTGTCTGCTCTGATACCACAATGCCATGGACATAGCTGAATTTGCCTAAGCGGTACGGCACCCTAGCGGCAAACTTGAAGACTTAGCTAGAATTGCCTAAGTCGCGAAGCAACCTTGCCCAATATTCCGGACATAGCTGAGATTGCTTAAGTCAAGAAATGTTGAAGCGTTATTTGCTCGCAAAAGGTTAACCCATTTGCAACCTCGTGCAGGTCTCAAAAGACCTGCAAAAAGAAAAGTTAATTAGCTTGAAAACGAGTGACAGACAAGTCTCGACGTCTCGTAAAGAGGACAACTCTTACAAGCAATTCGTCGAACACCTTGAGTGCAACAAAAAAAGAGAGAAAGAGGGCGAAACAGGACTTTAGGAGGACTGTAAGAACGGTCACAAGTCCACAAACGATGGTTCCCAAGTTATCGAACGTAAGTTGAGTTCAACTCTTGATGAATGCTCACGCTTGATACATACCTGAAGCCCCATCCAATCCTGTGCCACCCAAGGGGTTCCAAGGGGCTGAGACAACTAACGTTTTGCACCACTCAGAATGATCGCCGCAGCATGTGAAAACGATCCAAAACTGGATAGTTTTTTGTATGTTTTGACTCCGCGCAACGAGCGATCGTTCTGCAGTGTTACAGACTATTTTTGCTCGTATTTCTTGGGCAAAATCATACAAAATCAAAGTAAAATATGTTATCAAACATTTGTATAAGTAAACAAAAGTGACTAATAATTTACTGAACGAAAAATTACGATTGAGCAATGAATATCCGTGACATACAACCGATCTCATTCAAGATTCCCAAGGCAACAAATATAACATGTAACGTCCCAAGAAAAGCGCCCTAGGGTTAAGATAACCATCAGTTATTATGTACAGTATATCAAATGATTGGTTGATAATTTCAACAAATATTTTCTAATGGCAATCACCAATTGGTTGCAGGAACAAGTGAGCTTTGGAAGACGTGATTGGAACGATTGGTCTGGATACATGTGAGCTCATAACTGATTCGACCACAATTTTCTTTTGGCTTCTCAAATAATATTTTGTTGGGCAAGAGGTGAAATGTTTTTTTTTATTATAAAAATAGATGAATTTTGAAAATTGAAGCTAATATATTATCCATACTTTATGTGAAAATTTTAACCATTTAAACAAAATCTAAAGCAAGATGGATATAACCCAAACCAAACATGAAAACCCCAACTCAGATAGATTCTCATTGGTGGGTGCATTCGAGAAAGCAAAGGGTGGGGTAGTTTAAATAACCCACCCACACATAAATGACCAATGATTTTCTAGGTAGAACAACAAATGACATTTGTATCTTATGCAGGGTACTAATACAGGATATGAACCGCTAAATGTTTTGATTTAATAGAACTCTCCTATGTATTATATATAATAACACACATAAACTTGTCTTATTGGATGTGAACACCATTATTGAAACAACTACTCCATGGGACGACGATGACAACGCTGAAACCTGGCTAAACCAGTAGTATAGTAACAAAATATTGAAGTTCGATTCCATATTTTTGCCGCGTAGGTAAGTTCTCAGATAGCTCGATGATAACCATCAAAGCTCATAGAGAGATTTACCATTTATAAAGTCAACCACTTCAGTAACAGCCTGATCAAGTGCCGCAGTAACTGCAATCAAGTTTTGCATGAACTCTTCTGCAGTGGGTTTGTCCCCATCCACAATATCTGTCACAGCTTTGACACAGATAGCTGGGACTGATAATAAATCTGCAACATATGCCACTGCTGCTCCCTGAAAAAAGTACATAGCCCCATTAATAACAGAAAAATTAGCCAGCCAGAAACAACATGAATGATTCATATGAAATGTGGAACTAAACCGATGCAAAAACATCAGTTCGGATCTAAATGAGACAACACCTAAAGGATCTCATGTAAAAGATTCCCCCTCCCCCCCCCCCCCCCACCCACCTCCCTCCCTTTACTTGTAATCTTTATCGCCTGTACTTTTTACCTACAGAAGTTTATGCAGGTGGTTCCCCTTTATTTTAACTTGTCAAGCCTGTATTTCTCTAATACAAACAGCATATTACAGTTGCTTATTGTTTCATACATGCTGTTATCAATTAATAGCCCTCACATTTGAGGTTCAAAAATTTGTGATGGTAGCAAAGCTTGTAAATAATAAATCCATGAGACATTTAATTTACAAGGAATCCCTCAAGAGTCATCTCTGTTCGATCAAATTTCAGAATATCGAGAATCTAATGTCAAGCCAAACTTGGTAAAGTATCAATATAAATCAGACAAAAGGTCCTATTGAAAAGCACATGAGAAGCATTATCTGGCAGCTCCAAATGGAATAACTACATTTTAATTACTCATGAGGCATGATAACAGTAAATTCATTGACTCAAAGCTGCCCCTACATTAATACTTTTAGAACCATCATTTATTTATATACATATGTATCTGTAAAACCAAAAGAGGCTGGCCTAATATACGAGGCTCCTAACAATGCAGGAGTTAAGTATGATCAGCAAAAGCATCCTTACCATGGAAGACTAATTCTCCCATGTGTCTTTAAAGTCGGAGGAATGTAAAGAAAATTATATGATTGGAAAATACAACTAATTGTATTTGAGCCAATTGTTGGTATTCCACCCTTTTTCCTGTCTACTCCATGGCTTAAAACCTCAACCTTATCATAGTGTATGGTGGAAGCCTGTTCCCAGTTTTGCCCTGCAAAGAATAATTTAACCATCCCAATGTTGCAAGAGATTACAACAGTTGCTAATGTTTTAAGGATTAATATGCTTGTGTTTCTTTCAATCTAAGAATTTATGCTTTTTCAAAATTGACCGAGCGATGGAAAGATTGAGAAACAGAACTGTCCGGTAGGATTCATGTACAAGCACAGTGATGCATTCCTTGTACATGTATAGTTGGCAGGGAAGTGTATGCAATTGAAGAAATTGATGCACGACAGACAACAAATGCCGTATTACTTATTGAAAAATGGATTGAAACAATGTGAATTTTGTTTATTGGAAATGGACTGAAGCAATATGAAATCACAAACTAAAAGCTATCAAACACATTCTGGCAATGCAGCCGCACAAGGAATCCATTATCAACAGAACTATGTGACCACAAAACTTGTCCTTTTCCAAGGATGAAGTTGATGAATTTTGTTAAAGTTGATGAACTATGATGACCGCCAAACTCGTATATAAGTAACGCATGCTCTCAATATCCCCGACACTTGTCCTTTTCCAAGGATGAAGTTGATGAATTTTGTTAAAGAAGAACTTACCTCCATATCTTTGATAGTTGCATCGTTTGCCAGAATTGATGCTTCATCCTGAGGAGACATATCTAAGGAATTGCCGGTCGACAACCTCCCAACCTGTTATAGAAATATATACACAAGCCTGCTCAGCCATCAAGCCCCAACAAAAGGCAATTCAGTCAGAGATTTTCTAACTTACAATTAAATTGAATATTCTTCCAACCAAAATATACTAGATTAAAAGGTTCTGAAGAGAATTAAACATGTTGAAAGGCTATTGCAGGCCTGCATTGAATGCTTGGATGTAAGAATTGTGGAAACAAAGGTACAGAAGGTTCAATAAAAGGCCACAAGCAAACTCAAACCTCACATTATAATAATACCCACACTTATCTATCCAACCAACCCTCTTTACTTAATTTGACAAAGAAAATATCAAATGCATCCATATTAGATACAAGTATTTTATGATTCTCTATTAAGTACAGTATAAATACCTTCAAGTTAACTTCTTTTAGGAGGTTCGGAGTAGAAAATGTTTGCCTAGATCCAATTCCATATAAATCAAAAACCTGCATATGTACAAGAACAGGTCAAATGTGAGGGTTAACTTCAAAAAAGCTTTCACAACTGCATCATTATAAGAGAACATTCCATGAAGTGAGCTTTGATCAAGTAAAGAACTGAATAATTAATACACAGAGCATAAAATTTAATGTCGTTTAGAAATTTCCACATCCCCTCCTAAAGCTTTATGGGAAATTAGCAATTGCATTGCAGAAATAGAATCTCACAGTTCTTTAATAATTTCATAGATCTACTTTGTTAAGTCCCTCAATCTCATAAGACACAAGCGGGGATGAAAATTCAAATTTAATGGCTTATTCACTTTTACTGCTACTTCAGTTATTTGTATCAAGTAGCTGTTACATAATTCTTTTCTTTGTCCTGCTATTCTCACAATCTTTTATAATATTTTGCACTTTGATATTTCACAATATAAATTACTAAATATCCTGCATATATATCTCGATGTTTACACCCTAGCCAAACTAAATCCACATGTTCCGCACCATCTCAAAATTCTTGGAGTGGATGAAGATATAAATATGATAACATGTACAATTAGCACATTGCCAGATATAATGCCATGACTATCATCATTTATGTGCAAGACGACAGCAATTAATTACAACCTCTCTAATTTTGAATTCTATTCAACACATGTCAAGTATTCTAGAATACAAAAGGTACCATAAGTAAACATTAAGATACTGAAGTGAACATCTAGTTAAATGAAATAATAGTCCAATGAGCTAATGTATAGCAACTGAGACTGAAAAAAAAAAACCACTAGTGATGAAGTAATGAGATATGGTGTCATTGACAGAAAAAAAAAACAGTTTCTATGATAGAAGTTACCCCAGCTGATAGATTTTATATCGAGTAAAAGTCTCATGTCTGAGAATAAAAAGAAGATTGATATTATAGAGTTATAGTAAATGTAGAAAGACTCACAGGTATAGGTATTCTTCTGTCATGAAAAGCAACATGAGAGGGAAGGTAGACATCCCTAATGCATGCTCCTTTTGCCTGAAATCATTAAAAAGTAAATTTTCAGCCATGTACCACCCGATAATATATCAAGGCAAATTGGCAGAGAAAATACTAAGCAAACCGATTTTAAAAAAGAACATCATCAAAAGTAAACATCAGCTAGAAACAACTCAGATAAAAGATCTCAAGGCATTCAGTTAAAATTTATATCAAAAGAAGTGTCATCATAACATGGATTAAGGACATTCGTTAACTTGTACAATTTACTGTCATCAAGTTAAATAGAAAAATGTGAGATAAAGTAAAATTAATTATTAGTGATGGTCAAAATTTTAATTATAACAACTAGATGAATCATATTGGAAATAAGGAATAATCAACCACACAGCCTCAATCAGAAGCCAAAAGAAGGGCCACAAAAGTAGAAAGTGATAAGAGAAGATGGTGCAAACATCCCAAGAATCTAAGTTTGAAGCTATAAATATCTTTAAATTGCATCAACAGGATACCTCTCAAAGATGGCAATTAAAGGAAGAGCCTAGTGGATAGGCAACCAGCAGATTGAGAGGATTTAAAAGGGTTCCAAGAGTACAGTTGATATTTCAAAATTCAATAAGTGTTGCCTAGATATTACTGGACAACAGATCTACATCTAGGAACTATAACATACTTTAAAGCCACCAGCGGTTCCTGCATTGATGACAAGATCTGGTTTCAATGCCTGAATTGAAGCAAACGTCAGAAGAGCTGACGATACTGTGCCAACACTATCAACACCTGAAAGTACAAAAATCCATAAGACCAACCAAAGTGACACAAATAAATGAAAAGGGAGAAGTGATAGCTTTAGCCACATAATGAAGTGATGGTCTGAGCATAAAACACTCAGCCAGGAAAGAACCCATAAGCTTGCTGACTCTTACGATCAGCTTGATAGTTCCTCAGTTTCAATTCAGCATGAAACGTCTTGGAGGCTTTGACATTGGAAAAGGATCCGATGTCAATGTTCCCATACATCTTGGAAACTATTTACTCCCTTCCACATCCAATGCCCAAGTAAAACCAAGAGGTTAATCGAAATCATTTATATTTATATTTGTATATTTTCCGGAGTAATTGTTATATTCAAGTGCAGTTCCATGGTTTAACTTCTTAGATTCAGTTGTAGCTGCCATATAAAGATAAGTGAATGTATACAAGACATAAAGATTTTTTTTATCAATAATTTGCAAGGAAGTAGAGAAAATATGCTATTGACTAAAGCCTCATACAATGAAATTTTTAGGCACAAGAAAAGGAGAAGAAGCTTAAAACTGTGCCATTGTTAAGACCCCAAAGCAATGTCACATTTAGACTGGATCCCATTTATTATCCACTGAAAATTTGTTAGATTAAGTTCTAAACAAATGCTCAGCTTTGGGAACATCAACCCACCTGATATGGAAACAAAATAAACTGATCAAGATAACATGTGAATGAGTTAAATGAAGGAAAGAAGGGAACTTCCCTTACCCAATATTATATCTTTTCCTGGCCATACTAGATCAATATGCAGGCCTTTGTAGGCACCATGGTATCTGACCCATGGAACACCTTTAGGAAACCTGTTCAAAAGTAACATTCAATCCTAAACTCTCTTGATTAATAGTTTAAAGTTTAAAATACTCAATCAATTATTGAGTGAAAGATAGACTAGTTACAAAACACATTTGCATGAAGTAATAGTAGAAGGGCATTTCAAAATGGAAATGTAGTTTTTAAACTTATATTCACAACATGAAGGGGGATAAATAACAAAAGAATAATTTAATGTGCAAAACAGAGAGTGAAAATGACATAATCCTCTATAAGTCTAGGAAAATTCCAGCGGTTTAGTCGTGAAACATCCACTTTATCCTGATACGGCTCATATGCGAATCCCACTTAAGCATCTATTTCTTGTTTGTGTGGTATTGATGAACATGTCTGATCTATTTCTTGTCATTCATGATGCCATGTTAACACCAAATTGGCCCAAGACAGTACCATAAGTGCCTATCTGCATCAATACATCAACTGATCACTCATTTTTTAGTATTTTAGCCATACAGAAAAGAAAATACCTACGCATTTGGTTGATAATGTAATTTATGAACATAGTGCATGATAGGTGAACAACATGAGTGGATTAAGTATTACAAAGTGAACATCATGTAGTCAAAGTGAAATCAGGCTTATCAGGCTATGTAGCAAGCATGTATTCAACATTAAAACCCAGGAACTTTTCAGTGCCACATAGCAAAAAATAGCATGCTTACAGCATAACTCATAAAAATATAGCATTCTTACAGACAAGATTTAGTTTAATAAAATAGAAAAGCATAAAAAAGAAGAAATATTGCTGATCTTTTAGTTGAATAATAATTTATTCATAATGCTACTCTTGATGATGTTTTGGTAGTTATCAACTAAGTGACAAGCTTCGGCGGCCGCCAGTTAGATTGATCGTTTAAGACCTCGGTGACCAAGGCTGAGTCGAGTCACGGATACAGCCTCTCCGTATTTATTTTCAGTCAATTCAATTATTCGCTCCCCCGAACTCCCTTTTGAGACGATAAAAAAAAATGCTATCTTATTGAGACGATAAAAACAAAAGTCAATCAGAGATCTAATACTCACACGGATCCATCAGCATCCTCAGTGAGACCGAACTTGGCGACCAAAGGGAGTGCCTCCGTCTGCATCGCTGCCGATCGGAACACCGACAACCAAATCAAGAATCAGAGCCACGAGCGAAGACAACAAACTAAAAAGAAAGAAAAAGAACCCTAGGGTCTCATCCGGGTACCAATGACGATCAGGATGGTCGAGATGGGCCGGTCTCCTCCAGTCTTCCCCGAGGTCTCCTCTGCGACCGATTTGACCGCCACGGCCGCCTCTTCCTCCGCCGCCGCCATCGCATCAGGCGCCGCCTCGCCCGCGATCTCCTCGGGAAGCGCCATCATCAACTCTCCGCTTCTTCTTTCTTCTCTCCTTCCGATTCGAAGGGAGAGGGCTTTTTATTAGGACCCGATCTTTCTTGAGGATTTCCGGCCAGTGTGGAACGGATATATATATATATATATATATATATATATATATATATATATATATATATATATATATATATATATATATATAAACCGACACAGCTTAGCGAATGATTAGGTCGGTAATTATAAATGAAGCCATCAAAAGATTTAAAGAAAAGGGTAGAATTTGGGATAAATTACACACAATTCGGAAATAATGATAGGAAAACTAATTATATATGCATAATATTCCTTCAGAATAGCTTAATTAGTGGATCATTGATCTTAATTGGATGGGGTTGGACTAAGTCTAAATTATTGATAAAGGAGGTTAACAAGTCAAAAATATCTTAGATTTTTTTCCAATGCCGTGTTCTTCGGTCCTTCTCTTTCGTTTTTTTTTTTCCCTTTTCTTAAAGTACTTAATTGTATATTTTAACTACTATTTTGTTCCAATTAAATTATAAACCCTCTTTCCTCCTCCCCTTCTTTGATTGTATTATCGTGTTTGCGTGAACTGTGAAGTAATCTGATCAATGATGCCATTTTTCATGAAATCGGGCAGCCAAATTGTGGATTATAGATTTGAGATTACAGATTTAAGTCCAATTATTAATTATTATTGACGATTGTGAAAATTGGACCTAAAAGTTTTTTTTTCCCCATTCAAAAACCTCTTATTATTCATTATCCATTTTTAAATAAAATAATAAATATTTTATTATTCGCAAATCATTTAGTTTCACTTTTACCCTTTTTTTTTTTTCTCCACAACCCTTATCTTTGCATCCTAATTATCGTCAACTCTTCCCACGATTCCAAAACTTTATTGGACAATTTACAAAGATCTAGAATATGATATTTTTTGGATTAATATAACTAAATAATATATTTTGAGTTATTAGAGAATATACATAATATTAAATTATTATAATAATATATAATATATTAAAAACTACTTTTTCATAACTTTCTCTTTAATCTTCAGTTCATCACGTTTCAACATCTGGCTTTTTTATTCTTTTATATCATCTTTATCGATTAAGAAAAGGATGAGAAGAAAACTAAGAATGAAAAAAGAAAGGTAATAGGTAATGAATGAAATTTTTTATTAAAAGTAAATTATAAATCGAGGATATATATGTCTATTTATAAAAGAATAGCTCAGAAATTAAGATTGTAAATAACAAAAAATAATAATAAATATTTTTATATGTTTTTATAAAAAGAATGAAAAGATTTTTTATGTTTTATCTAGAAAACCCGGTAGCTTTTGACAAAATGATTTTTTCTATTGAGAATTTATTTATAGGCATTTTCTTTTCATATATCAACAAATGTGTCATTGATCTTTCAAATTTATCATATAATTTTATACCAAATTGAATGAGTAAATTAGATCAAACAGTCCCTATTCAATCTTCTCTCTCTTTCTTCTTTTGTCCTTAGAAATACGGAAGAGACAAAGAACAAAAGTCTTACATTGACTAATAAAAGTTGACCAAAACCTATTTGATAAAATTATAGAACTGTCATTTGATGAAAACAATATTTTAGGCTTTTCTTTGGATAAATAGCCCTGACTTTACAAATTTGATATATATATATATATATATATATATTTGTCGAGAAGAGAAAAGAAATCATAAAATGTGAGAGATGTTGGACAGATTTGATGGCTAAGATTAGTAAAAAGTAGATATTATTTTTATAATAATTTTTTTTTATTTACTCCATGAATTTTACCCTTATAATTGGAAGGATTTTTTAACGTTTGATCATGTTATATGTGATGGTATATCAATACTCCATAATGACTACATACAAATTAATCATATGTTATATTCTTATATAAATAAATATGATAAAAAGATAAATATTTAGTCACAAACAAAGAATATTAAACACCACCACCATCACCATCACCGATTGCCCACGCATCAACATCCGTGCCCGTTGGCTTCATCATAACATCCGTGGCTGCCTGTTGGCGTCGGCCACCACCGCACCCCTACCGCGGCGCGACATGCGCCGGTGGTGCCTACGGAACTTCAAGTGCCCAGACTCCCGGAACCTCTTCCCCTCGGACTCCAGAATGTCGCACTCCGGGAACGGCTCCGGGTACCGAGCCCGGTCGTAGCAGACGGAGTAGCTCATGTACTGCTCTCTGAAGGCGCGCATGGCCCGCCGCTTCTCGGGAGTCACGACGTGGAGTTCGGTGGCGGCGAGCTCTGCGTCGGCAGCGGTGCATCCGTTTTGGGTCGTCGGGACCTGCTGGATCGGGTCCAATCGGCAGCCGAGGAGGGCGAGGTCGGAGAACGAGGAGACGAAGGGACCGAACTTGTAGTTGACCTTGTACTTGCCGCCGGCTGTGGCCCAGTTGGACGCGTCCCATATGGTGGCGTAGAGCGACATCGGCTTCGATGGGTAGTCGCCGCCCATGGCATCGGACCGGCGGACCTCCCTGATAGGGGTGTCGTCGATGTAGAAGCTGGAGAAAGAAGGATAATTATCGCTACGAGGAAGAGCATAAGGCTGAAATCGGCGGTCCAGAGGCTTACATGATGTTCTCAGCTGTCCAGAGGATGGAATAGCGGTGGAAGTCGGCGGTGGGATCGAAGGGGAGGTAGTATCGCTCCTCGCGGCCGCGGCAGGTGCTCCCGTTGCCGTACACGTTGGTCTGCACCCTCCACTCCTTGCCGCGGATGTTCCCCAGGAACTCGAAGTCGAGCTCGTCGTGGTTCTTCTCGAACACGTCACCGTTGGAAGTCTGCATGGCCACAGAGACAAAGAAGACGTAGACCACATCATATGTCGCTCTTCGATGGCAGTGCATCAGGTCAAGTCAAGGTCTTCTCTACGATCTAAAACATATACTAAGCAATTCAAATGGAAACAGCAGCACCTGAAACCTTATCGATATCATTATAATCCATTGAAATAACTACAGAAACGCGGCAAGTAGAGCAATGGCTTACGTAAAAGGCAACCACGACCCCCGCCGTGTAATCCGATGGCAGCTTGATGGAGGCACTGAAGAATCCATGGTAATACATGTCCTTCGATATGAATCCGGATCCTGACAACCCAAAAAAAAAAAAACAAAGAGACAAGATCAAATCGAATCCTGCAGTAACTCGAAGTGACGACGGCGAAGGGCGGAGGAGGAAGAGGACGAAGCGTTCACCGGAGAAGCGGTTGAGGAGGAGGCTGACGTTCCTCCCGCCAGCAGAGCGCACCAGATTGCCTTCGCCGAAGAGCGGGACGTAGCCCTCGTCGAACGCGAGCGTGGTCACGTTGACGGACGCCACAAACGAGGCCAGGGCGAGCACCGCGACGACGACGAAGCAGAATGTTGGCGCTCCTCGATCCATCTCTTACCTTCAAGAAGCAGACGCTGATCCACTCTCTCCTCCCTCTTCTCTCCTTGGGGGAGCGACAAAAAGGGGGAGAGAACCGAATAACTCTCTGCACAGTACTGAGAACGACGAGAGCTTTCTTCTTATAGGAGATCAAAGGCAGAGGAAGTGGAATCGAAGGCTGTTCTTGTTGGGTTGTGGTGAAGGGGAGGGAACGTTTGACCGGGTCGCATGCTTTTGGCAATGGCGGATTTGGCCGCTCTCGAATCCTCTCTGCGCCATTAATTACCTTCTTTCGGGTGCAATGCAGGGTTTGGAGGTGCAAAAGCCTTCGGCTATATTTGGGGTATGGTTTTCTATTTGCCAGTCATGCATGAAATCTGTATCATATCAAACCACACTATCATGGCAAGAAAACAGAGCACTAACAATAAATGATCGTAGGATCGATCATACGAAGATATGTTATAGAGAATAGTCTACCCATAGGTTGATCTTTGAAAACATTATATGATTTGCACAAACAAAAACATTATGTATTATCGAAAGCTAGTTGAGGACCAAACAAGATAAATATTTCAGAAAATTAAGGAATAATAATAGTAATATAAAATGCATCATTGTTTAACCTTAATAAGACTAAACTAAGGGTTTGAAATCTCAAATTATATATATATGAAAGTGCTGACTTACTTACCTGATAAAAACTTTAACAATTCATCATAAGATTCAACTCGAATCTTATCTTTACCATTTATACTTTGCAAAAAAAAAATAATAATAATAATCATCTCAATTTTAAATATTAGCATTAAGAACCAAAATTTTATTGTTGGATTATTAAAGAATATGTCATGTTCATTGAATCCCTCTTTGTCTCTACGAAGCACAAGAGGAGACAAAAACATAAAAATTTGTACATTTAAAAAATTTAGCATATTTATTCTTATTTGCCATGAATGTATTTGAAGCTTGACATGGTGTAGAATCATAAATTAGACTGGTATGGATGAAATCTAAAGCGTTGGATCATTTGTTTTCTTAATATAAAACACTCTATCATGTTTTAATGATTGAACTGATCATATTGATGGCTTAATTATAAGTTTATTATTGTAAAAGAATGGCAATTTTGCTTGAAAGCATAAATGGGAACATGAAAGGGTGCCTTGCCATTTGTTTATAAATTTTAATTTCATCTTCTTTTTATCTCCCACATCACACTTTCTTTGTAGGCATTATTTGAGAAAACTCCATAAATAGAGATATTAAACTCCATTCTACTGTATTGCTAGGTATATTTGAGTTAGAAGAATTCACTGTCCGCTAATAGTATTTGCTAAATGAATTGTGGGATTTCAGATTTAATCTTTATTTATATTTATAAGCACGAAAAAAAAAATAGCATATATTTCAGATCAATGGTAATGGATATAAGGAGACACCAAAGTGCAATCTGACTCCTTCACCACATCTCTCTACAAGTAGCAGCAATCAACAAGAAGCAGTAAGAGAGAGGGGAAACTTGCTACAGAATAGCTTCAACTCACATCTCTACAACACATTGCAAGACTTGTAGTTGATAGCATCTTTATCAATCTCAGTTCTTCCATTGTCTGGTAATGTAAACAGCAGACTAACTAAATGCACCCTAAATAAACTAGCTTCCCTATAAATAGTTGATGTTGGTTGATCACTTAAAATGTGTGGCATGAATCTGGAGGCAGCTGTTCATGCTCACAAGGACAAGAAAACATCATCTGGAAATTTCTCTGCCTTTGTCTTGACAATTTGTCATTAAACAACTTACAAGCAGTATTATTCTTGACTTGACTTGAAGATAATCTTTTTAATAAACTTTCTTTCTTTGATCAAGATTTATAATCTTTAATCAAGATCGAACATGATTTTTCTTTATTTTTTTTTTTCTAGCATAAACTAAAGATATATATATATCAGAATGTTTATTCAGGGGAATGATAGAAGGTAACAAAGTGAGTGTAAATAGATAGAGAAGTTTCTGTTGCCTCTCATCAGTCTAACCCTGACAGGGATGAACAGCAAATGTGGTAGCAGGAGATTAATCACCCATTGCGGAGTATGAGAAGGAGTGACTGTAGCTACATGTTCTATCCATCAGTGGGCTGCAAGAAGAAAGAAATGGAGATGGAAATCTTAATCTGAAAGGGTCAAATCGACGATTTAGTGTGAGAAGAAGGTGAAGGAGTGCAGGCACTGAAGTTTCAACTACGAGCTCGCACAAAATATTCCTTCTCGCTCAGACAATGCCCAAGAAAACAAAAGCAACAGGGAATCTTCTACACTCTCAGGTGTCATTTTCTTTCACAGCAGTCAAAAACACAAAGCATCAACCCTTTGTTACTCCACACAATGTTTACCTTCAATGTTGACATGATGGTACTCTCCTTGTTCAGAAGACATGCTTGCCATTACAACTCTTTGTCACTACCACATAAAATACCTACACACATGACCCACAAGCTCATCATTTCACTTTCATTTAACCAAAAGTACAGCTATCCCTCTCGCAGAGCATTAATCATAGGAAGAAGAAGAAGAGGAGGAGGAGGTGGTGGTGGTGGAGGAGGAGGAGGAGGAGGAAGGAGGAGTACCGTGACCAAATGGAGCTCTTCTCAGCAGCAGCAGCAGAAGCAGCAGCAGCAGCAGCAGCAGATTTATCGCTTCAGATCAGCTCGCTCAAAACCACAGCATCAAGTTGGAGAAAGCCAGGTGATGAGAACATGGAATTAGGGTTTCGGTGCAGGGACTTGGACTCGACCACCACAACCAACAAGAACAGAACCGCTGCATCAGCAGCCAGAGCCACCGCATCTGAGCTCTCCTTGGCAAACCCAAGCGCCGGGGTCTCCGCCGCCACAAGCAATGACACCTTCCACCACTCTCAACCTCGCCACCTACAGTACCACCACCATCACCCGCTACATCACCAAGAGCAGAGCTGGCTGGAGCCCATAACGGGCATCCCAATCTACCAACACCCACCTTTCTTTCCTGCTGTCACCCCGCATCAGCAGCATCACCTGTGTGGGTCTCCTTCCTCCTCCAATCATGCTTTAACGCACTTCGTGGCCGGCCAAGGTTTGTCGAGATCGAGATATCTGCCGCCGCGGTTCCCTGCCAAGCGGAGCATGAGATCCCCGAGGATGCGGTGGACTACCACACTCCACGCCCGCTTTGTGCATGCTGTGGAGCTCCTGGGAGGCCACGAGAGTACGATGCATTTCCCAGCTGCACGTATTATTTACATGGATCAAAAAGAGATCTTGCGTTCCTTTTATGACTTCTCTTCTTTCGCTTTCTTTCGGAGGTCAGGGGCGACGCCCAAGTCAGTTCTAGAGCTCATGGATGTGAGAGATCTTACCCTGGCTCATGTGAAATCTCACTTGCAGGTAAGACAGATACTCTACCACTTGTCCAGATCTTGGTTTCTTCCTTCATGTAATTTAACTCCTTGATTACTTCCTCTTTGTTCTTTTCCTTACCAAATCTGAGATCTCCGACCATGTGGATTAGAACTGAAACAAAAGGGTCGCTTTCACGAGCAGGAAAGAGACCTTCCCTTGGAATCGAGTAGAGAAAAAGCTCCCTTTCTTTTCCTTGTGTTTTCTCCTTGATCTTTCCTCATCACTTGTGTACTCCTTTCACCGCATGTATTGCTGCAGCTTTTACACTCAAACCAGAAAAGATGCCACTGCAAGAAAAAGTAGTAGTGAACTGTGAAAGGAAGCTACTCTGATGAGTTGCACTCGAACAGTACAATGCTGTCCATAGTCTCTTGGATGTTTCAGTGAGCAAATAATTATATTTGTGGAATGACTTACAAGCAGTCTAAAACCCCCCCCAAAAAAAAAAAACAAACAAACAATGTGCTTTACAAGATGATCATCCAAGATTCCTCGATGATAATTATGTATCTGTGGTTGCAGATGTATCGAACTCTGAAGAACACCGATAGACCTGCAGTTCCATCAGGTTCAATTCTTTGTCTCTTACAGTTCTTGCCTAAAAGCTTCTTTGACAATGGATTCTAATACTTCTTGTCCCAGGCCAATCCGATGGCATTGCGAATGGCTCAATGGGAGAGAATTCTGATGACAATCCAGCAGGCATTCACAATCTTCATCTATCAGAATCGTCAAGTCAGCAAAGGTAGGCATTCACAATCTTCCTGTGCTAAAAAAGATCATGATTAATGTATTAGCCATGTATGCTCATCAATCATCATTCACGTAAAAGTAGCTCACTGTAAGTGTACAGACATCTGTTCTATTCTATGTTTGGGACAAGTTTAGTGAATTAAAAGCTCAAGTAATTGAAGAAAGAATGGAGTCGATATGCCAAATGAACTAAATTACATAAATACAATGCAACGCAATAATAGCTTGATTTGGTTGGGTTGTCTTCCGTTGCTCTCCAAACTCCAACCTCTCAGTAATTTGATGAAGACATCTTTTTCCAGACTTGTTTCATCTATCTAAACACATGATTGATGTAAGAGTGAGTAGTCACACAACTTCTGATGTGTTATCACACTGATAACACAGAAGAAGGATTATGTGCATACCATTCAGAATAGAGAGATTAGAACAAGAGAAAAATAGATGAACATGCACTTGGATGGAAGTTGCTATTTCTTCTCCATTCTTATTGTAATACTTACTTTCAACCTTAGAAGAAGGTCGCATTCCTTTTTTCAAGCATAATTGATTGTTAATCTTAAGAAAGCTCAGATCAGCTTCAGTCACTTTCAGAGCAGAAGGAAGCTTAGACCGATGCATGTCAAATCTGTTTGCTTCCCGCAGAAGTCAAAGAGTACACCCGAGTGAGGTTGAGAAGACCACACTTTTGACGCTTTTGCACATCTTCTCTTCCACTCCTTTTCATTCTTCCCGCTGGATCATACCATTTCTCCAAGTGTCCAGGTTTTAGGCATCCAAGATGATTCTGTGATCCTTCAAGAGGACAGTAATCCCTGGTTGCAGTCTCTTCTGAGAAATCTGTTCTGAAAGGACAACTCTGGTGTCAGTTTGGGGTTTCAAGGCTCTCCGAGTGTCGATGTGTTCATGGTATCCGAAACTTTGATGCAGAAGCTAGCTTTTTCTGGAACTTGTTTGCAGCATTTAGGGCTAATGACCCATAAAATGAATTCATATGCAAAACCAACCTGCTTTAGCATGTCATTATTCCATGCACGGTCGTTTGTTCTGCTGATAGAGACTTTAGTGATGGTTTTCCCACAGGGGGAGCATTGATAATGGCATGGCAAGAAGTTCCACTGCAGGAAGCATGCAGCAGCACTATGAGGTAATCTAAACTGCGTCTCAAGAATGACCGACTATTTCATGTCAACATGAAATGGTTACATTTGATGTCTTTTTCGAGGAAATATTTTGGTCTATATAAAACTGTACTTAATTCTCTTAGTTCTTGTGGTTTCATCTCTTTGAATGCGAAACACAGTGATGCACATAAAAGCGAACGAAAAAATGACACAGATTCTTCTTTCTTCTGCAGCAGGACATGCAACCAAAGAGCTTTGAGATGTTGTTCTTGGAATTGAACTCACCATGCTTTTCAGAAACATCGAGCTCGAGCAAGCCGAATCTTGAGATCACATTAGGCAGGCCACACTAAAAACCAACTCTCCATCGCAAGTTGACATTTCTGGGGTCATGATACGAACCAGTGCTCTCTCGGAGGTCACAAAAGTTGCAGAAACTGGACAGGAGAGGAGGAGGAAAAAGGAGATAGTTGAGCAGAAGGCAGGAGAAAATAAAATCGAGTACTGCATGCATTCTTCATCTACTCGTAAGCAAAACCTACGATTGTGTTCTACAATTTGTTTCGTTGTCTCGAGATACGAGCATATTTGATGTTTTCTCTTCTCATGATTGATGTGTCCATTTCTCTGTAGATTTCTGCCAAAGAACAGCCCATCATGAAAACTAGTTCTTGCCTGTGTTAAAGCTAGGGTTTATTTGGCACCATAAAAAAAATCTCACACTTCACCTGAAGCAAACTTATATAAACAAACTCTCATGTTACTATTGCATGACTGTAATACATATAACTATAAATATATACTTTTTATATTTTATGGTTTATGACCATAAAATATAAGGTATTGAGGTGATATCATTCACATTTGTAGTGATTGCTATGAATTAGGTCAATTGTTGTTTACTGGCAGAGCATAAAAAAAAAAAAAAAAAAAGCCAAACATACAGTTCATTCTTAGGTCTCACTGTGCTATGAAAGAGTTGTTAATGAATGTTTTCATAAATGAGTTAAAATCCTCTTCAATTTTGGATTTCATGCATTCATTTATGTCATGAACTCATGGAAGTCTGTGTCCCATGAGATAATGTATGAATTGGTAGGGAAGCGAATCCACAGAAATCTGACTCTGAGGATGCATGGCTTTGACCTTTCTTGATGTGCTTCTTCTGCTTCCATGCACAGCCCCTCTCTCTGAATTCCATGAATGTGTCAGAATCTTACTTTGTATACTTCATATACTTTCAGTCAATTATTTCTACTTTTTTTTTTTATCTCATAAAACTTTGCAATCTTTTACTCGAGTTGAGACATGAGGACTGATAGAAAGGTCTGCAAGCTAATAAAAGGCATTAAAGAGACGGATGATCTTTTCTGACACTGACTTTAGAATGATCCGTAGAGACGCCCTCTTCTTTTTTTTTTCTGGTTCCGAAACCACAGGCAGCCATAAACGACGAAGGCCTCTAACAAATCACAGAAGAATGATTACCATGTCATGACAACTGCTTGACTACAGCCCCCCCCCCCCCCCTCACGGAGCTATTTCTCTTCGTTCACTCCTTCTCGCCCCCCTCTTTCTTCGCTGGCTGAGGGTCATGCACTAGTGCGTGGTGCTTTCCTCCCTCGGAGTTGACGCTCGGGAGAGGTGTCAGAGATGCTGTCATCCTTGAGGTGACGTCTCCTGCATGCCTTGTTTTCACCACCAATGCTTGCAGATCGCTGCCTCTTCCCCATGGCTCGCTGCTGCGAGTGCGACGCCTCATTTACTGCGCTGTGCGTCTCCTTTCCTTGGTCAAGACTGACTCGATGTGGTGGAGCACCGTCCTTGTCGATTTAGCCATGGTTTTTGGTGGTCCAAAAGGTCAAAGGTTTTGGGGTTCTCTCCGGAGGGAGGTCGCACAGCCCGGGCTCGACGATCGATGGTGTATGCTTCTCCCTTCCCTCTCATTTATCCTCTCTCTCTCTCTCTCTCTTTCTCTTCCAAGAGAAATTATTTCTTCCAACTCCACATTAAATTTGACCAATGATTGACCCAAATTATCATTAATCCGATCTAACTCTACAATGTCAAATCAGCCAAATTGAATTCATCACTCTAAATGTTGATCTCGTAAATTAACTATCGAGGTGTGAAAGCCGAATAGTTTTTTCAAAGCCTTCGTTTGTCTGATGGTTACAATGTGGGTATTTATACCTGTGAGTTGAAGGGAGATCGTACAGAGGTCATCAATGTCGACGGCGTCCCCGATTGACTCGAAGGTATGACTCAGCATCGAGAGTTATCATTATCCATTTTTGAAGCCTCGATCATCTAGACTCATGCCCGACAATCTATCACTATATCAACTTAGCTAACATCGTACCGGGTGGTCGATGCTGTGTCAGGCGCCAACGTAGATTGGTGACCTCAAGATGCTTGAGAAAGTCGACTTGGCTGAGGTGACTTATACGTCGATAGTCAATGTGGTCTTCAGGACTGTCATATCCGGGACTGACTGGATGAGCATAATATTTACCTTATCAATGTCAAACCCTCCAAATTGAATTGGGCATTCCCAATGTTGATCTCTTAAATTAGCTATGTGAGTGTTATAACCATAGATACAATAATTAAGATTTTATTGAAATAGATGATAAGATTAAAGAGAAATATCAGTAATTAAGGTTTAGATGACCCTTAAGGAATAATAGTCCAAATATCTGTTACATTGGTTCCATCGTTCCGTTATGTTGTCATGCCGGAACCGATACCGATACGTGAGAAATAAATCCCTGTGGGCGGGAGGACAAACGAATGCGAGCGACACGTCTCCATGAATGGGTCGTCAACCCCTCCTCGCCGACGACGTCCTCCGGCCCAACCCCAATCCCTTCTCCCCTCCCCCGCCTTCCTCTCCCCCTCAGAGGATCTCCCTGTACCACCCTTCTCTCCGCCCCCTTCTCTACTGCCGCTCCCTCCGCGGCCTCCTCCAGGCCCACGCCCACTTCCTCGTTACCGGCCTCTTGCACGACCCCTTCGCCGCCTCCCGCCTCCTCAAGGCCGTAGCTGACTCTCCTGCCGCCCCGCTCTCCTACACCCTCCTCCTCTTCCGCAGCGTCCCCGCCCCCGACGCCTTCTGCGCCAACGTCGTCCTCAAGGCTCTCTCCCTCTCCCTTGATCCACTCCTCGCCCTCCCCTTCTTCGTCGCCAACCTCCGATCCGGCTTTGCCCCCAGCAGTTTCACCTTCCCCGTCCTCTTCTCCGCTTGTGCCCGAGCGTCGTCCCTTGACTCCGGTGAGAGTTGCCACGGCCAGGCCGTGAAGCGGGGCGTGGACGCCGTCCGTCACGTTCGTAATTCCCTTGTTCACATGTACGCCACCTGCGGCCTAGTTGGTTGCGCGCGCATGTTGTTCGATGAGATGTCCCACCGGGATACAGTGTCTTGGAACTCCATGATCGATGGGTATGTCGCCTCAGGGGAGTTGAATTCTGCAAGGGAGCTATTCGATAAAATGCCAGGAAGAAATGTGGTGTCTTGGAATGTTATGATCGGTGGGTATGTAAAAGGACGGAACCCCGAAATGGGATTGGAGCTCTTCAGGTTGATGGTTAAGAAGGGCCAGAAGGGGAATGATACGACAATGGTCAGTGTGGTGACAGCGTGTGGGAGGCTGGGCAAGCTCAATGGAGGGAGGTCGATTCATGCATATTCTACTAGGATTTTTGTAGATGATAATGTGATATTTGGCACGGCATTAGTCGATATGTACAGTAGGTGTGGAAGAGTGGATGTTGCAAGAAGGGTGTTCGAAGAGATGCCGAAGCGGAATTTGGTCTGCTGGAATGCAATGATTGTTGGACACTGTATCTATGGGGATCCTTTAGACGGGCTTGCGTTGTTTGATGAGATGGTGGAAGAAGGTGAGATATGGCTCTACTGCAAAATTACTTTTTGCCTCTTCCTCCTAGACCTAGTATAAGGAACTTGAAATTGTTACATAGCACCTCATGTTGAATTATATACAATCATCATAGCTTGAGATATGATTTTATTGGAGATAGCCGTTATCATTACTAGAATAATGTTAGCATAGTACAATTTATTAATGTACTGCATTCAAACTACCTTATTGCATGATACAGTAGTTTAGTTTTGATCTAAACTCTTAAGAGTTGACATTTTACTTTTCCTTGTGTATAGGCTGTGATATGGATGAAGAAACTAATGATAGCTTCCACCTAGAAAGAACAGGAATCTCACCAGATGAAGTTACTTTTATTGGAATCTTATGTGCATGCGCCCGCAAAGGCCTACTGACCCAAGGGAAGAAATATTTTGAGCAGATGACCAAGTTGTATAATCTCAAACCTACATTTGCTCATTATTGGTGCATGGCAAACCTCTACGGAGGGCTTGGCCTTGTTGAAGAAGCAGAAGAAGTATTAAGAGGCATGTCCGAGGATGAAGAATCACTAGCCCTGGGAGGTTTGCTTGGATTATGCCGATTTCGTGGGGAATTGGAGTTGGGGGAGAGCATTGCGAAGAGATTGGTTGAGCTTGAACCTTCAAATGGCTCTCGCTATTCTTTGTTGCGGAATATATATGTGGCAGCAGGGAAGTGGGAAGATGCTCACAAGGTGAAAGAGATGATGAAGAACAGAGAACTAAGATCAATGCCTGGTCAAAGACTTGTAGATTTAAATGAGATTGTCCACAACTTTAAAATTGGGGATAGGTCGAATCCAGAGATTGAGAAGGTATATGAGATGCTGGATGATGTAGCTGCCAGATTTAGAATAAGAGGTCCTACAATGGACTTGACCGAAAGTGTCCAGCAGTGAGTTCTCATGCCAACAAGGATTGGTCATCTTGTTTTATCTACCGGCGGTGAGCATTTGGGCCTTTTATAAGTTTACCCAAAACTTACTAACAAGATGCAGATACCGTGTTAAGCTTGGTTCCGATAACAATGCCTGAGGATTTACTAAAAGAAAATCATGCTTGAGCCATCTGTTTGATAACTCGTATTCTTTGTCAAAAGGGTTCAACGGTATTGATTTAGAAGCATATCTTGCTCGACATTGAATAGAAGCCCATCTGGCACTCGATGTTATGTTAGACTTTGGATTCATACATGGTTAAGAGTAGGATTGAGAGAAAAAAAATTCTCCATGAATTAATTGGAGTCAAGCAAATTTGGCAGAATCAGATGGTTGCTTTTTTTTTTTTGTCAGTTTGGGATTTTCCTCCTTGGTATGTGATATGATACCACTGAAAAATTCTGGCAGAAAATCTTGGGAAGAGTTGAGCATGCTCTTGTGGTACTCGGAAACTCCACACTCGGCAGACAAAAAAATTCGAAAAGCTTGCGCTGCTGCTCCAAGTCACCAACTTGCTGCAACAAGTGTCGTCGTGCTCCACTAATATAGGGTAAACATATTTGAGAATTCCAGTTGTTGAAAACTGAGTTGTACATGCTTCATGCTGGAGGATACCTATTGCCTCTGCTTGATCATCAAATTTTCAAACTTACACTCTAATTTTGGGTACAGGCAATTTTTTGAGAATGGTACTTTTATTTAATAGAAATAAACATCAGGTTCTTGTGCCTGGTGAAGGTCTTTTCACACCTTTGTTAATCTTTTATTAGTTTGAGATAACTTGAGGCATGTCAGCAAACTGAAGGTTTTTTTTTTTTTTCCTTTTTTTAGTTAAAAATCTAGAAAGATGCAGATAGTCTTTTGTACTTTGTCAAGCTAAATCAATCAAGGGGGGTGAGCTAATGCTTTCTCTTGCCCAAACAACTCATTATTGAAATATATATATATTTATATATTTATATATTAAAATCACCGACTTCAGAAGGATAATTAACTAATTCGGGTCTATTTAATTTCGATGCAATGAGTACCATTTTGGTCACTCCTCCCTCTCATGTGTTGGTTGCATGTGCCCCCACTTCCAGAAGGTCTGCAACTGTGCATGTTCTCATTCTGTCTGTGTTCCAAGTCACGTGCAGAATCCACAAGTTAATTAATCCATAGGTCTTAAGTTAGGTATAATATTAATTAAAATTATAAATACTTGTATTATTCTCTTATCAATTCACCACCGAGCTCAGAATTCGTAGGATATTAGTGTCAATTCAAAACTTGACATTATTATATATGCTAAGTTTAATTCCTAATCTTGGAGGAAAATGGAAATCTTCTTTGTGCTTTATTTAGATGGGAGAATAATTCGGACACCGTGGCATCCGTCGCTGCCGAATGCCGGTGGGCATGTGCCCGGGACCTGGGTGGGCCCCATCGTCCCTCTAGCACGTGCCCCACCGCCGCGGCAGCAGCTCCACCACATGGCTTCCCCACGTCATCTCCCCCTTCTTAGGACTAAAAAGGCGTAGGAAACGCGCGTACCAATCGGTTGTCTTGATCCTACGCGAGAAAGACGCCTCTCCCACGTGATCACGCCGTGAGAGGTGGGACCACCGATGTCCCTTACGCGACGCCGGGTGAGAGTTCGCGTGACCATTTCCCCGTCGTCGACGGAATCATACGAGTGACCGACCGTTGTCTGACATAAGAGGACACATCAGACACCGTTATGAACGATTATAACGTTCTAAATGCAACTCACAGGTAAAAGATAACGGTCACCGGTCGCAACATTACTGTCGCAATCACCATTGACGTGTATACCGCAATTGTTCATGTCATCGAAAAAAAAAATTAAAATTAAAATTATAAAAAGGCCTCCTCCTTTGACTAAATGCAGGAACCCCGTTTGACCGGTTCCAATCGTAACCAAAACGCGGTTTGACCCATCCTAAGACTTGTTTTCTCTAATCAATTCTTCCAGTTGTGGGATTTTAACTATGAGAGATCTGAAGGCGTTGTGGAATTTTAATGATATTAATATTAGTGTATAATCTTAAGAATAATATTTCAAGAATGATCGAGAAAAAAAAAGAGATATATATAGCTCGAATTACTTCGATGTCGACTACGCTTTGCATCGCAGTCGTACAGTTTCCGCGGATATAAATATTACAGCAAATCTCCATCATCTCAACGCGGGAGCGGCTCGGCTGTCCGTTGACGGACATCTTTTATTGCGGGGGTGTACGTGGGTCCCAATGTGAGAACGCTTAGAGGCTGTCTCGGCGCGTGAAGGCTGTCCCCACACTATTTGCTTACGGGGATAATTGAGAATCGAACGGCTGTGACGCTCCCATCTCGGCGCGTACGCGTTGAGATCAAATAAGGCTTGGGGCCATCAACTATTTGCTCTCCGAACCCCCCCCCACTTCTCCAGTTGTCCGCCACTGATTTGTCGGAAGAGCGTAAACCAAGATTCGTGTTCGAACCCAACAGCGGATCCAACATTGTGGGTACGTTCTCTTCGTCCACCTCAACGCTTTTGTGTTGGGAAACAATATCTTATTTTAATTTACCTCTTTTCTCCGAGGAAAAAAAAAAGGCCGCTCCTTTTCTAAGCCCCTCTCTCTCCCTTCCCCCCGTCACTTTCCCAAGAGCACACCCAAACCCTGACCAAAGCAGTCCGCCATGGTGACGATGTGGTGATACAGCGAGAGGTGCCACCTCTAGTCGCCGGCCAACTTCTTCCCTCGATCGCGCTCCATCGTAGGCCACGTCGCCTCCACTTGATACAGTTCTCGCCGGAATAAGACAAGAGCTGAACCGTTCAGCTGTGTTGTCTGAGTGAAGAATCGGTCGGGATCTGCGTCAAATCCAGCAACCTCTGAAACGCCTCTTATAGAAAGACCTGGTCGAGCGCCCTCTCACACTCGGAGAAGAAGCATTATTAGTTTACCCCCCCTCTCTCTCGTCGGACTCTCAGGTAGGTGATCTAACCGTTGCATAGCTTCTTTTGAAGCGTTTCGGGCAATTCCTTAACAAAGTTCAGCCTTTTGGTATTCTTCCCGCATTTTTAAGTCTTTTGAGTGCGACGGCTTCTTACGCTACCACGCAACTAATCGATGAACTGAACAGAGCGCTTCCAAATGGTTAATTTTGCACATTTCTTGAAAAAGTTTAGATTTTTAGCCTTCATTTCGTGTGCAAGATAGTTTCGATTCTTCCCCTTTACGATCCCAAATTTCTGCTTTTACAGGTCCTGATCTCTGTCCCTTTTTCCCAAGTTTGTGGATAGTGGAACGGGGATATTTACCTATTTAAGAGAGCGAAGTGACATGGCTTCAAACAATGTTCTTAGAGTCAGTAGATCCGTGCGCCTAGCCTCGTCATCTGATCAGCAGCAGCCCGATGGTAGACCGACGAATGTGCCGCCCACTGTCACCTTTGCCCGTCGAACTCCGTCGGGCAGGTATGTTAGCTACTCCAGGGATGATCTTGACAGTGATTTCGGAAGTGGTGATTTCGACAAGGAATATACGAACTATCATGTCCACATCCCGCCAACTCCGGACAATCAACCCATGGATCATGTTATCTCTGCGAAGGTCGAAGAGCAATACGTCTCAAATTCATTGTTCACAGGTGGATGCAATAGTGTCACTCGTGCTCATCTGATGGACAAGGTGATCGAGTCGGAGGCAAGCCATCCCCAGATGGCTGGTGCCAAGGGCTCGTCCTGCGCGATGCAAGGATGCGACTCAAAGGTCATGAGCGATGAGCGTGGGGTTGATATCCTTCCTTGTGAGTGCGATTTTAAAATCTGTGCCGAGTGCTTTTCAGATGCGGTGAAGGTTGGTGGTGGGATCTGTCCAGGATGCAAAGAACCATATAAAACTACTGAGTTGGAGGAGGTGGTCAGCAATGCTGTAGCTGGACGACCACTCTCATTGCCAGCTCCGCATGGAATGTCAAAGATGGAAAGGAGGCTTTCGATAATGAGGTCACAGAAAATGACTAGGAGTCAGACAAGTGATTGGGATCACAATCGATGGCTTTTTGAAACAAAGGGGACCTATGGTTATGGTAATGCAATTTGGCCAACTGAGAATAGAGTTGATGGTGGGGATGGAGGAAATGCACAGCCTACAGAACTAACAAACAAACCATGGAGGCCTCTCACTAGAAAGTTGAAGATCCCTGCTGCAATATTGAGCCCATATAGGTAATTACAACAGCTGGTTCTGTTCATTTTTTGTATGAAATTTAAGTTTTATTTTTTTAAAATAAAAAACTGGGATCATTTATCTAATTGCTCTATTTTCGTTAGGTAGAAACAGTGTCTAATACCTACTGATCAAATTTGTGTGGTCTGTAGCTTATGTATGTGCCAGATGAATCAGACTCTTGCAAAATTTGAACGTAGAAACATCATTGTAAGCTTATTTAAGGATAATCATGACATATTTACCTAAGATCATTCGCTCCACTCAAGGTGGAAAAGGAGTAAGACCATGTTTTGCATCACCTTACCAAGTATTCTAGAAAGTGAGCTTGCTAGGATGGCGAGGGCAGACACACATAAATGGGCTTGAGTCTGAAAGTTCAAGTATAATTCACATGCTTTTGAAAGGGCCTAGCTCGCCGACTCGTCTGGTTGAGTTATCTTCAGTTTAGCACTAGTTGCTTTGTCAAATTTTTGTCTGCAGTGGTCATATCATTCTTCATGGATGAACCTTTTGAATATGTTTTTTGATATATCCTCCACTTGGACAGACTTATGCTATTTGTGTGAATCTGAATTGTATATGCATCCCATTCTCTAAACTTTTAGCTCCTCGTTCGTAATACCAGGTTTTCTTTATAAATGGGTTTAATAATTTTATGCTTTCTGGTTTGCAGGCTTCTTATCTTTGTCCGCATGGCTGTTCTTGCCCTGTTTCTTGCATGGAGAATTAAACACAAAAACCAGGATGCTGTTTGGCTGTGGGGGATGTCTGTCGTCTGTGAGCTGTGGTTTGCATTCTCCTGGCTATTGGATCAACTCCCTAAGCTCGCCCCAGTAAACCGTGCTGCTGACCTTGCTGTTTTAAAGGAAAAGTTTGAGACTCCTACGGCTGCCAACCCTAGTGGAAAGTCTGATCTTCCAGGTGTTGATGTCTTTGTTTCCACGGCTGACCCTGAGAAAGAACCTCCACTTGTAACTGCAAACACCATACTCTCCATCCTTGCTGCTGATTACCCTGTTGAAAAGCTAGCTTGTTATGTCTCAGATGATGGCGGTGCCCTTTTGACTTTTGAAGCAATGGCTGAGGCTGCTAGCTTTGCAAATATATGGGTCCCTTTCTGCCGTAAACATCGTATTGAGCCCAGAAATCCTGAAAGTTACTTTAATTTGAAGAAGGATCCTTACAAGAACAAGGTCCGACCTGACTTTGTCAAGGACCGAAGGCGGGTAAAGAGAGAATATGATGAATTCAAGGTTCGGATCAATGGGTTGCCTGATTCAATCCGACGGCGATCTGATGCTTACCATGCACGTGAGGAGATCAAAGCAATGAAACGACAAAGGGAGGTTGCTGGTGATGATCTGGTAGAATCCGTAAAGATTCCTAAAGCAACATGGATGGCTGATGGTACCCATTGGCCTGGAACTTGGATGAACCCCTCATCGGAGCATACACGGGGTGATCATGCTGGAATCATTCAGGTATTATTTTGCACTTTTTTCTAAATACTAGTTTATTTTCACAAATAATCTGGTCGGTTTGGCTTGCATAGAGTAGTTTTCTGTCTGCTTTTAGGGTTCAGTAGCCTGTAAAATTGCAACAATGCCTTCAGTCTATGATGAAGGATGCTGTCGTTTCAAGTCATTTTTCCCCATGTGTTGGTAAAATATGCAAAAAAAAACATAGTTACCACCACAAAATTAAGGTTTCTTTATTGCATATTCTGAAAAGCTGCATTCTTTTTCTTTTCATGCTTGCATCTTCCTCTGGATCATAATAGAAAATTCTTGCACCCAAGAATTGTTTGTCACAAGTTCTTATCCTTTTTTTCATTGTATTAACCTCTTCCATTGGAGCTCTGCGTTAGCATCACATTTTGGTAACTATTGGATTTCAGTCTATTATTCATCTGTAATGTCAAGTCAGATTACTGTTACCCGAGTTTAGTGCTATGCTTTTATTTGGTGAGGCCTCAAGCTTCAGTACAATTATTTTCTATCTTATTCTTGTGGAACATAAGGGAACAGGAAGACAAACTAGAAGGTAGAAATCACTGGAATCATGTATCTGTTTTCGTCTGCAGGTAATGTTGAAGCCTCCAAGTCATGAACCATTATTTGGAAACAATGAAGAGGGTGGACCGCTCGATTTCACTGTAGTAGACATTCGTCTGCCCATGCTGGTCTATGTATCTCGTGAGAAGCGCCCAGGCTATGACCACAACAAGAAAGCTGGGGCTATGAATGCTCTTGTTCGTGCCTCTGCAATTATGTCAAATGGTCCTTTTATTCTCAACCTTGATTGTGACCACTACGTCTATAACTCGCAGGCCCTCCGAGAGGGCATGTGCTTCATGATGGATCGTGGGGGTGACCGCATATGCTATGTCCAGTTTCCACAGCGGTTTGAAGGCATTGATCCCTCCGACCGTTATGCGAACAACAACACTGTCTTTTTTGATGTCAACATGAGAGCCCTCGATGGTCTTCAAGGGCCAGTTTATGTCGGTACTGGCTGCCTATTTCGACGGATTGCTCTCTATGGCTTTGATCCTCCTCGATCCAAAGAACGCCAAGGAAGCTGCTGCAGCTGCTGTTTTCCCCAAAAGCGTAAGACACATGCAGCCGTGGAATCTGAGGAGACACGAGCTCTTCGCATGGGAGACTCTGACGATGATGAGATGGCCATCTCTACCTTTCCTAAGAAATTTGGAAACTCAACCTTTCTGATCGACTCCATTCCTGTTGCTGAGCTCCAAGGCCGACCGCTTGCTGATCATCCTGCTGTTAAAAATGGCCGCACACCTGGTCTCCTTACTGCTCCTCGTGACCTTCTTGATGCATCCACCGTAGCTGAAGCAATCAGTGCCATCTCATGCTGGTACGAGGACAAGACTGAGTGGGGACAGCGTGTTGGATGGATCTATGGGTCTGTTACTGAAGATGTTGTTACTGGCTACAGGATGCACAATAGAGGGTGGAAGTCAGTCTACTGTGTAACTAAACCTGATGCCTTCCGTGGGACTGCTCCAATTAACCTAACCGATCGGCTCCACCAAGTTCTCAGGTGGGCTACAGGCTCTGTCGAGATCTTCTTCTCCCGTAACAATGCATTGCTTGCAAGTCCAAGAATGAAGATTCTTCAGAGGATTGCGTATCTCAATGTCGGGATCTACCCATTTACCTCCATCTTCCTTATTGTCTACTGCTTCCTACCTGCACTTTCTCTCTTCACGGGGCAGTTCATTGTGCAGACGCTCAATGTGACCTTCCTCACGTACCTGCTCATCATAACATTAACATTATGCATGCTCGCGGTTCTTGAGATCAAGTGGTCTGGTATCGAACTTGAAGAATGGTGGCGAAATGAACAGTTCTGGTTAATTGGAGGAACCAGTGCTCATCTTGCTGCTGTGCTCCAGGGATTGCTGAAGGTGATTGCTGGGATTGAGATCTCATTCACCCTTACTTCAAAATCAGCAGGTGATGATGGGAATGATGAATTTGCTGATCTCTACATAGTGAAGTGGACCTCACTGATGATACCACCCATCACCATCATGATGGTGAATTTGATAGCAATAGCTGTAGGATTTAGCCGCACTATATATAGTACGGTACCACAGTGGAGCAAGCTGTTGGGTGGGGTGTTCTTCAGCTTCTGGGTGTTGGCACATCTGTACCCATTCGCGAAAGGTCTAATGGGGCGGAGAGGAAGGACACCGACCATTGTTTTCGTGTGGTCTGGGCTCATTGCTATCACTATTTCACTGCTTTGGGTTGCAATCAATCCCCCATCCGGTAGTAATTCACAGATTGGTGGCTCCTTCACGTTCCCTTGATTCATTATAATGTTGTAGTCTTGAGGTATTGGCAAGATGGTTGTTGCGATGGTAGAAACAGTTTTAAGCTCTTTGTAGGAATCCCAGAAGAGCAACCTCAGAAAGAGCAGCTCGGTTCTACTCGAATCTTGGGGGAGGTTTTTATTCACTTCCATAAATTTTTATTAATTTGGACATCTATGGTTCACAGGTGAGAAGGGGAGAGTCTGCATATGATGGGAGGTAATCTGTTGGGCGTATATGTTTGTACTTGGTAGATGTGATTTTGCAGCCATCTGCTTGTTAATTTTTCGTAATTATCAAATGTGGACTTTTAAGCAGTTTTTTACTATGTAGGCATCATTTTTAAGCAATCTATTCATGTATGTTTTTCGAAAATCTGGACTTTGTTTGGTCGATATTGGCAAGTTAATTGATGATGATCAAAACGCGACGAGCTAGCAATAGCATGGTACCTATATTCCCATGCTTATGTTCTACCTATTAATGATTTGGCAGATATGGAAGTACATGATTCATGTAATTTGGGTACAAATTTGTTTAGAAGATATATCAAGTTATCCTCTTCAATGATAGAGAACTCTCTGATAGATAACTTCATTTGAACCAGCAGAACTGGCATTTTGATTTCACTTAGGGTTTATAGTTATGCATCAACAGCCTATGCACCCACATCAGAGACTTGCTTCTTTTCTTGTCTTATCAGTTTACTTTGCTGTCTCTTATGCATAACTTTCCACACATCTGCTACTTCAGTTTGTTTTCTTCCTCACCTGCTTTGTAGTTTTCTTTTCATCTGGTTAGTAGTTGAAAAAAAGAGAACCATTGCTGATGACATCTTTTGAAAATTCTACACCATGGTTTGCTAATTCATTATTTCAGCTTTGGATTATGTGATTGAATGGACCTTATTATTTCTTTAAGTTGAATCTATTCTTCTTAGCATGATTTCACCATGGCAGTTTGCATTTCAGTTTAGAAAGTGACCTGTGGTTTAGGTGATCCATCTTTGTATGCTGTTCATATGACCTAACTTGGCATGATACACAATCATTTTTTAAATATTTTTTAAAACTCGATACATACATACCGGTATATCGGCGCTCGATATATCGATATCCTCTGGGTAGATGCATTACTGACATACAAATAGGTCTTAATTTTTTTTTTTTTGTGCATAATTTTTGTGATATCCAAGCCATCTGACATGTCACATAGCCACTCTTATCTTATATTATGAATATTTTATTTATTATGAATAGAGACACTACTAGGGGGTTTGAATTAAATCAAATCAATTTTTTTTTTTTTTGGTTAGGATTGGTTAAAGTAAGATAGTCCAAACTAATTGATTCAAAATCGACTAATCTAGTTTAATTAATTTATTTATAATTTTTAAATAATTTAAAAAAAATATGTATTTTAAATAAATTAATTGAAACCTAAATCCAATTGGGCTGACACGATAAGATTTATTAAATTGATCTTACGTCATATGTAAAATTAAGTTTTTTTGGGTTGGTTTAATTAATCTGTTTGAATTAGTTAAGAATTTAGGATAGCTAAAAATCATAATCGATTCGGTTTGGTTCAAACCGATTAATTGAATATATAAAAAAAAACTCAAAAATTAAATCATTAATGAATCTATTCAAACTAAATCAGTTCAAATCGGATTCGATTTTAACATAGAAATATTTTGAAACGCCTCCATCTCTCTCTTGTCGTGTTAAGATGCTGTTGAGAGTGGCTCATTCGTCAACCATGAGCAGCTAATGGTTTACCAACTCAATTAGAGTGGCTATCGATCGCACCGACCCATTGATGAGGTCCGCCATGTTTGACTTTAATTCCCGGACGTGAACTTTTTGCTACGGCTACGGATGCTTTGCTTTCTTTCGATGACGGCGAATCAAATTGTATTCGTGGCGTTCTACTACGGCGAGGTATATGTTGGGCGTGTTTTATTGACGTGTGCTTTATTTATTTAATGCTCATTTTGACTTTTTTGCATTTCCATGCGTTGACCAACGATGGTGGAAACAAAAAGCTGCGTCTGCTGGAATACGAAAGGCTTCCTCCTTTCGTATATATTTGTGTAATTGTTAGGAAATTCTAAAAATATTTTTTCTTGAGAGTTTGTTTTATTTTTCAAGTATATATTTGTGTAGAGAGATTCCAAGTGTTACGAAGAGATAAAGATGAGAGGTAGGTGATTAGAGATATTCTAAGCATTAGGGAGAAATAAATAAATAAAAGACTTTCTTGAAAAAAAATAATTTTCCTCGAGAGTTTGTTTTATTTTTGATAAAATGAGGTGTAAAAACATTTTAACCTTAATTTATTATGAGCGAGTGAAGGCATTTATGGACATCTCACAAGGTCCATTAAATAATCCAGTCAAATAAGATGGTAGTACTTCTGGGTGAGTGAGAAATGTAAATAAAGGATGGCGTGGGACCCTCTCTCTCTCTCTCTGTGTGTGTGTGACGGGCATCGCATTCACACCCTGACCGCGGTAGTAAATGATGATACGAGTAATAATAATATGGGATATTAACTACCCCATTGAATACCCAACACAGCACCCACCCCTCATCATTGTGGACCCGAGTGGCGCTTTGTGCACGGATCCGCTGCTCCGACACGGAACACCAAACAGCTTCTTTTTTCCTTGCTGGGTTCCCGTCCCACCCTTCTTCTTCTTCTTCCCGGGGACACCTTCGTCCTCCCCCAGGAGCTATTTATTGTACTAGATAGTCTTCCCCGGCTCGATTTCTAGGGCTTTGACCCGCAATTTCCCTTCTCTATCAGCGGACAAGTTCGAGTTTTCGACCCAATTCGTCAGAAAGGTGGAGCTTTGTTCTGATTCTGGTGGAACGATCCAGGGTTACTCTCTCCAACCAGGGCTTTTTCGGGTTTTGCAGCGGCGGGATCTCTTTGGGCGGCGAAAAGGTGTGCTTTTGATACTGTTCTCTCCGTTTTCTTCTTCCGCTTCATAGACCTTTTGGTCTGGTCCACAGGCTGCTCTGTCCAAGAAAAAGCCTCCAGATTCTTTGGCACTTGCGTAAGGTTTGTGTGTTTTCCGCGTACTCGAGGCTATCGTTGCGAAGTTTGCTCCTTGGAGCTTTCAAGATTGGATCTTGTGGGGGGCTTGGTCGTGGTTTTTCATCCGGGCCGCGGTAAGAGTGACGAGCGAAAAGCGTTCGGCTTGATTGCTGTGATTGCTGAGCTTGGAGAAATGACGGATACTATGGATGCGAGTAGCTGGCAGGAGATGCTACGGAGGATATTGCCTCCGGGCACCCCCATACCGGAGGCACCGGCCAACCTCGACTACTCCATCGCCATCGAGTACGATGGCCCGCCGGTGACGTACGAGCTTCCCAGGGTTGACCCGGTCGATTTGATCCCGACGGCTGAGACCGCCCCTGGTTCACATAGGTCGGTGAATGGCACCGTTCCACCCGTAGTCGATCCAATTCCTTTGCCTGTATCTCGGATCGCTCGCTGTGCTGACCCCCCACCCCGAAGTCCCCAGACCTCAGGAAGCTCTGAGTCTGTAGATTCAGTCTTGCAGAACGAAGAATTCTCTGATGCCTCCCGCTCGGATTCTCCGGTGTCTACCCATAGCGCCCCGAACGGGCAGCCTAGCCAACCAGTGGACGAGGAAAGGAGGACGTCCGTGGTCACTTTTGAGGAGAAATCAGAAAGCAAGGAGCTTTACAGTGATTTGTCTGGTTCTACTCGATATGTTGGTGTCACCAGGAGGGAAAAGAGGAAGAGAGTGTGTTATAGATGTGGCAAGAGGAAGTGGGAGAGCAAAGAAGTTTGTCTGGTCTGCGATGCCAGGTATTGCAGCTACTGTGTGCTTCGAGCCATGGGATCAATGCCAGAGGGGCGGAAGTGTGTTGGTTGCATTGGCCAGCCAATTGATGAGTCAAAGCGCTTGAGACTTGGAAAGAGTTCGAGGACATTGTCACGGCTTCTCAGTCCACTGGAGGTCAGACAAATCTTGAAAGCTGAGAAGGAATGTCCTGCAAATCAACTCCGCCCGGAACAGCTCATTGTGAATGGATTCCCACTTAGGTCAGAAGAGATGGCAGAGTTGCTCAGTTGCCCAATACCACCCCAAAAGTTGAAGCCTGGAAGATATTGGTACGACAAAGAATCAGGCCTCTGGGGAAAGGCAAGCGCATCAGCTTCGTAAACTACTTGCTTTTTCCGAACCCTGCCATCTTGCTTGTTAAGACATGCTAATCTTTTGCCTATGCTTCTTCGCTTTGCAGGAGGGGGAGAAGCCCAATAGAATCATTAGTTCTAACTTGAATTTTACCGGGAAGCTTCGTGCTGATGCAAGCAATGGGAATACTGAAGTTTATATTAATGGCAGAGAAATTACAAAAACTGAATTAAGGGTGCTTAAGGTAGAAACTGTTGCACTCAAAAGGCACCTTTTTGTTGTCAAGCAGCTACCTTCTATTACTTCTTTTTCCCTTTGAGTTAATTTTCAGTTTAAGTTGTTTCTTTGGTGCTGTAGAGGTCATCAGTGCATCCAGACTGGTCACTTTAGATATTTTGATCGGCAATAGCAGTTCTACATGAAAAATGTTGTGATTCATCTGATGAAAATATGCCTCTGGTGCCAAAAGAATTGAGAACTGATTCAATGTCCCTCACTTAATTCGTGCTAAGAGCTACACAAAGAAAATTAAAGATTAGGATAAGAGGACTCAGTACTTAGTTAATCTTCACGTCCGTGATAGTTGAAAGTGATGCACGCTCCTTCATCCAAGTTTCTAACGTTCAAATGTTTGCTTGCTTATACGGCCACAAGAGATTTTTTTTTCCCCAATGTTCCCACACACTGTTCCTTGCTCAGCATCGTGGACATCACTTTTAGTTTGACTTAGTATTCTAACACACAATGAACTTGTCATAGGATATGTAGGTCATGTGCACCATGGTTCAAGTTCAACTTCTGTGGTGTGCATGGACCCTTACATTTTCATATCTTTAAGTGATGTTCCAAAATCATTGATTTGTTAATGTTCATGCCGAGCTGTACGTTGGTACATCCTGGTTACTTGTTGTTGTCGATCTTGTTGCATTCAGAGTTGTGCATTGAGCTTTGTAATGAAGAATTGAAGATATGTAGCACTATTTCCTGAGAGGATAGACATTAAAACAAAAACATATATTCTAAAGCTACACCAAATTTCACTGATTTTTTTCACTTTTATTTTGTCCTTCTGAGTATTTGGTAGCTGTCTCAATAACTTTATGGTTCGTCCTCTGAAAATAACACCAAATAGTGCAGTTCCCAGTTAGTTCCGGTCATTGCCTGATGGAATCACATGGTATTCAATCATTTTCTTTTCACCTGTCTGAAACTATTTGTCCTTTCGCTAATTAGGGTATTTTCGCTTCATATTCTATTTTTTTTCTGTACATCATTGGTCTGAATGAACTATTTCCTTGCATATTTACCAAGTCACTTATTGTAGCTTTGAGGGTGAGAAATTTAGAAAACAGGAATCAGACATATTGACATATCAATTCTTTTAGTTGAACTGAAAACTTTCTCTTTTTAGTTGTTTCCATGTCTCATTTTTTATCATTATTTGCAAAGCTTTTGTCATTCCCACTGTGGTTCTCCACTTATTCACTTTTTGAATGTATGCCAATTTTGCAGTTTGCTAATGTGCAATGTCCACGTGATACACATTTCTGGGTATACGATGATGGCCGTTATGAGGAGGAAGGTCAAAATAATATAAGGGGAAATATCTGGGAATCGGTGTGTATAATAATTTAAGATTCTCTTTTTGTACAAATTTGACTGAATTTGTATTCCCATATGTCACAACTGATTTTTAGGATAATAGTCGCTTTAATGTTGTGCTTGTGTTGTTGCTTGACAGACATTGACAAGATTGGCATGTTCTTTGTTTTCTTTACCTGTACCACATCCAGTTCCAAATGGTCCTAAAAATGTGGCTCCCTATGTAGCCAGACCCGTACCTGATTACCTTGAGCAGAGAATTCAAAAGCTTTTGCTACTTGGATCACAGGGGTCTGGCACAAGCACTATCTTTAAACAGGTATGATATATCAACTAACTATTCTAGTTGAACATTTAAGAGGATTGTGATTACTGATTGTCTGGATATCTTTTGATCTTATGCATAATCTTGATCCAAATAAGATCTGTAAAGATAATTAGCATCAATTATGTGCTAGACTGGAATGCTACTGTCCGTACATTCATGCAGATCATGCTGTTGGCTCAAATGGTGTAGCAATTTGGCTGTCTATGTTTTAGGTTTTTAAAAGCTTAGCTATATTAGATACGAAGGACTATTACGTTTTTCATATATCAAATGTGTTCAAACTTTCTTCATAATGTACAATTTATATCCTGATTTTTGTGCAGATGTTGCTATTAGTTAAGTGGTGTAGCGATTGTATGTTTGATTTTGCCATTTATGATACATCGTTACTCTTTAATTTTATGGAAATTTGTTGCTACATTGGTTCCTAAAAATGGCTTAAAGATACCTGCCAAATCTGTTACTGTATCTTTTTAGTTGAGTATTTATTATTATTGTTCGTAGTTTTGCTTTTGTTCCAGGGAGTTCTCTTTCTGCAAACAGTGGTGCCATTTGGGCCCCTTGTCTAGCACAATTTTAGTATGAGATGAAGTTTCATTTTTTTTTTTCTATTTGCTTTTGAGATTCATACAGAGCAGTTTACCTGTGATGCCATGGAAAATTTAGAAGCACCCTTTAGCTTTCTGACATTTCATCTCCCTCTTACTGTCCTACTTTCCCTTGTTGGTCCTTTATTCATCCTCTTCTACACAGCTTCTCCTTTTCATTATTTTTAGATGTATTGCAAGTCAATTCATGGCATTGTGCTGTTCTTTCATTGATTTTAAGTGATGCAAATATGTCAGGAACTCTAGGGTATCTACTTTCAAATCCAAAAATATAATCGATTATTTATGAATATACTAAACCCGAAAGTTCCAGAGTCAATATTTTGCTTAAAAAGAGAACTATCATGAAGTTCAGTCATCTGAACACATCTCTCAAGCTCGCCATGAAGTTGATAGCCTGATATAAGATGTTTATATCACTTTTCGATTTATGCTGCTTAGTCTGGACTTCCATTTGATGGCTCAGTGTTTCTATCAGGCAAAGTTTTTGTATAAAAATAAGTTCTCTTTGATTCATTGCGACCCATATTCTTTTTTGGTTCTCTTTTACATCATGAATACACCATTTAGACTGGACTTCTATTTGATGGCTTAATGTTTTGAACAGGCAAAGTTTCTGTATGGAAATAAGTTCTCTCAAGAAGAATTGGAGAATATCAAACTAATGATACAAAGCAATATGTACAAATATCTAAGTATTTTACTTGAGGGACGAGAACGCTTTGAGGAGGAGGCTTTAGCTAGGTCGGAAGGGACAGGTTCACACAATCAACATCCCAGTGAAGGTAACATGCATATAGGTTTCACTTTTCATTTGTCACAGACCACTGTCTAATTGTTGCTTGTGTATTAGTTTGTTGTTTGTTTCTTTCCATTTTTAATAACATGTGCACCATCTATATACGTAGACATATAAAGCATTAACATGTTTTCTATTTTGGCTGTCTTTGTGATACACTAGATGACATTTGTTAATCGACAGCTTGACATTGCGTGCTAGTAGAAATCGTATTCAGTAAACTAACAAAAAGACGTGACATCTTGTCTTGCATCAGTTAATACAAGTTTAATCATATGGAATATGATATCCTCATAATACATGTAGTGCGTGTAATTTCTTGTTTCTGTGTTAAGAGTTAGTGCGAATCGGTTGCATGACACTGTGAAAGACCCTCTCTGGAATATGTTCAATTATTATAACAGGCATAATGTCATTTATGTAGACACTGGTGTTATGTATAAAGTGGATCCTGGGATTCTGCAATATAGGCAAGAATGACTCCTTTTGAAGCTATGCAAATGACAGAGCATCCTTGTTAGGATTGAGCTTTTTCTATTATTTTGACTATAATTTCCTTTGACTATTATCTTCTAAAAGCTAATCTAAACCCTATGTGCCCTTCAAGTACACTAGTTGTTAAGACCAACGTTTGCAATACCCGGTGGTACTGCTCGTACCGGGCGGTATGTACCGGTCTGCCAGATGATCGGTATACGGACCGCATGCTACTGGGTTGTACCGTCGATTGGGGTTGTTTCCACCCTGTTACCATGCGAAATCAATTAGTAACGATCGATTTTGATCGTTGGCAGTCGAGTTTGGGCGATATCAGCCGAGGGAGGGATAAAGAAGAAGAGGGAGGAGAAGAGAGAGAAGACAAAACCTGGAGTCTAGAGTCTGGTGCTGGTCTTCGTCCATGCTATCCATCGCCGGCGGGTGAAGAATTGCCCATGCGATCCGTCGCTTGTGGGTGATTTCTTCTCCTTGCGCGGGGAGAAGAAACGTCTCCCGTGTGGGGAGAAGGAACGAGACAACGTCGCCCCTTTTCTTTTCTTTTTTAATTTATATCATATTATGTTATATTATACCGAATGGTACGTCCAGTGCCTACCGCTCGATACCGAGTACCGTATCATGCTGAGCTGAGCTCGGTACCCCAATACGGACCAGTATGACAATCCTTGGTTAAGACTAGGTTCTTCAAGGGGACCATCTAAAGGGTGGTCCAGTGGCTCCGACTAATGCGGGATCTAGAAAGAATCAATCAACTCTTTAAAGGGCACATATAGATCCTGAATCAAGTAGACAAAGCTAAGGTCATTCTCTTTCACTTATCGAAAGGATAAACATATCGCAATTAACCTGTTTCTTAAGTTCTGGTCCTGACTCTTCCAGTTAGAAATCATTTGTTTTATTCAAATTTTTAACATTTTAAGGCTGTAGAACGTAGTTGGATGACTAAGAAGTAAGAACAATGACATCCTACTAAATCATTGTATTGTGTCACCAAAATTCTTGTATCTCTCGTCCCTAAACACAGCCTTAAGATTGGATTTAAGGGCTCCCATTAAATTGCAGAATTTGGGTAGGGTTAATATCAGCAGTCTTACCCCTGCAAGTAGAGACTATTTTCATGATACAAATTCTAGTTACTCTGCTCTCAAGGAAGTATCCTTACCATGATGCCAAGGCTAATCCTCCAAATCCTTAAAATTTCATGCCAAAATAGTTAGTTTGCACAATTTGTCATTTTTTGTATTTCCCAACATTGACTGTGGCATACTTTTGTCATGTGTCTTCACATGTCCACCATCCTTAGAGTGATTTTATGAAGAAAATCTTTGTGCAATTTGTGACACATTGTCTTGCATGCCAAAAATCATTTGGAAGCCTCAACATAGGCGGCTACTCAAATTTGTTTCCTCTTTGCACTTGTTACTTTGTCTGTTCTGTTAATGCATGAGGTGCTTTAGTTGGTTTTTGTTCACACTGACTATTATGTTGTATATCATTAATGGATTCTCAAATTTGATTTGTACTTGTCAATCCTTTGCACATTATTCCATTCTCTGGATACGTGTGTTAGAGAAGCTATTTGAGTCTCATTTAATGATTGGAACAATTCATTCTGCATGGGTTTCAGGCCAAGATAAAAGTGAAGCTAGTCAACAGAATCTCTGTATTTACTCGATCAATGGAAGGTTAAAGCAGTTTTCTGACTGGCTTTTAGACATCGTGGCCATGGGGGACTTGGATGCTTTTTTCCCTGCTGCGACACGTGAGTATGCTCCATTGGTTGATGAGATGTGGAGGGAGCCAGCCATACAGGAAACATATAAGAGAAGAAATGAGCTCCATTATCTTCCAGATATTGCTGGATACTTTTTGAGCAAGGTATTGATCTACAAAATTATTAAGTTGCTTTCTTTAATTCTAAAATACATAGGATTTAGTATCAGTTTTAAGTACAAAGTAATGCATCTGTCCTGTAATTCCTGTTTTATTATTTATAATATCAAATTGTTAATTTTAATTGATTGCTGTTCTAGTACTCCTAGGAAATAATGTCCTTTATCCATGATAGGATGGCAGATTATTGGTTTTGCATTCTTGGGGAAACTTTTTCTTTATTCTCTGATATTTCTAGTTTCTTCAGACTTCAGAGCATCAGTGTTTAAAAAAAATTCCCTCGTGCATATGAGATTACAGAAATGAATATATTGTTGAATATTCACTTGGAGCCAACTCTTAGCTGTGATATTTCACCCTGAACTTTTTGCTGTTTACTGAGTTGCTTCGATCCTTGTCTATGATAATAATCTTCATCTTTAGTAATGCTTCCATGCTTCTTCCAAACCATTTTTTTTAACTAAAATCCATGGTTTTGTTTCAAATCAATTTTTGTGGATTTCATATTAGCTAAGATCAAGGATTGTCGTTTCGCTCTGTACCGCCCAATTCGGGCGGTACGTACCGGTCCGATAGCTGACCGGTACATGGACTGCCCGCTACCGCCAAAATCGACCGTCGACAGTCGATTGAGGGAAAAAAAGGGAAGAAGAAGAAGAGGAGAAGAAGAAAGAAGAAGAAGAGACATACCTCCTTATCCCGCGTCATCCTCGCTCGCGGGTGATTCTTCTCCCGTGTGAGGAGACGGAACGTCTCCCCGCGCTGGGAGAAAGATCGAGGCGACGTCGCCATTTTTTTCTTTTTTTAATATATTAATATTATATTTAATATAATATTATTATATTATATTATAAAAATATTATAGTATATTTTAATATACCGCCCGACAAGGTTTGACTTACCGGTCCGTACCGGTGTACCGACATATTGTTGGTACTGGTACGGTACCAGTATCGGGCGGTATGCACTGTGCATACCACCCGATATATTAAATATAATATTTTTTTTATAATATAATATTATATAATATAATATTAAAAAATATATTAATTTTTAAAAAATAAAAGAAAAGGGGCGACATCGCCGAGGCGACGTCGCTGCGATCTTTCTCCCTGCGCGGGGAGACGTTCCGTCTCCTCGCGCGGGTGCGGGCGGCGACGGGCGCGGGCGATCCGCGGGTGACGGCGCGCTGGCGAACCGCGAGCGAGGGCAACGACGGTGTGCGGGCGAGGACAGGTGCTAGGTTTTCTTCTTCTCGTATTTTTTTTTCTTTTCCTCTTCTTCTTCTTCCCTTTTTCTCCCTCAATCGACCTGATTTCTCCCTCAATCGACCGTCGACGGCCGAAATCGACCGCCGACTGTCGATTTTTGGCGGTACCGCTCGGTAGCGGGCGGTCCGCGTACCGGCAACCTGGCGGACCGGTATGTACCGCCCGTACCAGGCGGTAAATATCGAAATTGCAAACCTTGTTACTCGGTATCGTATATCGTACTGTACTAAAATAATCTCGATACGTCGGTACGGACCGGTATGGCAAACCTTGGCTAAGATACTAGTAGTGATTTATCAAATTTCATGGAAAAATTGGTCTTCCTAAGTGGAATGACTTTTTTCTTCTTAGATGTGGTATTCATGAGATCAAGTAAAATATCTGAATGTTCTTTATTCTGGAATACCTATAGGCCTTTCTTAGTTCATTTTTTCTTTAACATTCATACCATACAAAAATGATGTCATTGAATTGAATTCAAAAGCAGGCTTTTTATGTAATTCCTTCATAAACGCCAGCTTATGCCATTTGCTAATGTGGGGGAAAGGGAGGGATTATTGTTAATTTTCCACATGTGGGGTTTTATCCAAAAAACCTTCATCATATTTTCTCTGGGCTATGATAAAAGAACTTTTCACCATTTCTTTTCATCTCCGATATCTTTTTATTATAACTACTCTTTAGTTTTCTATATGTCCATAATGGAAGTAGTTGAAACTTACCCTGAAACTGTTCAGAACTTCTGCTCTGGCTTCATTTAAAAGGAAACCTATAAATATTCTTCAACCATTTGTAAACAGTAGAATAGTAAAACCATGTCAAGTTCACAGTTGAGTCAATATGACAATTAGATAACTAAAATATGATCTAATCAAAATTTTGAAGTACTTTAAATGCTTGTACAAGCTGGGACTTCTTTGAGGCTTGTATTTGTGACATTGTGCATGAAGACTCTTGGTCATGGTCGTGTAAGATGTGATTTTTAGTGTTATCACTTTGATTTGCCCATCTCCTTGAGCCGTCGTCAGCAATTACCTATCGTGGTTGTTGAGTTTACAACTTGAGGGAAAAGAAATGTTTCCTTAAAGTTGTACCTTTGTTTAGAAATACATGATCCAAGTGTTCTGCATTGCTTCTACAGAACCTAACCTGTAAAACAAAAATATGCTTTGGAGATAGCGTGCAGTAGAAAGGAGAGGTGAGACAGAGTTTTCTGTTCTTGTAATCAATGTTTCCTAGATTAAAAATGTTCTGACATGAGTCAAAAGATAGCCAAGAAAAGGTATGGTAAAATTTAACTCAAAATACAAATTTCCAAATTCTCTGGTATTTATTTTTAGTAAACTGGTTTTAATAGAACTGAAACCACTGTTTCCACATATTTTTGAGTCAACTTATTTTGAGAACTTTTCTAGGATTATAGTGTATACTAATGTCAATATTTTGTTGCAGGCGATTGAGGTGTCAAGCAATGAGTATGAACCTTCAGAAAAAGATATACTCTATGCAGAAGGAGTAACTCAAGGAAACGGGTTGGCTTGTATAGAGTTCTCACTCGATGACCACAGTCCAATGTCTGAACCCTATAATGACAATCATGATGTTTACTCCCAACCACTTACCAAGTAATTTCTCTATCATTTGTTCTTGCCTTTATATTTATCTGCCAACTTAGCTGGAAGCATACTTTATTTGACTGAACCATGGTTATAAACAGTAAATATTACTAAAAATAAGGTTTTTACATAAATTGGGCATAACACAAACATACAACAGTGTATAAATAGAATTAAGCAAAAGGCATGCTTTGCAGTTTAGTTTTCTTATCTTCGGCTCATGTTGTTCATCTTTTCTTTATCAGATACCAACTGATTAGAGTAAGCGTCAAGGGGATGAATGAGGGCTGCAAATGGGTGGAAATGTTTGAAGATGTCCGTCTGGTGATCTTCTGTGTTTCACTCAGTGACTATGACCAGTTGGCAGCTGATGTTAATGACAGTAGTAAACCTCTCCAGAATAAGATGATGCAGAGCAAGGAGTTATTCGAGGCGACAGTCAGGTGCTACTTCACTTTCTAAATAATTCTTATATGTGTTTCTTGAGATGTTATCTGGAATCTGCAGTTAAAAGCTAAGCCCCTATTGGTAAACGAATTGAGATGCTAGCATTTCTTAGTGATTATAAATGCATATAAAGTTTAAGGGTTTGATCAGTGGAATTATTTTCTCCATATTAGATTCGAGAGTAAAAGGTAGGAGAATAGTGATGGCACCCCATAATTGTTATCATACTGAGTTCATTAGCTATAATCATTACTTGCAGTTGCAGTCATGTCTGACTCTCGGGTTATTTTAACCAGGCAACCGTGCTTCCAAGATACTCCATTTGTGCTCGTGCTCAACAAGTATGACTTACTTGAAGAGAAGATAAACCGTGTGCCTTTGTCGGCTTGCGAGTGGCTCAATGAATTCTGCCCAGTGAAGACTAACCAGAACAGCCAGAGTCTAGCCCACCAGGCTTACTATTACATTGCCATGAAGTTTAAGGACCTCTACTTCTCCATCACTAATCGGAAGTTGTTCGTTTGGCAAGCTCGGGCACGAGACCGTCCAACAGTGGACGAAGCCTTCAAGTACATGAGAGAGGTGCTTAAGTGGGCTAACGAGAAAGAGGAGAATTATTTTGAGGATTCATTTTACAGCACCACGGAGATGAGTTCCTCACCATTTATCAGGCAGGAATGATCAAACTCAGAGCCTCCCAGTTTGAACTACTGTGTATATTATCAGTCTTGCAGCCACTCTATTTCAGACCCCCTATGTATTTCTGAAGTCTATTCTTGATGATTAATCTTATTCTGCTTTGTTCTTCTTTATAATACCAGTGGATCTTTTTGGGTGATGAATCAGGAACTGTAATAAACTGTTGATCACTTGGTGAAGGCACTTTGAAACTTGAGATCTACAAGGAAGAGCCTTGTCTTCTCCAAGCTTAAATTTGTAATATTGAGGGCAGGATGGATGAAACCCATGTGTCTTGTCTCTCTTCTTGGAATAAGTATTCTAAAGCATTGTTATGATCTGAATAATTTTCTTTTTTGTCTTTTAACATTTTAAAGTTTGTTTCAGATTAGCTATGCCTTGTGGTCTTAAAAGAGCAAACTTGTATGATCTACAAGGAAGTTGTATCCTGTCAAACTTAGTTTAGCACCAATTATGGTTTTAATTAACAGCCAAATTGACATTAATATCCTTTTAAAAGTTTTGTTATATTATGAATATGGAAGTTTTTTAAGATCTTTCTTTTAGGTTTATTTTGTTAAGACTCGAAGTAGCGATTGATATTGAATAGGTAGCCCAAAAGAAGGCCCATTGCGAGCCCAGTATCATCACGTGATCAACACGTGCACAGAACCCCTGATCCCCTTCCCCGCGATATTTTACCGACCTCCTCCTCCTCTTCCCGACGGCCATTCTCCCTCCTTCTCTCTCTCTCTCTCTCTCTCTGTGTCGCACGCGCCCGCGGAAAGCGTAACCATAGGCGATGGATTGCCTCAGGAGCCCTTTCCTATCCCCTTTCACTTCTTCCCCACAAAACCCCTTCGCTCTGCCGCGACCCAGGCCCCGCTCCAAGGCTCTCGATTCCAAACCTCCCGTCCGTTCCTCCAATGCCTCCGACCCGTGGAGCCTGAGCGACGGCAACTCTGGCAGGCCCCGGCCCCGACCCTACCGCCGGAACCCACGAAAGCCCCTTTCCGACGACGACGCCCGCCGCATCATCCAAGCCAAGGCCCAGTACCTCAGCCGCCTCCGCCGCAACCAGGGTAGCGGCGCCCAGACCCCCCGGTGGATCCGCCGCACACCGGAGCAGATGGCGCAGTTGATCGAGGACGACAGGGACGGGCACCTGTACGGGAAACACGTGGTAGCGGCGATTCGGAAGGTCCGGGCGCTGGCTGCGAGGCCGGAGGGGTCGTATGACATGAGGGAGGTTATGGCGTCGTTCGTGACGAAACTGAGCTTCCGGGAGATGTGTGTTGTGCTAAAGGAGCAGCGCGGGTGGCGGCAGGTCAGAGACTTCTTTGCCTGGATGAAGCTGCAGGTGGGTCGAAAAGACTTCTTTTTCATCCTGTTGTCTGCCTTCTCCATGTTTGGTCTATGTGTCGTCGTGTTGCATGTTGGAATCATATATGTTCTCTTTTTGTTTCCAGTAATGCATATCTGTCTGCGTTGCATGCTTCGTTCTACACCGATTTTGAGTCATCGAGTATGAATCATTGCATCTTAAAGAAAAAAAAGAGGCTTGTTTTTGGGGAACGCTTCAGTAAGATGGTCATGGGGGTTGGATAGGTAGGTTGATTCCGTTTGAACTCTGAGAAATAGCAAACGAGTCATATATATACGTAAGTGTGTTGTCAATTAGACTGTTGCAGGTTAATTCACAGCGGTGTTAAATTACTAGTGATTTGTTCCAATTTTTGTCCACCCTATTGCCATTTTATTTGGCAGATAGATGTAATTAGTTTGTTTCCCTTGGTTTTATTGTACTTGATGGCTCTCTCTAGGGTGTGTAATTAGCTCGTGATGATTATTTTGTATATTTTTTAATCTCTTTTTTTCACAAATTGAGAGACCCTTGAACAAGTCAGTCGATTATTGCAGAGATATACTGCTCGTCAGAAAGGCCTTAATCCTGGTATCTTGATTTCTTAAGTTTTAAGTTGGACAGCTTCACCAGTTCAGTAATATTTCTTTGTGTTCGGACTGCTAAATTGATCCATGAATCTGTTATCTTATTGAAAATTACAGAATTTGGGCAAAGAAAACCATTGTGTGGTTTTAAGATCTTGCCTTTATCGCACAAACTTGTATTTTTTTTGGTTTTAGGTGTAGAGTTTTACTTCATGATTTGGTTAATAACATGAACCTCGCATGTGCTGCAATAGTTCACTAAGATGCTTTTGTAGGGTCCCATTATATAAAAGGTGCACTTTTAGTAAAAAGTTTGTTACATCAACTGGGATGTATTGTGCTCACACATGTTTTTTTAACAATGATCATTATTACTGTTGTTGCACATTGCAGCTGTGCTACAGACCTAGTGTTATTGTCTACACTATTGTTCTAAGAATATATGGCCAAGTTGGAAAGATCAAACTTGCTGAACAAATTTTCTTGGAGATGCTTGAAGCAGGTTGTGAACCAGATGAAGTTGCTTGTGGAACTATGCTTTGTGCGTATGCTAGGTGGGGACGGCATAAAGACATGATGTTATTTTATTCTGCTGTGCGTAGGAGGGATATTTTACCCTCTGTTGCAGTTTTTAATTTCATGATTTCATCCTTGCAAAAGCGGAAGCTGCATGTAAAGGTTATTCAGCTCTGGAAACAGATGTTGGATGATGCAGTAGAGCCTAATCGATTTACTTATACAATCATTATAAGTTCATATGCCAAGGAAAACCTGGTTGATGATGCTTTTGATGCATTTAGAAAAATGAAAAAAGCTGGCTTCCCTCCTGAGGAGGCTACATACAGCTTGCTTATAACTTTGAGTGTTAAACATGGTAAGGGAGATGATGCATTGCAACTTTATGAAGAGATGAAAACTTTGGCGATCATTCCAAGTAACTACACTTTAGCTTCACTTTTGACGTTGCACTGCAAGAATGCGAATTACACCAAAGCTTTGGTACTCTTTACAGATATGGAAAGAAACAAAATTGTCCTTGATGAGGTTATATATGGAATTCTCATAAGGATATATGGAAAACTTGGACTATATGAGGATGCACTGAAAACTTTTGAAGAAATCAAAATAATAGGTCTTCTCAATGATGAAAAGACATATGTGGCTATGGCTAATGTCCATCTTAACGTAGGAAATTATGAGGAAGCTGTAGAAGTTATTGAACTTATGAGATCAAGAAATGTGGAGCTGTCAAATTTTGCATATAATGTTTTACTTCGCTGTTATGTTGCCAAGGAAGATGTGGTTTCTGCTGAACTAACATTCCGGATGCTTTCCAAAACGGGGCTTCCTGATGCAGGCTGCTGTAATGACTTGCTTAGACTTTATGCAAAATTGGGGCTCTTTGAGAAGGCCAAAGTATTAATTTCACAGGTAAGGCACGATGATATCGAGTTTGATGAAGGCCTATATAAGACCGTTTTGGAAGTGTATTGCAAAGAGGGGATGATAGATGATGCTGAAATTTTGATGGAGGAGATGGAAAATGTTGATTTGGCCGTAGATAGAAACACAAAGACATCATTAATGGCGATGTATGGTGCAGCTGGAGGGCTTCTGAAAGCAGAGAGTCTGTTGAAGAACTTGGAGCAACCAGATCCTATAGCCTTCAGTGTAATGCTTTGCTTGTATCTGGAAAATGGTGACAGCGAAAAGGCCAAAGAAATTCTTAAATCTTTGTGTCAGACAAATGGTGGTTTATCTACAGCAAACCAGCTGATTAGCAAATATGCTAGGGAAGGCAAGCCACTTGTTAAAGCTGATATTTATATTATTCACCTCATCTGCACTTAACGGATTTCATATGACTCTTTAGTCCCTACTCAATACTCATACTGGATATTTCAAGCAAAGATAACTCTTTTTTTGCTTATTTATCAACATTGTCACAGTTTAAAAAAAGCCCCCATTATTTATCAGATATTAATGGTTGTTCTCTGTGCAACAGGGAGTATAGTTGAAGTTGAAACCTTGTATAGGCAGATTTTGGATCTAGGATTCATACCTGAAGATTCAGTTCTTGCTTCTATGATTACTCTCTATGGTCGTTTCCACCAATTAAAACAAGCCCAAGAAGTATTTGCCTCTGTATCACACTCTTCAAAATCTGCAGCGGCTGCTTACAACTCAATGATAGGTGCTTATTGCAAATGTGGAGATGTTGACGAAGCAATTCGGCTGTATAAAGAAATGATTAATCGAGCCTATTCTCAGGATGCTGTTGCCATCAGCATACTCGTCAATGCTTTAACTAAGAATGGTGTGTATTTGATGTTCTTTCGGCATATACTTATCCCATTTTAAGCCAATGCTACTAGCACAAGTAACAAAGTCACAAGGATACACTGCATATCTTAAACCATTTGGAAGAATATGGATACAGCTAATATCTCTTAAACCATATGACATTTACATGCTTATTAGGTAAATTTGGATAAGTACATTAATATACCAAAATCAAAAATCCAAATTTACCACTAACTGGGGGTCTTATCTTCATGAAATTATTCTTGTTTAGAATATAAGAACAATTTTCTCCTTGGGAGGCTGGTGGTTATTGTAAGTGCCTCAGGAACACAGAGAATCAGAAGTATAATTGGATCGTTGTTCAGTTTTCATAGCAGTAAGTGGTTGGACAAGTATGGATTTGGTTTTATCATACATAATTGTGAAGAATCAGTTCAATAGTTCGATCTTTACAGTACTTTCCTCCTAATGGGTAGTTCCTTTGTATATACATTTTAGGCTTCCACAAATAACTTGTTATATTTTTAGCCACAAATACATCGCCATTTACCTTCTCCTTTTTTTTCAGGAAATTATATGGAAGCGGAAAGGATTATTTATGACAGTTTTAATACTAATATGGAGCTGGATACTGTAGCCTACAACACTTATATCAAGTCAATGCTAGAAGCAGGTTAGGAATTATCCTCCAAAAATGCCCATTATTTGAGTGGAACTGACTGGCAAACTAACAAGATAAATGCAGGTAAATTACACTCTGCTGTCAGCATATATGATCGTATGATTTCATCCGGTGTTCCTCCATCCCTTCAGACATACAACACCATGATAAGGTAGAGTCCATGTTCAAAAAAGGTGGAATTTTGCTTGGGATAATTGTCTCACTCTCTGTCAATTTCTGCTTATTTTTTATGTAAATGATGCTTTTTTTCATATAAAAAAATGCAGTGTACATGGTCAACGAGGGAAGTTGGAGAAAGCTATTGAGATGTTTCAGACTGCACAAGGTTTGGGTTTGTCGATAGACGAAAAGGCATATACCAACATGATTAGTTACTATGGAAAAGCTGGTATGACATTCATCCTTTAGTCATATCAACTGTTACTCCCTATCGTTTTCATTTGATATTTTCAACCACTTAATGCATCATAGATTCGTCTTACTGTTTAGGTTATTCAACCACTGCATGAAATCGAGCCTGAGATGTACTTTTGCCTAGAAATCAGCTAACTAGTACATGCTATTGGCCCTGCAGGTAGGACTGAAGAGGCGTCTATACTCTTTGCTAAAATGATGGAAGTTGGAATACTACCTGGAAGGGTATGCATTTAAGCTAACAAATACTGTAGTATGCTTTGATAGCTAATCCTATCTTTCTTTAGATCTTGATTTTGAATTTGGCATGCATGGTTTTCAGTTGTTATTTTTTACAGGCTTTTTGACCAATGAGCAAATGCATAAAATTATCCTTAAATTCTTAAAATATGTTATAGAAAATTGGTTTGATGTGATGGACACATTTTCTGCTAATGAATGTTTAGTATTTTCTGTGCTTGTTAGTTGCTACTTCTTGACATTGCTGATTTATGAGCTTCCCTTGGTACAGATGCATTAAGATTATTTATATTAATATAATAGAAAATCTTTTGGTTCAGTTACAAAATTAGGACAGAATGTCAGGGCTGGTTTTCCTGACATTGTCATTCTGAACTGCCTATATTAAGTTCTCTCGGAAGTGTTTATGGTGCACGGGTGCCATTAGCTTATTTTGGCGACTCACTGAAGATGAATCGAGACAAAAGAAGTGTGCAATTTATAAAATGATTCTCAAGGTTTTCCATAGCGGGCGGTATGTACCGGTCCACCAACTGACTGGTACGCGGACCACCTGCTATCGGTCGGTACTGTCAGGTAGCGGTTGTTTCCGCCCATTATTGCACGATTTCGATTGCCGCCGGTTGATTTCGAGCGGTATCAGTGAGGGAAGGAGAAAGAAGAAGAGGGAAACGAAGAGGGAGAAGAAGAGAACCTGGAGATTTCTTTACCCGATCCATCACGCGATCCGTTGTCCGCGGGCGAAGACCGTTGGCGAAGAAGACGAAGAGGTAGAAGAAGAAGAGGGAGAAGAAGAGGAGAACCTAGAGATTTCTTCGCCTGATCCGTCGCCCATGAGCGAAGACCGCGGGCGATTTCTTCTCCCCTCGTGGGAAGAAGAAATGTCTCCCTGCATGGGGAGAAGGAACGAGGCGACATCTGCCCTTTTCTTTTTTGAACTTATATTATATTATATTATACCTAGCGGTATGCCCTATGCATACCGCTTGGTACCGAGTACCGTACCGAGCTGAGCTCGGTATGCCGGTATGGCAATCCTTGTACATTGATTCTTGTGCCTAGGAGTCAGATACTAAATTGTACCAACTGTTTTAGGATATCTAAGTCAATTGGTTTGTCACTTGTACATTTAGCATTGTTGTAGATTTTTTCATGTGGGGGCATATTGCATATTTTGTAAACTTCTCCAACCTTCCGTTTGCTGCACTTACTAGTGTAGAACAAAGTTGCACATGCTAACACCCCTAGGTTAGTATTACATTAGATGTGGGATGGGAATTAAGAATTGGTTTATAGGCCTAAGATATGTCTATTTTCATTGGCTTAGCTTTAATTGTTTGGCTCATTAATTAGTCAATTCTTTCATTGGGTCAGATTGTGATATATGGTATTAGAGCATATCCAGCATTGGGCATGTATGAGGGTTTGATTCTAAGCTATGAGCATGAAATGGGCTTTGATGAGGATGTTAATCCTTAAGGTTAGGAGAGATTGTGACACTTTATTGTAGTCCCACATCAGATATGGGAGGAAAATTGAGTTTGTTTATGACCATTAAGTAGAGAATAAGTTTTTTGAGCTATTGGTTCAAGTCTATCAAGTTTATAGGTTAGTTATCCCATTGGACTGGATCGGGATAGCATACCATGTTGCTAGAAGTTGACATTGGTAACACATCAAGCAGGCTAGGTTTCTTTTTTCCAGATTTATGCTTAAAGGAAGGAGTGTGTGCATATCCAATTAACTTGACATTCTCCAACATTGATTATTGGCATTAGACATTGATGTATGTGTTTGTGCACTCGTATGAGTGTGATAAAATCTCACATGTCTATGAATATGCCACTTTTCTGGGTTTATGGCATCTCTTGAAAATTCCACGATTTGATTGTTAGGGTTGACTTTTGGTTTATTGATCATGTATTCCTGAGAAATATAGATATTTTCCCTTTTGCACAGAAAATTATCTTTCTTGCTAAGAAGCAAGAATGCGTCTCCACATTTATAACCAATGCTTAAACATTTGTCTGTTTTGTTTGATACAGTGTTTGTTGTTGTCATTTATGTACTTGCAGATCAGTTATAACACGATGATTAATGTTTATGCCACTTCCGGACTTCATCGTGAAGCAGAAGATCTTTTTCAAGACATGCAAAGGATCGGACATTTTCCAGATTCCCTTACATATCTTGCACTAGTTAGAGCTTTTACAGAAAGCAAGAAATATTCAGAGGCAGAGAAAACTATTCGTAGAATGATAGGGGAAGGAATCGCGCCATCGTCTGCTCATTTCAACCATTTAATCTTTGCCTTCGTAAAGGAAGGATTCATTTTAGAGGCAGAAAGGGTCATTAGAGAAATGAGACAAACAGGCTTGGATCCTGATTTAGCATGCTGTAGAACTATGATGCGAGCATACATGGACTATGGGCTTGTCGAGAAAGGTCTTTCGTTTTTTGAAACCGTTAATAAGTTCCTAAAACCTGATGGGTTTATATTAAGTGCTGCTGCCCATCTTTATGAGTTTGCTGGCAAAGAATCTGAAGCTGGGGACATTCAAGATGCAATAAATCTGAATGGGCTCTTGTTTCTGAGAAACCTGAGAGTGGGATCGAAGGTTCGAGCTTAATACATTCATAATCTGATGCTATGGAGGCTGATCAAGAGGTGGGTGGGGGGAACTAAACCTCTCTCGAAGCCGCCAAAGAGAAAAAAAATACAGTTAGTGGCGACAGCAGCGTACATGAAATGACGTCATGTGAATTAGTGGTGAAAAAGATCACATCAAGATGGAGTGACAGGTTAATATGATATCTAAGATTGCACACAGTGACATCCATCATTTGCTGGATTCGGCGTTTGTTGATTGCTATTGACAGGATACAAGACGGTAAGGTCAGCCCACAAACAAGTGTTTCCATTCCAAAGCAGTGCTCGTCTTTTTTGTTGAGGATGTCTAAGCGCAAGCACCATGTGAATTTCAGATTTCCTCTCGCCGATGCAGACCAACTCTAACCAGATTTGGCGGGAACAGATGATTGGCGAAAGAAATATATTAACAAGAGCAACAAATGGAAATGTTCTGAAAGAATTCTTGCGACTTGTATGCTTGGAGGAAAATCAAGTGGAACGCAGGTAGGTTCGAAGAAATACAGTGACGTTCAACATCATGTTGATCATTTTATCTTTTCGGATCTATCATTAACTAGCATAGATTTGCAGTGCAACGCTCCGTCAGGTCGCAGTTTTTTACAGATTCCTAATGAATGGCATATGTAAATTCAATGCTCCAAAATAGAGATTTGTTGTGCAGATCGAAGAACTTCTTTTCTTGTTGGATGCTTACTATCCAAGGATTTACTGATGACCTTTTAGTGTTACAAGATCGATCTGAATGCTGAGCATCTCAATCAAGCATGCACGGTTGTGGAAGTGATCACCTTTTTTCCTCAGTAGCTCGTCACCCTGGCTGGGCAAGGCAAGTTTGTTCTTTCCTGTTTGTGAATACTTTAAGCTTCCATACTATGTATGCCATGATAAATGAAGCTAAAAGGCTCAAGTTTGAGATCAACCACTGTTTGTTACATCATTATCTTTTCAACAAAACATAAATGATTAGAGAGGGGATGGATGGATACTAGTAGCAGGAGAAAAATTAGTGGTCGCGACAGAATAAGACTTTTGCACGGCTATCATCCTCCTCCTCCGAGAATGCGTCTGATGGCGGCACGCTGCTCCGGTGCCAGTCTCGAAGGGAACTTGACATCAAACTTGATCACCAGATTCCCCTTCTTCCCGGGCTCCCTTGCGACCGGCATCCCCTCGCTTTGGATCACCAGCTCATAGTTAGGCTTCACCACATCAGTCATCTCGATCACCAAGTCGCGCCCGTCGAGGGTCCTGAGGTTGATCGTCGTCCCCGTCAGTGCATCCACCAACGAGATCTTGTGGTGGACGACGAGGTCATTGCCATCCCTCCTGTAAACATCATGAGGCTTCTCCTCGATCACAAAGACTATATCTGCAGGAAGTCTGTCACTCCCCTTGTTTGGAAACGTTATCTTCGTTCCCCTTTTCCACCCTGGTTTCACTTCCACCGTCAACACCTCGGTCTCTGCAACCCTGCGTCTGGGTTGCATCCACAGCAAACAAGAAGAAGAAGAAGAACAAGTTATTTCTAGATCTGCAGCCAAATCAACAACCAACTCAAACAAAGATACTACAGAACTGAAGAGAATTCAAGAAACTTGATCCTACCTACTAGTGTTCATATACGCGAGAGATAATAGACACAAATGTCTTGTTTTATATATATATATATATATAGCTTAGAACATATGTGTTTTTTTTGCCTCTAATGTAATTAAATATGTCTATCATGAGCTATGGATTGAAGTGCCCAAAAAAAAAAAATATGAGTAAAAAAAAAGGTGAATTCATATGAAGAGTGGAATTAGCAGCAAAAGAATAAGAAGATTGGAAGAAGTTTATTATACCCGTTAGGTTGCATGACATTTCTAGAGATCTTCATCTTCTTCGCTGTGCCATGGTAGAGCTCCTCGAGGCTGCACGCCAGCTTTCTCTCCACGGCAGGCGGTGGTTTCCATGGCTGGGCAGCAGCGGAGCCACTACCATCTGCCTGAAACCTCGCGGGCTTCCCACGGTTCATGGACTCGAAACCAAAAGGATTAGTGCTTCCAAAGATTTCGGTAAAAATGTCCTCAGCATCTCGCGGCACGCCCTTCAGCCCCTCTTCTCCGTGTTGATCGTATACTGCCCGTCTTCGAGGATCACTTAGTACCTGGACCAAACAGTCCTGAAAGGTTAACAACATTCCCAGCTTTGATCTCTTTACTTGTTGTTGATGGAATCGTCTTCATGAAATCCAAGAAACTAAAGTTTCTGACACACTCGAACACATCAAACATCGGTAATAAAAGAGACTAGTAACACGATGCATTTAGAAGATTGACCAGTGTACTTACTCTAATACTCTTTTGTTTTCCTTCAATCGTTCATGGATCCAAATTAATGTATGTTGAAGCTCGAATGCCCGAGAGGATGGATTACAGGCAATGCAGAAGACATCTTTATCGAATTTATATATTAAACCAAACGAGTCGTCTCTTCCACTGACCTAATTGTTTCCTGTGATCGGACTAAAGAATCATACCTACCGAAACAACAAAAATGTTGATCCCAAAAGGAATCTCCGCACTAGTCCGCAGCTAATCATAAGAAAAAAACTCGGTAAACGAAGCCGGAGAAAAAGAGATATATCAATGCAGCTTACCTCGTAGGCTTCGGAGATCTGCTTGAACTTGGCTTCGGCCTCCTCTTTGTTGCTGGGGTTCTTGTCCGGGTGCCATCGAATCGCCAGCCTCCGGTAAGACTTCTTGAGATCCTCATCGGTGGCACTTCGATTCACCTTCAGTATGTTGTAGTAATCGAACCCCATGTCGAACAAGCCTACGAACAGCCCATATTCTCAGCAACCCGAGCAAAAACCAAATTCGACCACCACCACCAACTAATTCTTCTTCGGGGAGAAAACGAAAGAGGCGTCAACTTCAATGATCCCTTCGAAACTCGGGTGAAGAATTACCCGAAAAGAAACGCATCAACTATGAATTGAGAAAAGAAACGAATCAAATTCAAGCCATTCATTATTCAAAGGAAAGTAAAGAAAGGTCTCGGAGAGAGAGAGAGAGAGAGAGAGAGAGAGACGGCAGAAGGCGACGCATCCGGCGATCGGCGGAGGAACGAAAAAAACCCGTCGCGAGATTTGAATTATACGAAAGGAAAACTATACTACTGTTTGAAGGATCGGTGCCGCATAAGAACACTATGCGGTCATAGTTTATCCACCGCCCCCATCATATTTTTCACGAACATTAAAGCAACGACGGCTCACGCTTTAACTGTCGTGCTAATATCCAACGGTTAGACGAGGCTATGCGCAGACATTTCATCTGCGGCCGTCGTCGCGTTCGCCTCATTCGCAATGAAATATAAAGAATTTGAAGGACCTATTTACAAAAAATGTTGGTTATGCGAGCCACGAATAATAAGAGATTTTGAGAACTATCGGATAGAGGGACTCGAGGCAACGGCACCCGCGGATTACCCTGGCGAGGTTGACCCTATGAATCGGCTGTTGGGTCCCATGACAAGGTGGGCTTCTGTACACGAGGCGTATCGATTACAGGTTCCGGACTTGAGATGTGTATACGTCATAGAATAAATAATATATCATCCCAAACTCTTTGTCCATTTTAATAATAACATAAAAAGATTTATATCCAAAGAGGGGTGGCATCCACATTTAATAAAGACGTAAGTCCAATCATATTAAGGATATGAACTCAACTCCAGTTGTACAACCTAATTCCTACGTTTGGCATTTGGCTCGAATCAGAACCCAACCCATCCATGAACCGGAACTGATGGGTTCTCTAATTTAGACCACACGTGTTATAAATGTCTTAACGGATTGAAATATAAACCTAACCCGGACCCATTAATTTATTATCGTCATACAGGTGATCACGCAAGATGACGTCGAATCACGTGGGTGGCCCGGGATCATGTCGGTCGGCTCCACACCGCATATGCCGCTTGGAATCGTGCGAGACGACGTCGCACCAGAACTCGTAGAGCGACAACATGCGGTACGAAGCCGAGCAAGATGCTTCGTGCCTGGCAGAGCATGAGGCAATGGTGGCCATTAAGAGACTATGTATAGTCGACCCCTACATAAAAGGTATAAAAGCCTACCTCTGAGCCAGGGCCAAGGGTCAAACTTCAAGCACTCAAAAACTTCATCGGCTACGTTACATACTAACTTAACCACCGCAGGGGTCAAGTCGGGAACACATCCCTCGACTTCGACCTTTGTACATAAGCAAGCCCGAGTGAGCAGAAAAAAGCTCGTCGTCACCAACCCCGAAGCGATCCACCGAGCGACAGTTCAACCTAACTAGGTGTCGATGACCCGACAATCCACGTAAACGACCTTGCACATTCAGATTGAATCACGTGATGAGGTTCACTAACAGCTAACATATGAGTTTTAATGTTAGAAGATCGAGAAATATAGTAGAAATTGATGATAGGAAGAGAAGAAGTATTCATATATTATGTATAGCAACTTTCAAAAACCATGAGTCGACAAGGCCTTATTGATGTAGTCTATGATATGCCTAATTCTCTCCACAAGCAAACAAGTTGATAGGTCATTTGGAAGGAAAAGATCAAAAACTCTTAAGAGTAATAAATATAGGTCATTTGGAAAAAAGAACAATGTCTAACCAAGGGTCATCAAAAATAGAGTTTTCTGAAACCTCCTTTTGATTGATGGTATAGGAAAGATTTAAGAAGATGTTTTTACCAGACAAACAAAAATTGTGCTTAAGGGAGTCAAATAGGGGTGAAAGCTATCATATTTGACCCAAGGAAAGTTGAAGTTAAAGTTTCAAGTATTATGTAGAAAATGAGTTGGAATGAAGTTAATGACTGATCTAATTAAGGTAACATTCTTAGCTTGTAAAATCGATCCTCTATATCATCTGATAGGGTAAATATTGGGTCATCTAAGTGGCTCGACCACATCAGCCCAAGGACCATGCTGGCTCGACCAGTCAACTCTGTGACATCAGTCCAAGGGCCACATTAGCGCCCTAGGATGTCAGGCCATGCGAGTAGCCACCTCAGAATCCCCGATGGCGCCTGTCGTAATGTCGTTGACTTGGTATGGGATTGTACTGTTAGTTAACAGTCCCGTCGAGCGATAATCTCGGTACGACCTCCCTCTATCCTTTAGGTATAAATACCCTAACTGTAGCCAACAATATGGGGGGATTTCTTCCCGACTCTCAACCCACTCTACCTCAGTCACCTATTTTCACACCCGAGAGCTGACTTAGCCATTGGAGGGGCCACGTCGAGCACACACCACTCGACCGAGACCTTCTTGCATGAATCGACCAAGGGGCCAAGCACTCCATTGGCGGATCTCCCGACCCGGGGCCATATCAGTCGACGTCGCTCCTGACTCGACTGAGCCACGCTAGTCCTCCAATCCTACTCGGACAATCTTACGCACGAAGGTCGAGCTGTGTCGTGCTGAGTCACATCCATGACACAAAATCCAATAACATTTTAGCACTAGAAGGAGGGCCCGATGTCGCAAGAACGTTCGATGCTCAACAATTCCAGGGAAGAAGCCTTCGTTGCCGAGCAGGGCCCCCGAAACTGCAGGGTAACCCGCTTTTCCTCTCCCCGAGGAAGGAAACCTGTCGACGCATACTCCTTGTCGTTACTGGCAGTTGTTCAACAACCCATGACTTCCCCTACCAGCATTCAACCTTGGTCTTCTTGTGGTCTCCCCTGAGACCTTCCTCGGGCTCAGTCACTAGGCACAAGCCCTAGCTGGGATGATCCAGTCAATCATCCTCCACATCCCTCAATTGATGTAACAACCAACACCCCAGCAGCAAACCTCCCCAGTAGCACCATTGGAGCCCTCGCCCTCACAGGGGCAGCCCCTAGTCCTATGGCAACCCGATGATAAATTCTCACAACTCTCGCTAGAGCTTCTCTCGGGACCTCATGGGAATATGGTCAATCGATCAACGCCTTTCACCAACTCACCCACCCACAACATGCTCGAGCGAGATACCCTCTCCTCTAACTCAACAAACTCACCGAGGGCATAATTGCGACAGATGAATCGGTGCATAGATGAAGTCCAAAAGGAGTTCGTTAAGTCAAAGGATGAGCTCGAGGAGAGCTCCATGATTGTATCTCCTTTCGTCCCTGAGATCCACGATAAGCCAATCTCGCGTAAATATTGGCTCCCGACACTTGAAGCGTATGACGACAGCTCCGACCCAACAGAGCACGTCGTTGCATTCCGAGTGCAGATGGTACTCTACAAGACATCGAATGCCCTGATATATCGAGCATTCCCGACAACCTTGCGAGGGCCTGCCTGGATGTGGTATAGTTGCATAAGACCCTCCTCGATTTTTTGCTTTGATCAGCTCAGAGAATTCAAGCTAAATTTCCTAGCCAATGCTCTGCCAAGATTGACCACTATATCCCTCCTCGGGATGAGCGAAAAAGATGACGAACCATTAGCTCAGTTCGTCACACATTTTGCAACCGAGATATGAGGAATGCTCGACGTCCATCCCTCACTAGTGATTCAAGCTTTCCTAATTGGGTTGCGGCTATCACACTTCTTCAGGTTATTGGTCGAACACCCACCTGTGACAAAAATAAAAAACGGCCTTGCAATGAGTCGTCTCGAGGCCTGCCCTCGGGACCCTCGAGAAGAAGAATGGAGAGACCTGAGTCAGCCATCCCAAGGGCTACCGCCGATTCCCCTCAACTCCACCCAGACTGAGATCTTCTTTCAAATCCGGGAGAAATGCCTCCTCCGAGCGCCCAACCCAATAAAAACCCGACCGGAGGAGAAAGACCGAAGGTGTTACTATCGCTTACACTATAATTACAGCTACAACACCGATGATTATTACGACTTAAAGAATCAAATCGAGGGCCTTGTCTACCGAGGACACCTCGACCGTTATATAAGGAAGTCGTGCGAGCCTTCGCCCTACCCAAAGGGCCCAGTGGAGAAACAAATTGATGTTATCGTTAGTGGGCTCACCTCGGGAGGTGAAAGCTCTTTAGCATGCAAAGCGTATGCCCGAGCCGCAGTGGAGAAAACACTCAGGCATGAGCGCGACCCTGAAATCACCTACAGGTCGGGGGAGGGAGAGTATCCTGACCATGATAATGCTTCGGTGATCTCGACACACATTGCAAATGCCCGAGTCAAGCGGATTATGGTCGACACGGGGAGTTCGACTGACATATTATATTTTGATGCTTTTCAAAAGTTTGGCTTGTCTGACTGGGACCTCGTCCCCATGACTTCCACTCTCATAGGATTTACTAGGGACTCCATCTCCCTCCTTGGCATCACCACTCTCCTGGTAACCGTCAGGGAGGAGCCAAGATCCAAGACACTAATAGTCTTATTCATGATGGTCAAGCTCCCCTCTACGTACAACGCAATCCTCGACCTCCCGACTCTCAACAAATTAAGGGTCATTGTTTCTACATACCACCGCATGATGAAGTTCTTGACTAGCGCCAGAGTCGGTGAAGCAAGGAGCGACCCCTAAGAGTCCAAGCAATGCTATATGACTGTGACAACTCTCCCTAAGAAAGTCAAGCCCGAAGTGCCGATCACTGACCCTCGGGAACCCAGCAAGTCGACTCCACGTCCCGAGCCCATGGAGCAAGTGGTGGAAGTTCCTTCGACCAAAGACATACAGATAAGATCATTAAGGTCGGGTCATTACTTCTCGAGGGTGAATGCATCCAACTTGTCGAGTTCCCCGGGCAGAACACCAACATCTTCGCTTGGTCACTGAGGGATATGCTGAGCATCCATATTAAAATAGTCAAACACCACCTCAACATACTACCCGGGACCTGACTTGTGTAGTATAGGCCTCGAAGGTTCATCCTCAAACGACAAAGAGCTATTGAAGAAGAAGTAACATGGTTGTTGGAAGCAGGTTTTATCACTGAGGTCAAGTACCTGACTTGGCTGTCCAATATAGTACTTGTTATGAAAGCCAATGAAAGCTAGTGCATGTGTGTTGATTACACCGATCTTAATTAGGCGTTGCCCCTCGCCCCGACCAATTACACATGGCCTTTCGCGTAGTAGGGAACGAACCTCCTCGGCTCATTTGCACCAATCTCGGGACAACGAAGATTCCTAATTGTTGGGGTTGATTAATTCACAAAGTCCAACGTCGCCTCTCGTACCCTGTTGGTCCCTATCAGATCCACTGTCGCCTCTGTGCATGGAGAGGTGGGTTCAACAGGGGGTCATAGGGTCCATGAAGGTAACGACAACCCTCGCATCCCCCTCATTTCTCCTCACACACGAGGGTTACAAACAAGAATGATGAGGACAGAGTAAGTAAGGACTGTGCAAGACAACGATGATTAAGTCTAGAGGCAAGCATGAGTATAAAATGATTATCAATATAAAAAAAATATTTTAAGAAAAATTTACTCTAAATTATCGAAATTATGATATATATATATATATATATATATATATCAGCTATCCACGTCATTGATCTTCTTAACTAACTTCATATAATATATTTCTAATTACATACGATTAGGATCCCACTATAAAATAGGAGGCTACCGAGGTATTTGTTGCATTCTCTCCTACTTTGAATCGACTGTCTCTAATCCAATATACAACTTTATCGGTGACCTCCTCTTTTTGTTTCTCAATCAAAATTAAGCTATAGAGTTAAGCCCAATCGTATCAGTTTCGGCCAGCGCAACAGACAATTGGATGGTAAGGGCAAATATAACTAAAAATTTATAATTTTTTTTTTTTTTACGAAGGTTTATTTATAGAGGAGAGAGGGGCGTATATGTAATATTAAAATTGTACGGGTAAATACTTGTAAAAAATATATATAACTCGAAATATTTCGTCCCTTTCTGTACTCCCGTCAAGCTCTTGGACACGCGTCGACAGATGATTCGTCTCGACACGCGTAACAGAATTCGGGATGATGCAAGTTTTTTATGCGACCGCTCTCGTTTCCCATCGGTCGGCCGCCCTATCCTTCGCCTCCTCTGTTCGATGCTGATCCCTTCTTTGCAAGCGATGGTCTAGTGTTCTTCGTTGAATTTACACCCTTTGTTCTGTTCAGTTGTTCGGATCCGCATATTTAATCGCTCTGTAAGTTGTTATCACTTGTATATTTTTTTTTTTTTGATTGATTTGTGTATTTCTGGATGGTGATGATGGGGATTTTTGGTTTATTCGCAAGTGACGGATGATTTAGCACTATAATTGAGGTTTTTGTAATTTCTCTGTTTAGGAATTTGATTTTGGGTTGGTATTAGGGATCTGATGAGGTTTGGCATCGTTCGTTTGGTCCAAACGAAGGCCCCGATGATATAAGTGTAGCGGATCTCGTTGTTTATATGCATGAGAATTTTCCTTGTTGCTTTATTTTTTTTTCTTTTTTCTTTCTGGGAGAAATTGCAACTTTTATTTCTCGAAGATTGTGTTTCTATTGCTACTTCTGCGGTTCGTTATTTCTGTGTTCGGATTTGGTTATTATTATTTTTATTTTTATTATTTTTGGTCCTTCCGTAGGGACACTATCTTATCATGTAATTGTCGTGTCAGCTTCTGCGAAAATGATGAGGCTCGAAACTTATGCTGGATTTAGTTTCTTGGCTACCATTAGCGCGATCTACTATGCATTTAGCAGCAGAGGGCAGTTCTATCCTGCCATGGTCTACCTCTCCACCTCGAAGATATGTTTTGTGCTTCTTTTGAACATGGGCCTGGTCATCATGTGCATAATGTGGCAGTTGGTCAAGCGTTTGTTTCTTGGTTCTCTCAGAGAAGCAGAAGTCGAAAGGCTCAATGAACAATCGTGGAGGGAGGTCATGGATATACTATTTGCAATCACCATATTCCGGCAAGACTTTTCTGTTACCTTCCTTGCGATGGTTACAGCTCTTCTCTTGATCAAAGCCTTGCATTGGTTGGCCCAGAAGAGAGTCGAATATATCGAGACAACTCCGTCTGTTTCTCTGCTGTCCCATATGCGGATAGTTTCGTTCATGATTTTCCTCTTGATCCTCGACTGTCTTTTCTTGTACAATTCTTTGAGGTCCCTGATACAAACTCGGCAAGCATCAGTCGCACTCTTCTTTTCATTTGAGTAAGTTAATCAAATCAGATATTGTTTGCAGCAAAAGCTTTACATACTTTGTTTACATTTCTTGGCCTGGTTCTTTAATTTAATTATACTGTATATCTAAAATTTACAGGAGGATTCTTTTCTTATTTGGCATATGTACAAATTATTGACTGTTAAGCCATGATAATATCTTATGCACTTACACATCTTGTATGGTAACAAGCGTAAGTATCTATGTTGATTTGAAGTTTTATGGAAAATCCCTGATAAAAAATATTATTTTAAATGGTCTTTTTGTACTCTGTTAAATGTGGATGAAGATTATGATCTGGAAGAATATGGTGAGAAGAATGATATCTTATGATATGGTTTCTTTCATCTTTGGGATGGCAATGCCACATATTTTGTTTAAGAAGTGACATGATATAAAGGAAGACCAAAGAAGACCCGGTGTCACTGGCAAGAAAGCTTGTGATGATCCGAGGAATGTTGTTGGGTGCACCTTTTAGTAAGATAAAGTGTTGGGAAATACCAACAAAGTAGAACATATATAGAGATAGAACTTAGAAGGGTTGTTGTTTTTGTTTGTAGTCTTTGGAACCTCATCATGTTCATTATCAAAAAGATGAGATTTGCAATGACGGAATTAACTACACTAAAGCAGGTTGCTCGTACTATTTAATTTTCATCAATAAAGAAAACAAATGATTTGCTAAATCACATTTAATAATGATTTTGATCTATAGGGCGTAAGGAGAGGTTTTCCTTGAAATTTAGGGGTTGAGAATTAGGACAAACTGAGGTTTAATTTCTTGTAATGCTTTGTCATATAATACCAGCAGTTCGATAGCATACAGTAATACCTTCTGGAATGGTGATTGTTTTTCATGTTTTCAATTTTTATTAAGATGCGACTGAATTATTACCTGAATCCAAGGATCTGGTGTGAATTTGTTGTTTTCCACATAAAAAGTAGCGCAAAGCTTGACGATTACTAAGAAAACAGTTCACATTTTGTTATTATTTGAGTCTCAGTGAACTACATTTCAAACTGTTGCACAAAGAGGCTTTAGTAAACTGCATGTTTTTCTCTTAAATTCATGCTTCTTTTGATAACATAGGGTTTCTATCCTATTAGAGATGTATAATCTTTGAGTGATATTGGCTTTGTATTTGACTCATTTATCTATCCATTTTCTAGCAACATTTTTTAGCAGCTGCTATACATAGTTCTTTCTATCGGTGACCAACCAACTGCTAGTTGTTTGAATTTTAAATTCAATTGAAATTTTGCATTTTGTTTGTGGCGTATGTACCTATGATTATTGTAATGGTATTCCAGATACACAATCCTAGCGACAACAACCGTATCTACATTTGTGAAGTATATTTTCTATGTAAGTGACATGCTGATGGAAGGCCAATGGGAGAAAAAGGCTGTTTATACATTTTATCTTGAGCTTGTACGGGACCTTCTTCACCTGTCTTTATACATATTTTTCTTCCTAGTCATCTTTCTGTAAGTACTTTCTTAAACTTAATTTCATGTATGACTGTGCTGGAGAACATATTTTTTAGTTCCCAACTCTTAAGTTGACAAAAGCAGTAAATAATTTGTCTCTTCTTTCTCACTGCACATAAATGGCTCCATTACTTAACTGATCGACTTCACTTTTTTGTGATATTATCGTTTGCTTTTGTAGTTAACAGGAACATTTTTCCTCGCATTGTTTATTTGCCTTACTTGCCCATAGAAACATTGTCGAGGTTTACATTATGAACACTAACATGAAATACATTAAAACCTCATCATCGTTGCCAATATACATGTTGATCACCATCAAACCCCGATGTACATTGTATGTACCTTTGTCATTGCATGGTGTAACATGCTGATCTTTTGGTTTTTGTATCATAGAAAGAGTACTTCAGCAAGCACCTACGAACTGTGCAAATAGCTTGTGGCACTGGTTTGCATGGTCTGAGCATGTGATCAACTGTAAATGATTTCAGTTGTGGTCCATTGGCATGCACCCATGAACTGCATGCTAATATTATGGTTGCATCCTAACTTTTGCTATTTGTGAATGTGGAAGTTAAGATTATGGTGACCAAAAATTATCTTAGAACAAGTGCTTGAACTTTGGATCAAGGTTTTCCTTACCGAGCGGTAAGACCCGTACTGCCCGGTACATACCGGTCCGGCTGCTGACCGGTACGCGGACCGGCCGCTACAGGGCGGTAGCACTAAGATCGGCCGTCGACGGTCGATTTCCGTCGTCGATGGTCGATTTCCGCCGTCTGCGGTCGATTTAAGGATAAATCGACTGTCAGCGGTCGATTGAGGAAGAAAAAGGAAAGAAGAAGAAGAAGAAGAAGAAGAAGAGGAGGAGGAGGAGGAGTACCTCGCGCCGCCTAGCGGCAACTCCGCCCGGGGGTCGCCCGCGGGTTCTTTTCTCCCCACACGGGAGAGAATTCGAGGCGACGTCGTCGAGGTCGCCCGCGCTGCCTTAGCGCCGTCGCCCCTTTTATTTTTTTAATATATTTTAATATTATATTATAAAAATATTATAATATATTTAATATACCGGGTGATATGCACTATGTGTACCTCCCGGTACCGGTACCGATAAAATATCGGCACACCGGTACGGACCGGTATGTCAATCCTTGCTCTGGATGCAGCTGAAGGAGATCAATCTTACAAGTTCAGCAAATCAACTTACTGTACAAAGCTTAAGGAATTAATTAATTTTACCTATCTCTTCATTTTTCTTTTCAATTTGTGTATGCTTTTGGAAGGCAATCAATTCTATACTTTCAGCTACAACAAATTTGTGCTTGTTTACTATATTCAACTTGCTTTCATTTGTGTGTTATGAAATCTTTGCTCATTCTACGAGCAATGCAAAGCACAACCTGGTTACTAAGAGGAATTTTGTGCGTATGACTACTCTTCTGCTTTCCCCTAGAGTGCCATAACTAATATCAATTGTAACCATGTTTTACTAATTATATGTTGCTTTTTAGAAAGTACTTCTAACTTGCTTTTCATAAATGGTGTCATTTTTTTGTGGTTGAATTGTACTTTTTTGTTGGTAATAGGAGTTATGGTATTCCATTGCACTTGATCCGTGAGCTGTATGAGACATTTCGCAGTTTCAGACTGCGTGTTGCTGATTATGTTCGTTATCGCAAAATTACATCAAATATGAATGAGCGTTTTCCTGATGCAACACAAGAAGAACTTAATGCGTAAGCATTTACTCCAGGTCTTCTTAAATTGTTTACAAAACTTTTTTTACTATGTTTTCTTATTTAATGCCTTCCGTTACCTTAATACAGAACTGATGCAACATGCATTATATGTCGTGAGGAGATGGTTACAGCGAAGAAATTGCTATGTGGACATCTTTTCCATGTGCATTGTCTAAGGTCATGGCTAGAGCGACAACATACTTGCCCTACTTGCCGAGCTTTGGTTGTCCCTCCTGAAAATGGGCAAGTTGGATCAGTTAGGCATCATGGAACTCCATCAGAATCTAATCAACCTGGTAATGTTTCTGAGATTTCTTGCCTCAGATATCCATGTTACTCTTTTACGTCCATGTAGAAATTGAGCTGCATGCAACCATAATAATTGAGACATTCTTCTGAGAAGGAATAAAGTCAGTTTATACATTTTTCTTCGGAACTTGAAGGACCAATGTTTTCTTCTCTTTTGATTGTGATTTTACTAAAAAAGTTGACAAAGCATAATTGTAGACATAAACCACATGTGGAGTAATTGCATACTTTATAGAGATTTGGCCTCTCAATTGAGGAGTAAGTCAAATTGCAGATGTATTGCTTCTTTGATTATGTCATGTCTCTCAGTAAAGGAGTAAGCCATATTACAGATGCAAGGCTGTTTTAAATATGCTGTATGTAGTTATCGCTTTATGTTTGTTTGTTCAAAGTTCAAGCCTTATCCAAATCTGGTTTCCTATCTAAAAGTCCATTGGTCTTGGTATCTTTTGTATATTCTATAGACAATCAACTACTCTGTTCACTGTCCTTTTTCTCAAGAATTATCAGCCAATCTGTCAAAATGATGAGACTGTGAATTTTGTAAATGTTTGTCACTTTTGACTGTGAAAATAGTCCCCACCATCTCCTTTCCTCTCCACCTCCCCCTACTCGTTCTGCTAGGCTATTTCTTTATTTTCAGGGGAGTATGCATCTGAATTACGTAATTTAAACTGGATTCCTACCAATAATTGTTGAAATATTAGTCATAATGTGGGCAGCAACAATTAAGTGGACTTTTTTTTGTTTCTGGGTCTTAGGTAAGCATTTTCACCTTTTCTTATTGACCAACCATTTTCGGCAAACTTGCTAAATGATAATTGAAAAGGGCATCCAATTGTCTATGATATGGTTTTGCCATTTCTTCCTGACATTTTTGCTTGCATCTAGGTTCAAAAACTTAATATGTTCAGCTGGTTCCTTTGTGTAGGGTGACGTTATATTTCACTTGAGTTTAAATCTGCTTGTGGTACCCCAAATCGAACTTGAAACAGTGAAAGAAGCTTTGGGATTGAAGCTTTAATACCAACGGATGTACAACTGATGACTCCAGAGGATATGAAAGCATAAATTAAATTTTTAAGAATTAATATGCTTTAGTGTGAGATATGAAGAGTGAGAATACTAAAGCAGAAAACAGAGAGAAAAAAATGTAGATATACGTTGTGTATCTACTGATTCGCTAATTCCAGGAAAGTCCACACTAAATATAATAGTTAATAAGATGGAACTTGGACCATGTTAGGACTATGATGATGGAATATGAAAAATGGATCTTCTTTTCCGAAGTCCAGTTTGGACTGGTATATATGGTATGTTCTGTTGAATTTTAGTCACCATGAATGATAAATAGTAGGTATTAATGTCCATTATCTGATAATTTTTTGACTCTTAAAGCATCCAATCAGTGCACAATTGACTCCAAACTGTTGGATTAGTACAGTGAAAACAGAACTAGATCCACCCTTGCAAAAATAAAACTAGATTATAAGGACAATTTCAATTGTTAGTTTGCAGCTGATACAATTGGAGTTGACATGTATTTTTTATCTAATCACTACCATTAGTTGCATGACAAGTATGGTGCTTTTACTAGCTCCTTATTTGATTGTTGGTAACAGACATGAACCATCACCTAGATTGTATTATTCTCATGGAAAAGTTACATTGCTAGTACTTATTTTTAAGTTCACCAGTTCTGATTTTTGCCGTTATTGTTTTGGTGGTGCTTGGTTGACCTGTGGTTATCTTATTCTCATTGTAGTTGGATCAGCAATGGCAGGCACATCTTCACAAGGTCCCAGTGATGGTGCAGGAGGTGCTAATCTAAGCCGGCATCAGGCAAGGCTTCAAGCTGCTGCCATGGCTGCTTCCTTGTATGAGAAGTCATTTAGTTATCTTCCAGCAAGTTCCTTCTGGTATGCATCTACGAACCAGCTTAAAGCCAGTGGAATCATGTGTTTACCTTCAATCGGAATATATGCAATATTAGAAAGAATCTTATGTAGTAGTACCTCTATTAAGCAATCCTAGATGCTTGTGTTTAAATTAAAATAATTGCTAACATTTTAATGTTCTTACAAAAAGTTATTTTAAAAATTTGTAGGAAATAAGGGTTAATGCCTCTGTTTTTGTTCTATGTGATCATACAAACTAGTGACATGTTTAATGTAATAATTGTGAAACTGATTTGAGTATATTAACATAGTAATACTTTGCTACATTGTTTGGAACTAGTAATATCAGAATTAATAAACATTATCATAGTATTTTGAGAAAACACCGTGGCCAAGCGAGACCCCTAAAATGGATGGTCTTGCCTGAAAATTTGGTCCTACCAAATATTAATTTCATCAAGCTAGATCCAAGTTTAGCACCATTATTCTAGAACCATAACTAATTAGAATGCATGGGTTGTCTTGGTTAACATGCATTAATGTAAATTCAGTTTAATCAAATTATATTTATCTGGAGAGCAGAATGTTCTTGGTTGTGGTATGGGTGCATGTATATTTTGGTTTGTTTTACATGAGCTCTGGACCAGTTGGTTCAATATTCTTTGATTTTATACTTTACATTGACTATGATGCATCCATTATTACATTAGTTTAAGATATTGTATTCTTGCTGTATCCATTGAGATAAATTTTCTGTAGAAAAATTTACTGGTAATGCAACAATTGTAGTGCATTCATAAGATAAGAACCTGAAGACCATGAATATATTTCTCAGACCTCCTTAGTGTTTCTTTCATTAATTGAATATACATGAATGATGAATCTACAGTTGAAAATTAGCACACTTTTTAATTTGATAAGCAACTTGTGAGAAAATTTTGGTCAAGAAAGGTATGTGTATGAAGAAAAAATGAACATGACAATGGAGAAAATGCAAATAATAGGTTAAGAATATGGAACCTAAGAACTTATGAGGATAATCAATTCAACGATTTGACGCTTGATGGCCTCTGTATTTGTTTTACCAAAAACTTGGCTTCTCCCCCATGCAATTTCAAGTTCAGACCAAGGATTGCCTTACTGAGGGGTAAGGCCCCGTACCGGGCGGTACATGCCGGTCCGCCAGCTGATCGGTACGTGGACCGCCTGCTATCAGGCGGTACCATCGAAATCGGCCATCGATGATCAATTGAGGGAGAAAGAAGAAGGAGAAGAAGAGGGAGAAAAATACCTCGCACGTGCTGCTCTTCACCGGTTCCCCTGTGCGGTCCGTCGCCCGTGGACGATTCCTTCTCCCCATGCGGGGAGAAAGAACAAGGCGACGTCGCCTCGACGATGTCACTCCTTTTTTGTTTTTTTAATATATATTATATTATATTCATATTATATTTTATTATAAATTATTATATTATATTATAATATATCGAGCGGTATACACTGTCGGCACCGGGTACCATACCGTACCATGATAAACTCGGCATGTTGGTATGGCGAACCTTGGTTCAAACAATAAAATGTGCTTGTTTACATAGGCAAAGTATACTTGGTTGTTTGCTCCTGGACAAAGCCTGCATTGTTTCAGATGCACCATATTGAGTGGGTCAAGATCCTCTTTCCCTCAGTATGGGTCCATTGCAGGTTCCATCTGTATATGTGAACTTTTGAAGGATGCTATTTAGAAAATCTTTAATTTCAGCATTTTCATGGCAGTTGAATAGCTCAGGAGATTATACTTATTATATGCTTTCAGGCCTTCAGGTTATGCATCAAATCACATGGAAAATCCTCATTTGGATGCATTTAGTGGTGTGATCAAACAGCCTACTGGAGAAGCAGCGGCTTCTGGGCAGTCGCTGCAATTCAACACACATCCTAGATCTATTCCTTTTCCTGCTTCTGATTCCAGCATTGCCTCCAGCCAGACATCCTCCAGCAGTCAAGATGTGCAGCTTTCACTACTGAAGGCACATGAAGATGTTATCCGTAGCCAGATTCAGGTATATTTACATTCTGGGATTCACTACATAGTCCAACAACAATGATCTACAACTTGAGCTTAGGCCCGACATGCGAAAAAAGGGTCATAGCATGTATCCTGTATTGCTCTTCAACTGTTTTTTTTTTTGGTGATACGACACAACCCTATATCAAAAGATGTGATAACCACTCCATTAGGTTTGTGTCACTGCTGGAAGAATTTTCTATTATGGTGCAGAACTATATCGTGCCATGAACTTAACTAATTGGTTTTAATATAGAAATACAATATGTAAAAACCTGCAATAGTTTTTTTTTTTTTTTGTTGCTCAGATAATTATATGGTTGCACATAATGGTTTTAAACCTTCTCATCATTGGACATTTTGCCAGTTTCTACAGACACAATTGCATGCTTTAGAGCAGCAGGCAACATACCGGCCTGAGACACCATCCGGAGATGTAGTTCCTGCCGTCGCTGATCTCAAGGGAAAGTCGGTCATCACATCTGATGCTGCCACATCTAAACCTGATGGTGCTCATCAAGAGGACTCTGAAAAAGTTTGAGACCTATCAAGACTGTGTAGGTGAAGAAGGGGGGAGGGTGAAATTTCACAATGTTAATTCACTAATTGTACGATACTCAGCATTTTACCAGGTGATAGATAGGATTAAGTACCATCTGAACTGTGTTGTGCATGACTAGCTTTGCTGGTTTTGGTGCTTTCTGTACCAAAATTTGTTGATAATGCCTGCCCTCTGCTAATCAGTTGAAAAAGCCCATTTAATCACTGCATATGAACTGTTTATTAACTTAAATGCTTTCTGTTTGATGACTGTAATCCCTATTATTTCTATAGTTTTTGGGAGCAAATAATTCATTATAGACTCTTGGCTGTTCGTCCCGTGGTAACTGCTGTAGCAAGCCACAGGCGATGTTCGAGTGTCTTCAGTGGTCTCATTAGCCAGAGTCAAAATGTATGTTAGGCAATCTTATAGGACTCGATCATCCATTAGGATGATGCCGACCGCAGGTGATTTAACTGCATTCTATTTGCGGCGACAGACCTCATAATAATTTTGCAAATGTTAAGTGGTATATATCACAGACTTTTACGACAAATCTTTTTATTACATTACTTAGTATATATATATATATATATATATATATATATATATATATATATATATATAATTTACAAGGGATAAGTGACGGTAAGTTTAGATAGTTAGTACCATTAATTAGATGCATGCTTGCATTTATTACATCACAAATTAAAATTTTGATTTTTTTTTTTTTAGTTCATATTTTTTCACATTTAAAATTTTAAGTTTCCTCCCACCCAAAAACTCCGCGTGAACGCATTCGCAGGCAGTGGCACAAGCGATCGCATGTACTCCTCATCTAATTCCCGATCAGTAATGACTTATTCTATGCTTTTGTTTCAAGACCTCCTTTCCTTGATCTTTGCTTCCGTCACAGTCAAGCCAAAGCCGGCCTCCTTCCCCAACAACACTACCAACTTCTCTTCCCCCCCTTCTCTCTCTCTCTCTCTCTCTCCATTCGGTAGACAGACGATCGAGCCTTTCTAAGATACACAGGAAACATCGGAGAGAGATAGAAAGAGAGAGAGAGAGGGGTAAATAGGAAGGATGTAGCGGAAAAGGGCAGGTCGTGCGCCATGGGACAAGCCCTCCGCAAGCTCTTCGACAGATTCTTCGGCCACGTCGAAATGAGGGTATGCCCCTCCCCCTCCTTTCATCCCATCTTTTCCAAATCGATTTGCCCCTGAACAGATGAACATATCAGGTGCTTGCACCTTTTCCTACCATATTCTTCAATGTTTTCTCCTTTGGTTGGTGCCTTCGAAATCATAATCAATATCCCTATATAAATTTCCATTTATCCGAAAAACCAAAATTTGAAGTTTCTCAACACATTTATCATGATCCTTAGAGAAGGGATTTTCTTCGAATACATTAGGATGATTACGTATATGTATGACGGAACGATTGCTCCTATGAAGGCAATGGGACGTGAATCGAGTGAGCACTCTATCAATGCGAGGTTAATCAAGGTCCAATTCAAGTCTTTAACTTTTTCATTTTTGTATGGATATTACGAGGTTTGATTAAAGTGATGCCTCATTATGTACATTTTTTGGTGATAAAATTATCTTCACTTATGAGATTAGAGTGGGAAAATTCTGAATTAAAATTACCAAGCAAAACTTTGGAATCCAGCACTAAGACTGAAAAATCTAGTGGAGGTTTTGTAATAAGGAGCAAGTAGCTAATGTTTTGTTGAAATAAATACTCAGAAGCTATCTTTTGATACGTAGGTTCCGTAATTAGGGTATGTTGATGAAGATTTTGTTAAAAAAAAGAATAAGATTTTGTTATACATTGAGGAAAGTTTTAAGGAAGGTTTCCAATTTTCCACCCTCTTCGATTCGAAGGAAAGTTATGAGGAAGGTTTTCCAAATTTTTGGAACCTAAATGTTAGACAGTTTATAGACTCAAAAGTTAGTTGTACACTGAGATGGGCGTTTGGTGTTGTCAAAAGGGTTAAAAATTTATTATTACATTTGTTAGAATTCATGGGTGGTACTAATCATGGATAAAAGCAATCGTTTAATATAGCCCTCCAAGAGTAGTTCAAAGCAACTGTATGTTTTTTGTGTTCAATGATGTCTATGTATTTGAAACATCACAACCTTTACAGGACTCCTTAACTAGATAAAGTTTTTTCTCTTCTTATGTATGTAATGTGTTCTAGTTGCATCTGAGATCTAGTACCGCAGTTTTTGCTTTTCATAGGAACTTATGTTTATTTTGATGAATAAGTGCAACAATCCATCGATGACAACTTCTGTACTTAACCTATTGTAGGTTGCAATGCTTGGATTGGATGCAGCTGGTAAGACAACTATCTTATACAAGTTGCACATTGGGGAAGTTTTGTCAACGGTTCCAACTATTGGTAAGCCTCCCGTAATTCACTTCTAAATAGAAAAGGTATACTGTAGAACTCTCTGGAACTATCTTTGTTTGTTAAAATTTGACTGAGAAGAGGTTGAAAAAGAATTCTATTGCGTTTACTTCTGGACATTTCAGATGAGGATGTAGAAACACTAGGAGTGAAGAAGAATTCAATGCTGGGTAGGGCGCATTAGTATCCACATGGTCAGTGGATACCAGTACAGATGAAGCTGGTGGATGCTAAATTTTGAAAACATTAATATTTTTTATAATGGTTATGGATCAGATGTTCACTGGGAACATCTAGATGACTGAAATCGAGTATATCTTGGAAGAATATGAATACTATCTGCTTTTGGAAGGATGCATAGATGTTGATGACAATTAGATATAGCAATCACGCATAGTAGGTCAAGAAAGTGGCGATGGTTGAAGGACGTTCCATTACCTGCATGTCTATATAAATGTATGTAAGTGATAGTGGTTTATCACAAAGAAAAAAAAACTCATGTGAAGCTTCAACAAGTATGCGTATATTGCTTCACTGGGAACCATCTTTGTGTTAGTTCACTGATATAATATTTGAATATAGATCGGACACAAAACCTATTTTCACATGGATATACAAATCTAGATCCAAAATTTAAAAATGCATTCATATCGAAGCTGAGACTAAATCTGGGTCATTTGGCTAGTATTCAAATGGAGTATCTGTACCCAACTCTGTCCAAACACAGCCGCATTTGGGTATTATCACAATCTTTTTTTCATTCCTGAGAAACATTGAACTTATAGTGGAACCAATGGCTTTTTATCAATGGGTTTCAGAGTTTACAAATTGTCCTCATTGAAATTTTCTAGTTTTCTTTTTCTTTGAGGAAGAAGTCACCTTCAGTAGGATCAGTAATAACTTCTCTAGGTAAAAAAATTTTCTCAGTCGGTGGGCCCTGCATTTTCAGTGTTTGTAATGTCAATGTAACGTTCAGTCCATTGTACCTGACAATAATTTGAAAGAAATGCCTATGGATTGTGATCGATCGTGTGCTTGATGCAAATCATTGAATGTTTTTGAAACAAATAAAGGGGAGGAAAAGTAAAAAAACCTCCCCTACTCTAGAACCTTAGAATAATTCTCTCTGTAATTTCTGCTTCACGTTATTGATCTTTAGCATGTAACTTGGTCCATTCCTCTCCTCATACTTTGGCTTGAACATTTTAGAGAATTTATGAAACATCTCTAATGACAAAAACATCTCTAACCGAATTTTCTTGGCAATCTGAGATTGTATTTTGGTATCTTTTTAAAGGTTAAGGTTGAAAGGAGTAGATAATTTCAACATGCCAAGTGGATATGGAGCTGTGAGAAGATAGCATTCATTATTCTGCTATTTTTATTAAATTATTTGTACATATTTTAAATATGTTGGTCCTTTAATGCAGAAAATGTTTTGTACTTTCTGTGATTTTTTTCTTGGTTCATGAATAATTTATTTAGAAGCTATGTTTTGACAAACTACGGTCTTTTTTGTATTTTCTGCCCCAATGTTGATCTGTTATAGATATTTCTGTGTTCGTGAATTGCTTACATATAAGCTATATTTTGACAACTGTGATTATCTGATCCTCTCACCTAGATGTTGATCACAACCCTTCTACCATTTATTTTGTTCTAGGTTTCAATGTAGAGAAAGTCCAATATAAAAATGTGGTATTTACAGTCTGGGACGTCGGTGGACAAGAAAAATTGAGACCCTTATGGAGGCATTACTTTTGCAATACTGATGCTCTGGTAACTTGTTGTTGCTCCGTGTTTGATCTTTATATTTGATGCCTTGGTGACATTTTACTATTCAATGACACAGATTTTTCAGTTTCAAGTAACCTGTAATTTTGAGTCAAAGTTCAGATGATTCTTTTCTTCTGGTGAACTCCAGCTGGCTGAAGCCTTAACACACGTCCTTTATAATCAGTTCTCAAGTTGCTTGTTCTCGAGCCTCTGTATCCCTTCCTTGAGGGATCAACAAAGTGCTGAAACATACTTCTGATCATCAAGTCAACAAATTTTGATAAGCTGTTGAATCCATGTGTCTCTATGTTACTTTATAAGCATATACAATTTTCTTCCTGCTGACAAATTGATAAGTAATATGAATTCCTAGTCAGGTAGAGCGAAGAGTTTAAAATGTCTATTTTCACAGGTTTTTTCTGTCGTCATATGGTAAGTTCATGAATTAAGAACCCTCAATGTTCTCACTGAAAAATCATCACCACCATTTTAATTCATAGTCCCATTTCTGTACAGATGTGCATCATTAGACTTGATCTAAATTGACTCTTTTTGAATCCCACATTGGTGGGAGGCCTGTCCACTGGCTGTATTTTCTAGTCCTAAAGCTTGCACACTTATTCCTTTGTAACTTTCAAATTTCTGATATTGTTAATTGATCTCTTGTTTTCAGATATATGTTGTTGATTCCTTAGACAGAGAAAGAATTGGGAGGGCCAAAGAAGAGTTTCAGGTTTAGAATATGATAACTAAATGATGTCATTTTAATTTAGCTCTTTTTCTTGTCCTGAAAATTCATATCGTTAAATCTCAACTGTATAATGCTTCTTTCAGGCTATCATCAGGGATCCTTTCATGCTCAACAGTATCATATTGGTATTTGCTAATAAACAGGATTTGGTAAGTTAGTAGCCTATATTTATCTCATAATGCTATTACAAGCACGTGGTGTCGTCCTTAATCGAAATTACTTTCTTTATTATAAATATGGGCTTATTATTACTTGCTTTATTGTACATATGAGCTTAGATTTATTTTCATTTTTTTCAAGGGAAAGAAAAGTTGGTTGCTCCACCTGTTTGCATATTAAAATATGTAAATAAGGTATCAGATAGCTTGGTTGGTAGGACTTTAATAATATATCGCAAGGTCCTGGACTTTGAATCTCATCTTTGTCACTTACCCTCTGTAAATAAATAAATAATATTATATATATATATATATATATACATATATATTAAAAGGGACTTTGGTGGAACATTGTCAATATTTATTTCAACAATATGAAAATATCTTACAAAATAGCCAAAGCTATAAACTGATAGCTTTAGGTTATATTTGTCGACTAAAGTGGAGCTTGATTTCTGATTGTCCCACCCTTTTTGTATCTCCTTAGGACTCATCTTGATAAATGAATCATAAGCCATATGGGAGCTGTATACATACGACTCACTTGGAAAATTGTACTAGATTAAAATTAGACCTTAATGTATGCATGTTTACCATTACTCTATTGGTTTCCAATCATTTACACAATATGAAGAAGTAATATTTTTTTTCCTTATTCAGAGAGGGGTGATGATTCCAATGGAGATATCTGAAGGGCTGGGTCTCTACGATCTGAGGAACCGTACTTGGCATGTTCAGGGAACCTGTGCCCTCACCGGGGATGGCCTCTACGAGGGACTCGACTGGCTAGTGACAGCCCTGAAGGAGTTGCAAGTCTCAGGAAGACATTGATTGAGCTGGCATCTCCTCCTGCCGTTTACAAAACGTTTAGATGACCTGAAGCTGAAGAGTTATCTGTGTATATTTCCTTTCTTCTTCTTCTTCTCCTCCATGCCTTTGGATTTGTAAGGAGGGGATGGCATCTTGACTGATTTCTTCTGAGATGTGAGTCAGCTGGTCTCAGTGTCGGTTCACAATGGGCTTGCGAATGATGTTGAAAGTTTTCTTTTCTTTTGATTGTATCCGACACAAATGCTGCCATATGGTATCAGAACTTTGTCATGATTCATCAATTTCTGTCCATTATTATTGATTCCATTGGGCAGAGAAATTGATGTGACCTCCTACTCTTTACTGCTCACTTGGAGCACTTACAAAAGTTTATGGGGGACATCGTTTTGGTCACTCAGAGCAGCAAAGGTATGGAAATTTTAATCAGCATCCATATACATGTTTTTTTTTATTTAATATTTGTATAAAATAATCCGATTTTTTTTTGGATGGTTAGTAATACAACAGAACATGTACAGAGAATCCAAATAAAATTAGATGGTAATATATGCTATACCAAATATATAATAATAATAATAATAATAATCATAATTAGTGTGTCATGCTAACGTCGGCCGACGCGTCGGAATCGTTTCGCAGGTGATAGACCCGTAAGTCGACACGTATGCGTTCGCTGGTGGTGTGGGAGCGGACGGTTGCCCGTTTGGGCTGCTCCCTTCCTCCCCGAAGATATGCAGATCTGCTTATCATGGGTTGATATGGTGGCCGACGTATCTGCGACGGCTCCGCAGATACCCACGCGCTAGGAAAGCGACAGCCTCGCAGTGACGTGAATGGATGCCATTAATGACGTTTACTAATCCCACGCCCTCTTTCGACATATCAACCCCTTCGGTGCCCACGGGGGAGGGGGTGGAGGAGAGGCACAGCAAAGCGCGCCCGCCCGGCGAAACGGGTAGGATATTATCGTCACGTAAAACAGAGGGAGTTAATTGGAGTACGAGAAAGGAGGGCGCGGCGCGGAAGGCAGCAAAGGGAATGAAATGACTAAATTACCCTTTGATTGCCTTTTAATTGTTTTCTCGAAACGGACATCGGGCTTCGTTTTCCAAGAATGCCCTTCGAAACGTGACCGGCAGCGACGCGCTCTTCACCAAACCGCCCTTGCCATGGGAGCGGTAATCTGGTGGTTTCCTAAATGTTGGGTGGGGGTCTTTTAGGCAACAGGTTTTCCTACCTATAAAAGCCTCAGGGGGAATGACAGAACCGAGAGGGGACGGAGTATAAAAGGCGACAAGGAGTGGGGAGGTGAAGAAGGGAAGGGGAAGGGGAAGCGAGAGTGCAAGAAGCCGGAAGGCAGGAGAGGAGCCATTCGAAGAAGCCCTAGAAACTCTGGAGACGATTCGAATCGGGCTTGGTTACACAAAAAGATATTTTTTGTATTTGGCGGGTCGTTTCGTGAAGGATCGATCATCCCGACTCCAGATCAAAGACCCCGTAGTTGCGGGATCATCGGAAGGGAGCACGGTCGCGGTTCAGATTGCCACTGCTTTCATCGCCATCTTGTTTGTGCCCCTGGTGACGGCCCGGGTAGGGTTTTTCTTTCGTTTACTTTTGAATCTTGAAGGTGGATTTGGGGTTTCGTTCTCGGATATCAGTTAGGGTATGCTTTTCGGGTCTCAGCTCGGGTCTTTGGATTGCGAGCTAGAGGACGGATAAAGGTCGTTCTTGTTCTTTTTATTGCGTTCGGGAAGGGATTGATGTGACATTGCATCTTTGAGCCTGGTGTTGACGCCCTTGGATCTTTGTGATTTGTGTCTTTCTTTTAGAAACTCGGTCCTCGGTTGTGGAGCATCCAAGAATTAGGGGCCGCAAGCTGTGATGGCCTTGAAAGATGAACTCATTTTCCTGATACTGCAGTACTTGGATGAGAAGAAGTACAAGGATGCAGTTCACAAGTAAAGTTGCCTTTATTTTCTTCAGCATTTTATAATTCTATATCGGTTTGTGTTTTTATGACTCAATCAAATTGGTTGGATAATAGGTTGGAACAAGAGTCAGGCTGCTACTTCAACATGAAATATTTCGGGGATCTGGTTCAGGAAGGGAACTGGGATGAAGCTGAAAAGTACCTTGGTAGTTTCACCAAGCTTGAAGATAACCGGCATTCTGTGAAAATTTACTTTGAGATTAGGAAGCAGAAGTACCTGGAAGCACTTGACATGTGAGATGTTTTGGAAGTTTAAATTTTTTTTTTTTTTTTTTAATTTGGGAAGCTTATGATTCCCAAAAAAAAAAAAAAAAAAAGCTTTAATTTTTTTTTTTTTTGGAAGCTTGTAAATCTTTTTTTTTTTTTTTTTCTTTGTTGGTTTCAGCAGGCTTATTGTTCATTGATGTCTGAAAAAATGGTATGTTTTCTTCTTATAGGTCGGACAGAGGCAAAGCCATCGACATACTTAGGAAGGATCTCAAGGTTTTTGCTTCGTTCAATGAGGAGCTTTACAAGGAGATGGTTCAGCTGCTTGCCTTGGAAAACTTCAGGTAATCCAGTTTGGATTTATGGAATTAGAGTGATGCACAAATTATTTTATCGTGACGACGAGACAATGCTTTTTTATCCACCAAACATGAAGGCAAAACCAGCAGCTTTCCAAGTACGGTGACGCAAAATCTGCAAGAAATAACATGTGGGTGGAGCTGAAGAAGCTCTTTGAAGCTAATCCTGTGTTTCGGGATAAGCTAAAGTTTCCAGCTTGCGAATCTCGGCTTGAGTCTTTAATCAAGCAAAGGTATGTATTTTCTTCCTCTGTTTTTTTTTTTTTTTTTTTTTCTATAGTGTACGTTCGGTATTATTTAATTAACTTGAAATTTTTTTATAGTACTATTTGGCAATCATTCCAAACATAGTTGATGAGTCTCTTTCTATAAAATGAAATAGCAATTAAACTTTTAATAAATGCATGAGATAGATAGATAGATAGATAGATGGGGGTAGGATGCTATTTATGAAAGACTGACACATTTATTTTTATAGTCTGCGTTGGCAGCACCAACAGTGCCCGAATCCACGCCCCAACCCATCTTTTCTGACACTTTATACTGATCACTCATGTCCTACTACTGATGGAGCCCCAAGAAATGTCCACCTCCTGGGGCCGCCTATTCCTATTCCTATTCCTATTCCTACAGCTGAAACATTTCCTCCCATGGATTCTCATAGCGTAAGAGGAGTTCTCCTGTTTCTTGGTTATAGTAGACTGATGATGTTGAACTACCATTATATATATATATATTTGATGCAGCCATTCCCATTGGTTGTCTCTCCGTCTGCAAGTGCCACTTCGAGATGGATGGCAATCGCTAACCCACCATTACCGCATGCTGCTGCAGCACAAGTCCCTTCAGGTCTGCTTCAGCCTCGAAGTGCAGGTGCTCTTTTTTTTTTTTTTTTTGTATAATTTTGTTTTACTGGTGACTGAGAAGATTGCAGGGATTATATTATAGATATAGATATAGATATAGATATATATATATAGATATATATATATATATATATAGAGTTGACAATTAAATTTCACTGCCGTAGCAGGTTTGTTTAAGCACCCAGGGACTGCGACAAATGGGGATAACCAAACCGAGGAGGAGTCTGAACGCGGGTGGAAGAGATTATGCACGGGTAAAACAGATGAGGTATTAATAAACAGACTTTTTGCCACTAACAAAAAAATATCTTTTTTTGTTGTTGTTGTTGTTGTTGTTGTTGTTGTCTTTGAGCACCCATAAAAGCAAACTTGTGCCCTTCAGGCATCGTTATCCATTATTCTTCGCACTCAAGACGATATTCCGAAAACTGTGGCGCGGACTCTTAACCAGGGTTCCAATGTCATGAGTTTCGATTTCCACCCCATCCACCAAACAGTTCTTCTAGGTTGGCGCTTGAATTATATCTTTCCAGTAACATACATATATTGGATGTTGTTTATTTATTTTTTTCCTTCTCTCTCTCTATATATATATATATATTTTGTGTGTGTAGTTGGAACAAATGTTGGTGACGTCGACATATGGGAAGTCGGGTCTAAAGAGAGGATAGCGCACAAGACCTTCGAGGTTTGGGATATCGGAGCTTGTTCTGCGCCTCTGCAGGTGCTCTCTCTCTCTCTCTCCCCTCCCTTTGGGCATCTTAAAAGTTTTGGGATATTTGATCCTATCGTGTGTAAAAAATAAAAATAAAAATAATATGATTTTTTGAACAAGTGAATTAATTATTACCTCATTTATATTCATCCCCCAGGCGTCGCTCAATAAAGATGCTACCATATATGTAAACCGATGCCTATGGAGCCCAGATGGATCTATTCTCGGTATGATTGATTCATTGGTTGATAGTTATAATTATGATTAATAATATGTTATGTTGTGATATGTATAGGTGTTGCATTTTCGAAGCATCTTGTTCAGACATATGCTTTCAGCATAAATGCGGAGTTGGGACAACTGTTGGAGGTAAGTACTGATATGTTTTGAGGGACAACTTACGTGTACGTACGTACTGATATTGCCTTCTCCCGTTGGGGTTTGTATAAATAAAAACGTAGATCGATGCACATGTGGGTAGTGTTAATGATATTGCCTTCTCCCGTCCCGACAAGAGCTTATCCATAGTCACAGGTGGCGAAGACAAGACGATCAAAGTGAGCAGCATCATCATCATCCTATTGTGATTTTTTTTTTTTTTTTGACCTATTTTATAAAGAAGCGAAAATGTTTTTGTTGTTGGACAGGTATGGGATGCTACGACAGGGCAGAAGCGGTACAGTTTCGAGGGACATGAAGCACCCGTTTATTCTGTGTGCGCTCACCAGATTGAGTCGATTGAGGTTCGTAGGTTTTTTATTTATTTATTAATAATACAGTTGAAAAAGTAGTAATAATAGTAGTGATGGATCGATCAATCACTTGGGGGGGGTGCAGTTTATATTCTCGACGGGTACTGATGGGAAGATCAAAGCATGGTTCTACGATGGGTTGGGTCCCAAAGTGGAGTATGATGCTCCGGGTCACGGGTGCACCACCATGGCTTATGGTGCAAACGCTACCAGGTGAACTCTCTTTCCACATCGACAGTCCACTGATATATATATATATATATATATATATATATATATATATATATATATATATATATATATATATCATCATCATCATCATCATCATCATCATCATTAACTCCGCTGCAGGCTTTTCTCTTGTGGAACCAGCAAAGACGGTGAGACTCATATGGTGGAGTGGAATGAAAGCAACGGCAGAATAAAGAGGACGTATTCGGGGTTGGGAAACCGGCCTCCCTTGGGGGTTGTCCCGTTCGATACGTCTAACAACCTCTTGGCAGCGGGAGATGAAAGTTTGATTAAGTTTTGGAATATGGACCGTCCTTATATCCTTACCACTACTGATGCAGACGGCGGATTGCCTGTTAGTCCCCTTTTTTTTTTTCTTTTTATTTCTTTTATTTATTTATTTATTATTATTATTATTATTATTATTATTTATTATTATTATTATTATTATTTTTGGTTTCCCCCCTCGTCATCCAGGCAAGCCCTCGGTTGAGATTCAACAGACAAGGTTCGCTGCTTGCGGCGGCGACAAGCGATAATGGAATTAAGATCCTAGCTAACACAGATGGGCAAAGGTTGTTGATGATGAAGCAGAATAGGTCATCGTCGTCGTCGTCGTCTGAGGAGAACCTTGGAGTCCCCACCCCCACCACCACTTCCCAACAACAACGTGGTAGCAGCAACACCAACGCAAAGGTTTTTTTTTTTTTTTTCCTTTTTTTTTATAATACCTTACTTAATGTTTGGATTAATAATAATAATAATAATAATAATATTAATAATATTAATAATATTATTATTAATATTAATATGTGTGCATGCATGGATGGCAGGCCGCGGTGGTGGACGGTACGACGGTAGCTGATGTGAAGAAGCTAAGAATTCCAGGAGAATGTAATGCTGCTGCTGCTGCTGGGTGGAACAAGTTACCCGACGACCACATTGTTCATCATCTCAAAGCCCTGCGGTTGCCAGATTCCACGACCCCAAGCAAGGTGGTGCAGTTGCTGTATACCAACTCTGGGATTGCTGTCTTGTGTCTCGGCTCCAATGGCATCCACAAGCTGTGGACATGGGCACGCGTCCACCACCACAATCCATCCGGCAAGGTAAATTAATAAATATCTATCTATCTATCTATCTATCTATCTAATCTTTTTTTTTTTTTTTTTTTTTTTTTTTTTTTGTGATGATGGTTTCTTTCTTCTAATTGAACCAAAAAAAAAAAAAAAAAATTCCTCCCAGTCGAATGCATCGGTTGCTCCTCGGCTGTGGCAGCCATCGAATGGCGCCGTCATGATCAACGAGACGACAGAAGATGGAACTTCCAGCATGGCTCTGTCCAACAATGACTCTTACGTTATATCTGCGTCTGGCGGCAAAGTTTGTTTGTTCAGTTTGGTGGCGTCCAAGGTAGGGTAGTAAGTAGTGTAATAAACATCTTTCTTTCTTTCTTTCTTTCTTTTTTCTTTCCTTTTTTTCTTTCTTTTTTTAAATAAATAAATAAATAAATAATAAATAATAATAATAAATGTTTTTTTGATCCGCGCAGCTGATGACCACATTGTTGTCGCCTCCACCTGCGCCAACCTTTCTAGCATTTCATCCTCAAAACAACAACATGATAGCCATGGGAACCGAGGATTCCAACATTCTAATATACAACGCACAAACCGCGACGGTCACCACCTCTCTCCTACTCCATGTTTTTAGCTTCTTTCTTTTTTTTCTTCTTATTTTTGCTGGAAAACCAAAATAAAAAAAAAAATTATGCAGGTTACGGCCAATCTCAAGGGGGGTCACCAGAAAAAAATAACCGGCCTTGCATTTTCCCAGTCACTAGATGTGCTGGTCTCTTCCGGAGCTGATGCTCAGGTGGGTACACCAACCAACCCCAAAAAGTATGCTTTTATTTATTTATTTATATATTTATTTTTTTGTCGTTGGAAGTTAATTAGTGTAAGTAAACTCTGGAACTGATTGGTGTGGGTATTCCTCCTACTTATTATGATGATGATGAGCTTTCAAGTAAAAATAAAAATAATAATAATAATAATAATTGCAGCTATGCATGTGGAGTATCGATGGGTGGGAGAAGAAAATGTCACGGTTTATCCAGGCACCAGCAGCAGCAGCAGCAGCAGCAGCAGCAGCCCCACCTTTGGCTGGGGACACCAAAGTTGAGTTCCACAAGAATCATCCACATCTCCTGGTTGTCCACGAAACTCTACTATCCATCTACGACGGCAAGAAGCTGGAGTGCTTGCATTCGGTGAGTTCTGTCCCCTCTCTCTCTCCTCAGGCCTTCTCCGATGACCTTGAGATTTTTTTTTTAAAAAAAATCCCTCACCAGTTTATATTACTGCCGCTTCTCTCTCTCTCTCTCTCTCTCTCTCTCTCTCTTGGCGATGGATGGTTTCTTCAAAAAAAAAAAAAAAAAAAAAATATTGTTCGGTTTTGTTGCAGTGGTCTCCGGTGGCAGCATCGATTTCAAGTGCAACATACTCCTGCGATGGTTTGTTGGTACACGCCGGATTCAGGGACGGGGGTGTTGGAATTTTTGAAGCGGACGGGTTGAAGCTTCGTTGCCGTATTCCACCCTCTGCATATCTATCACCATCCATTCAGAGGTAACAGACAAACAAATTAATAATAATAATAATAATAATAATAATAATAATAATAATAATTTAAAATCTCCGGTGGTGATTGCAGCCGATATGAAGCTGATGTATACCCGGTGGTGATTGCTGCCCACCCGTGTGTACCCAACCAGATAGCTCTGGGAATGACCGACGGCGGCGTTCATGTGCTGGAGCCCTCAGATGCTGCTGCTGCTGCTGCTCATCCCACCAAACCAACCTAAATATCACTCTCCCAACCCATCCCATCCCATCCCATCAGACATCACGAAATGTCACTCACTCTTCCTATACAAAACCGTGCAGAAGAGATTTTTTTTTATATTTTATATATATATATATAAAAGGGGGCAACGAACAACATACATACACCTCATTCTTTTTTCTTTTTCTTTTTTTACCTCCGGTTTCTGATTTGTTCAATATGTGGTGGTGGTGGTGGTGGTGGTGGTGGACATATACGGTCTTTGGGTTGTTTGGCGGGGGTGGGGGAATGGGATTCTGCAAAGTGTATTAACAGACTATTAATTTAAAAAAAAAAACAAAAAAACATCTACTACTTACTACTGGTTCTTTCCCCCGTTTGCTAAAAAAAAAAAAAAACCATGCACCTCAAAAAAATCTACCCTACCGCCGTCCGCGGTTGGTGCCACATTGGATGGGGATGTTTCTTGCAACATTTGCGCCCTGCTATAAAAAAAAATATATATGTTTTATTATTATTACCTGTGCCATCATCATAAGAGCCAATGCCCATATGAGATGTAGACACAGTCACCTCATCAGAAACCCGCAAAGTTAAGGATTAACCGAGTACAATTGACCCAAAAAATTACTATTTCCTTAAATTTAGCAGACTTCTTCTAATAACAAGTTATCTTAGAAATGCCTAAAGTACCTTACCAGAACATAGCATTCCCCCTAGGAAAAGTTACCTCACAAACGAATAATGATAATATACCACATTTATTTAATATACTGCATTACCACAATTCAATGTTTTCTGAAGCACATCAATCCCCTCCATTTTGTAGAAATTAAGAACAACATCAACAACAACAATGAAAATTAAATAAGCAAGATTTTGTAGAAGAAGGAAGGAAGGGTAATGACAATTTGAAACAAAGGCCAAAAGTTTAAGAATATAAACAAAAGTAGATCAACATGACAAGAATGGTCTATGTATGAATATTAATATAAATGGATACTAGTGACTACAAAAGAGAGCATGCAAATAAAAAAAAATATCCTTTCATCGGCTACATTTTGATGCAATCTACTATTGTTTAAAACAGTACTAATATATATACATATTTTTTTTTGCTTTATCATCTAAATCTTTATTGTTTTTCAGAATACTAAAGATCCCTTATTTTTAAAGAAGTGGTTGTTGATTTAAAACTAGTTTTTCCCATATTTTTAGTCTGAAATTTAAACCTAAGAATGGTAAAAAAAAAAAGAAAAAGGGCCCCAATTTTAGAATTAAGACTGTAAATAATACAAAAGAAAACAAAAAACTAAATTAAATATAATAGAAGCTTTTGAGAAAGCAACAGAACATAAGCGCCCCCCGTTCTACTCGTTATGTGCAACCCAACTTTGACCACAACTCAAAAAAAAAAAAAAAAAAAAAAAAAACAGGAAATTTTGGGCCGATTAGATGCTCAGGGTTGAAATGTAGTCAACCTGGTCATCTTGCTGCTTTGATAGTCTTCTGGAGCTATTAAGTGTTCCATTAACATTTCCACAAACAGGTCAACCTCTTTTTGCTCCTCTCTTTCAAAAGCATCAAAACTCGATTTCATTCATTTCCGGATCATATATCTCTCTTCCAAAGTTTTATAGCTACAAGCTAAAAGGAGGTCTGACTCTCCTTCCCTTGTCCATTTTTTTTTTCTTTTTTTAGTTTATTGATGATCTTACGATTCCAGAAATCCCAAACAGGACACCCCCGAGACCTTTCGAGGACCTCCGGGGAATAGGTAGGTCACACACAGGCAGCTTCCGAATTTGGCCAAATCATCATCCAGACGAACAACCTCTCAGATGTAACAGATCGCGTGACCATGAAAACGCAACCGGCGGCAATGGTTAAGCCCAAACAAGTGTTAGAGAAAGGGGAGGAAACACCGCGAGAAGTAGCAAGAGACCGAGAACAAAAACAGGCATCACCATCAAGCCCGAAGATCCCGATCTCCAAGAAGACGACCCAAAGAACCAACGTGAGGCTAACATCAGATCCGATAAAGATCAAGAACGAGTCACAACAAACAGAACTCCCCACCAAAGAAGAACACGACAAAGAACAAGAAAAATGAAAGAGGGAGGGAGATGTGGGCTGCTAACCTTGATCCTCGTGGCCTCGGCGACGAAGGACAAGAGCGGCGGAGAGGAGCCCCAGGAAGCCCACGGCCACGCAGACCGCCACCACTTTTCCTATCCATCATCGCCCAACCAACCAACTCTCCCCTCGACCTTCTTCTCTATATTGCAATCTCACACGGGCATCGCCCAAGGGCTTCTCGTTTCTTTGCCTTCCCTCTCACACAGCCGTCGTCGTTTTGAAGCACCGAGGAAGAAACAAACAGATTAAAGGTAAAAGAAGGTAATAAAAGTTAGTGAGAAGCCGAAGAAGCCCATCCATCATATTTCCTCCTCTTTCTATTGGATGTCAACTCCTCAACAGACTTCGGCCAAAGTTTAATTATGTGCTTGTCTTTGCGTATTATTATAATGCACTTTTTTTTTTATATAATCTTTTTCTCTTGTAATTAAGCCAAAAGCAGTAATGGATAGGTTTAGTATTTTAAATCTAGAGAGTTGGTTTACAAATGCACTTTATTTTTTAAAAAATAAAATTATAAATACATCTAATGGACGGGTTTAGTATTTTTTTTTTTTTTAACCAAGTTAAAATACCTCCCCAAGTCCAAATCATTCCTTTTCTTTTAGTCTAAAAAAAATTAAAAAAAATAAATAAATAAAAAAGGAGGTCACATTATTACCTTCTTCTTCTCAAATCATAAAAGAAATGGAATGGTAAGAAAGAAATTAAATATAAGTAGATGAGCAAACACAAAGAAAGGACAGTTTAATTCATGACACACAGGTGATTCAAATCAACATAAACCAACTAGAAAAGAAAGAACGAACGAACTAACTACCCATGAATCTATTTATTAGTAACTTCCGTCTTCACAACATGCACAGTAGAGATTGGACCATTGATGAGAATTACCAAGAAAAAGTAACATCAGATTTATGTCCTGGGATCTGATCAAATAAGAGTGCGCCCAGGATCTTAACTAGTTCTAGCAAAGAAGATGCAAGGAAATAGAGCAGGAGCATACAAGACCCAAAAACGAGATTTGGGATGTGGGAGTTTGCCTCATCATGGACTATAGTTGTGGCCCCGAGTATGACGACGACGACGACCATGAAGCACCCCCAGCTGCAACTTTTAATGGTGAGACTTGGGTGGGTTTACCCTATGTAACCCACGGTGCATTGGGAGGAAAAGTAAAGACCGAGGTCAAATAAACTGCAAATTTCCCAAGAATCACATAAGATAAATATAGCATACAACAACATCTGGGGATGCGGGGGAAGCCGGGAATGATCCCATAAAGATTTTTGTGTTCAGAAGGATGTAAATTGATGACCACTTCAAAATCAAATTCTTCATCCTTAATGCTTATTTCCAAACTTCCACCACTTTTTCTTCTTCTTCGTGTCTGCCATAGGGAGATCTGAAACCATCAAAACAAATCATACGACGCATCAAATTTCCATCCGGAGCACAAAAACAAAGCTTATTCTGGCCTGAACTGATCAGAGGGTGTTTTCTTTATGTTTCCACTCTTCTTCATACTTACTTTTGTAAAATTATAGGACTGTCATTGAGACACAATATAATGCACTCACCTCCTTCAGGATAAATTGAGTTGTAGTGCACCTCAGCCCAAAAGCTCAAGAAAATGACTGCATCATATCATAAGAACTTCATTATTACTCTCAGGCCAGAAACAAAAGTATGCGAATAAACAAAATCGTTAAGCTTTTCTGGGGTTCAAGAGAGATGGAGATTGTGTAAGTATAGGCAAGTTAGAATATCTTTGATCATCCGCAGAAAACATGTAACGTAACAGAAATGTTAGTTTCGCATTTAATAAGCTCCATTCTCAACATGATTAGGATGTATCACAAGAGTTGCAAATACGTCGGGTTATATACCCAGATTCCAAGGCCATTACTACGTCAAGTTAGTATAAGACATTTGAACACAACAAAGATTCTAAAATATACAGCAGAAAGCAGTCATTTCAGATGTACCTCGATTCGACTTCTGAACACTCGGCAAAATCTCAATATAGCAAGTATCCTTGAATGATGTTATGACAAAAATTTTGACTCCATACTGCAGAACAGAAAAGCCCACAGAAAGGAAGATATCAAGAAATCAAAATGGAGTGCCTGTCCACTCTAAACCGCAGAAGCTTTAAAGAGAAACTAACAACTCAGTGAACAAACTCTACAAATATCAACATGTAAACATGCAACCTCGGGATTATGCAATAAAATTTGTCCCTTAGCTATTCCTCAATACGTAACATGCATGAAACAAAGAAATCAAGGTTTTAAATGCCAGTCAGACTGATGTATACTGACTGGTGCTTATCAGTTCGACCAAGGAATCAGTACTAAAGCATACGTATCGATAGGTCCTTCTTTCCCAACAAATAACCGAAACCAGTATCGAACAGAGATATAAATCCTTATAAGAAATATGTAACAGCGAAATTACAGTCATGGTTGGTCCGACTTGATGAAAACTGTAAATCAGGAGGGAGTGACCATTTTGATAGAATAACCACAAGGCTTGACCATGATTAACCTTTTCTACTCAAACAAACAAAGACAATAATCATTAAAAATGGATAATATATATAGTATACAAGAGATATATTGGAAAGAAGTTAAAGAATCAAAGATGAGAAAAACCACGTGCTGAAAGGAAATCTCATATACGCCATGCAGTACATACCTATCTATTTGAATGAAAGGCTAACATTCATTGTAAGAATTCATTACATGAGTACACAAGTAGATAAATAAATAGACAAACTAAAGGGCTTGCAAATCTCGTACATTACTCTCTTACTCTCGCTTGTCCTTTTAGAAACACTAGCTATGATGCCTATGGCTAAAAATCCCTGCAGGCAAGTAATAGACTCAGTAGCATTTGCTTCAGTAGTTACATTCTATATTCAATTATGTGAAAATATGATTTGACACCAAATAATGAATCTCAAAGGGGGAAGGAAAAGGCAGTTCTACACTATTTGTAGGAAGAGTACAATCGGCCAACAGATCCACATTGCACATCTGCTGCATAGATGGAGCTTTTTTAACAGATGTAAGCATATGCCTTTTTAAAGTAAATCCAGATTTCAGCTCTAAAATAATTCCACAAACTCAGTTGTCCAAAAACCTGTCTTACTAGGTACCAGCCAAAATCATGCTCCTCCACAAGATCCACACAAGCGCATAAAAAGGTTAAGCTAAAATATGAGCTTCTCAATATGGTGGAAGCATCAATCTAAAGATAGTGGCATCGGTACAAGCCAGGCAAAAGTTTCCAAAATCATCTCCAAATAGCACATCCAAAAAAACTAACTTTTAACTACAAACAAATTTTAGCTCTTTTTCACAGTCAATGTTTGGCAGGTAATGAAATTTATCATAAAAGAAATAGTTAATGAAAGTTTCCTATATAACTAGATTAAAAGCAGAATTAAAAGGAATCGGGGGAAAAAAAAAAGCAGAATAAAAGAAAGAAGAATATGATACCGAATCTGCAGCTGCCTGCAATGTTACATGATCACCCCACTCACCAAGCCTGCATATGACAGCGCAAATCAGGCAAATTATTAAAACAGTAATGTGTCACAGAACAGCATATTAGAATGAAGTCCTAGAATCTTACAGAAATAATACTTACTTTGAAAGCTTATTCAGGTATTCGCCATATGCCATTGGAACATATCCCTCATAAATCTCAGGGTGAGATTTAAGCTAAAAACAATGAGAAAAGGCATGTTAACTTAAAGACATCATAGGTCTAAAATATTGAAAGAAAATCAATAGAATGAAAATTCAACCTGAGCAATGATTTGCAGCCTCACAAACTCATGGTGTTCAGGTGTTCGATATAATTGGTCAGATAGCGCTCGAAACTGGAACATGTTCTTCAAAAATGTCAGGTATTGCAAGAAAAAATTATAATCTCAAATTTTTATTGTGAACCAAAAATGCCCATTTCAAGGGCTAATTTTTATTAAGAGCAGTTTCTTGGTGAACAGCCAGTTAAGTCAAGTCTTGTCCTATCAGGACCTATACTGTTAGTGTATTCTTCAAATAATTATTTGCATCAACAGAGCAAAAAGTTGGATATCTAAGTAGCCAGCGAAAGTCTTGATCATTACCAAGTTCTATGCCTAAGAGATGATAGAATTCAACTACATATTAGTCCTACATATTTGCCGTCAGCATATTTGAAAATCTTTTCATTGATTACCCATAAATATTTCCAGAAAAAGATCAAACTGTCATAAAAATTTTAATAAAATAATAATAGCCCAGATACTTTGATTGGAACTGAAGGACCTTGTTCTTAGGAAGAGAAATAAGGCATTATTTGTATGCCCTAAAGGATCATTAACAAAAAAAAATGAAATTTATTAATTATCAGTACTCTAAGTATAAGTTATAGTAATCAGTATCAACTCCAAAATTGTCACTAATAGATTCTTAAAAGGAAACAAAAATAGAATGTCAGTAAGTTTATAGGTCCATACGGCCGGTTTCTCGACACTAGCATTTTCATCAAATGGACTTGCCTCACAAATTGGCCAAAGTCAATGGAGATTGTGTTATGGTCCAGTCCAATGGATACATCGGTCAAACAAATAGAACAGGGTGCAAACCATCTGCCAAGCCCAAGTTACTGGCATTAAGCTATCAAGCTTATGACGGAGTTAATCCACCATCCACTTCATTTGAGGGTCAAAACTAAGGATCATAAATTGTGCAAATTTAACCAATCACTAGGTTCAGCTGATATGATTGGAATTGACAAATAGAAATTGTCTAGTTCCTTAAATATTCACTAAATGAAAGGTCTAGATTATGTTGGAATCTTGATCAATCCTAAGCAGAAAAGGAAGGCAAATATGTGGGACACATGTCTAATAATGAGAAACCTCAACTTACATTAACCACTCTTCTTGAATATATGTTTTTTACACCTTAGGCTCTTTATATATATAGAGCGGTCCTTCCAATTTGGCTGCTTAATCTAGTTCTCTTTCCTTATTTTTCTTGGATTGTTTTCTTTTTTTACCTTTTTAAATGTTTGATCTCGTGTAATCTTCTTCAAGGTATTCCTTTTGGTTTTGTTTTTGTGGATCTGATACAAGATTTGATTGACCCTCTTTTTCTTGGTTGGAATTTTGAAATTCTATTTTAATGGAATCTTTGATGTTCTTATTTTGACTAATATTTTAGATAAAATATTCATTGAAACTAACCCACAAATGTTAACGCCTGCATTTAGACATCCTGGTCCTATATTGCTATTTATTGATGAAAATTCCATATTTTTTTTACCAAAAATATTTTAGGCAAACCATAATCCACAAGTGTACAACTTACTGACTTTACAATGCCCTTTGTCTATATTTCATGATATTGTTATTGTTTCTCTTTTTCTTGCACTACTTTGCAAATTTTCTGTTTTTTAATATTTATCTTCCAGAACTTAAGATACATCAATTTGGTCAAGCCTGATCTTGATTTAAAATCTTATCGTTAAATATTTAGAACTAGTCTGCTAAAACTAGAACATTAAAGTAACTGGTAGAACAATAAAAGGGAAAGGAACAAATACATACTGGTTCCACAATAAGTCGAAAAGCATTGTCCTCAAAGAAAAAACTAAATTGGCAAGCTTATTGGCAATAGGCTTCCCAAGGCACAATCATGCCATTTACTTAAACAAATAAATTTTATGACTAACCTGACAGTTACCATCTCCTTGGACCTTACGCTCAACCAAGTCATACAATTGCAACCTGTGATATAAACAACCAACGACCATGAAGAAAAAGATTAGAACATGAAATTAACTTCTTAGAGATGCATGACTTTAAGCATGCAAATTAATGAAAAATGTATATTTCTGTTTGCTCATAAACTCATAAAACATGGGTGATAGTCCGATTTATAAAACATTTCTTGAATCCATGTAGATACTTTATCAAAGTATATGATTCTCTAAATTGCTAACAAATTTCAATATGTAGATTTTTTTTAGGAAGACTTTTTTCTTTTAATAGTATATTTTAAATATAATAAAATACAATTCCAAACATATTATTTAATGATGTTTCACAGAACGGCAGAAGAATACAAATTGACTGTTTAATTTATCACAATTTCTTGATACATTTTTTACATATTTTGAGCATTGTATTGTTAGTTGGTCACTTATTTCTTAATGAATAAGGATGTATTAGTTAACAGCTATTTTTATAATGTTTCGCAACTTCACAATACTAAGAATCTAAATATCACGGTAATCACATATGTTATTATGTATTTAATTACTAGTGCTGTTTTATCCCTGTCATTTGGTTCGTTTGGTATATGCATATGTGAATCAAACTTACTAGATTGATTTGTTTGGTATACATAATACTAAGTTAACAGGCCATACCTCTCTAGTAGCCTTTGATGATCAGAAGTGGCTTCATCAACAGAAGGAATTTCTCCATTGATTTTAGGAACATGCTGCCAAAACCAGGCGACAATAATCTTACGGGATCATAAATAACAAGAAGCAAATAAATAAACAGATAAACAAATGTGGCACTGACATGTTAACCTGGATTTGTTCCAAAAGAAATTATACATGGGTAACAAACCTCAGCAGTCAGCTAATTTTGGAGTGTAGCATGTCATCTGTGCTAGATTAATAGAGAAAAAGTTTTGCATCAGAGTTTTCAGATGATGCATTAGTGTGGTCATCTTCAAGTAATAGGAATAAAATATAAGTTAAGATCTTTACTATCAGCTCAAACTTTTGGTCAAAGTGGTTCTCCTAACAAAAATTTGATCATGCTATTGCAGCAGGTTGCACATATGAATCTTTGATTTACTCCTCTTTATGTTTCACCAAGTGTTTCATTACCCACATATGGATCTTCACATGAGGTTTAAGCTTCCACCGTACACTTGGGTCCTTGTGTCCACTTTCAAGTCGCTTAATCCTTCAATTGGCTTGAATGTGAGAGGGAATATTGTTTAAATATATGTCGGGTCCCTTCACATTAAATTAAGCTATTGGTTGAAGTGGTAACCTAACTAAATCTTGTTATTAACTATTCTCGTTGATGTCATACTATATGATCACATTTATTTCGAAATAAAAATAACTAGCAATAAAAACTAAGTGGGAGTCTCAATATATATTTTTGCAAACATCACTGCTTATTTTAACCATTGACAACCTCAAATAATCAATGCAGAACTTTCACATTAAATGACACATACAAATTAATTTAAAATGTTATCCTGCCCCATAAGAAGCAGATGAAACAGTTGAAAAACACGAGATACAAATAACTCAATAGAATCAATCTTCAGAATGTTAAAGAAGATTGGAATTAAAAAAAAAAAAACATAAACTTACAGGGACGGGGACCATCTGATTTAACCTTCTGCCAACTTCACCATCTACAGCAGAAAATTCATCGGTAACGTCCAACGAATACCCTTCCTCGTAAGAGTTCCTTGCAGGACTGGAACATGAACTAGAAGGTTTGTTGTCATCCATCTCTTCTTGGCCACCCTTGATCCCTACATAAGTGAGCATTAATTACTTCATGATGTGATAAATCAAAATATACGATTAAATCTTTAACTAACTCAACTAAGTTTATTTATCTTACTACCTAAACTATAGTATGGGTCAAACAAATCATGTGTAAAAAAAGGTGCCTGTGTACGCTCCTCATATTCACGTGCAGTTCCAGAAGCATCTGCATCAACAACCAAAGAAATTTGATTTAGTGCGAGTGCATACAACCATCTCATTGTCTAAAGTAGCATCGTCGACATCAACAAACCTTGTCTAACATAACTATTTCCATTAAGGCTGGAATCCTGCTCAGTGGTGCTTCCTGAATATGAAGGGTCTGGAAAAAACTCACCATGAAAAAAATCAATTCCCCACCGATAAACTTCAGAGTCTTGCTCATACGTAGCCATCAGATACACTATCACAATAGTGTGCCAGCAAAGGTAATCTGAAATTACCCTTCCTAGAATTATTTATTGTAGCTCAAAAAATATTTCAGCTGTGGTGGAAATTTCCTAGTATCATTAGCAGAATTCATTCCCTGCATGAGAGGCACTAATGCTAAGTAGATAGGCACATTGAATCAGTCCAAATTGAATGTAAAGAAAAAGATGAATCAAGATAATCTGCATCATACATTAAGGAGTTGAAAGGCATGTACAGACATATGGCCATTTGAATAGAATGAAACATAAGCTTCATTATCGTACATGAAACTGGATCACTCCCATGGATGATGTGCTTACTAGATTCATCTATTGAATTAGAAATTTTAAACGAATGATAATGTGACTATGAGTTGGTTCCTTCTCAGCATGAAAAATGTTTGGGGAAAACTCACTAGTTAAAAAAATCCAGTATGCCCTCTGAGTTCAGTGGCTTTTTGTTGAATGAGTAGGAGAATTATTGTAAGATTAAATACATCTTACTAGGGTTCTGCTAAACTTTTCCACCACTGATATGAAATCAACATATAATAAGCAATGAATCAGCAGAAACAGATAACCACTGTTATTTTGAGATATGTGGACATTCATGGCATAGATTTTCATGATTCTTGCAAAATTTTCTAAAAGTATACACCTGAACTTCAAAATATGTCAAATTATTTTAGTTATTCATTACCCTATTTATGGGAGAATGATGTTAGGAATAACAGAAGATCTAACAAAATCAAGAAACAATCACAAAACTTAATCTACAAAATGATAATTGTGTTGTGAACTTGCTTTTGTATGATATTCAAAAATGATCATGTTATAGGAATTTTTGAATTTTGAACATAACAGTGTCGACACAAGGCCAACAGCCGAACACCTCATGGACTATGAACACAAGTAAATACTACTAGCACATCAAATTATTATTGAAGAAGCGACTTTGGTTGAGTTAGTTACCTAGGCTACTGCTTAGGTACCTAAACTATGGCTTAAGTTGGGCTATCGATAGCTATGGTAGTAATAAGTCCATCTTAAGGTTGTTCCATCAGCTACTCATTATTATATTAACAACTACTTTGATGATAAGCATCTAACATAAGTCTTGACATGCCACCACATGTGCCATGTTCTTTGGATGCACTTTAGAGAAGCTGATAGAAAAGTTAAATCGCTGGTTCTTGAAACGCACAGGTGGTTGAAATGTCCCCATCCCATTCATCTTCTTGATATCAAGAAGAAGGAAAGAAAAAGGGGAAAACAGAGGGCATGAACAAATAAAAAGCGGAAAAAGCAAGAGGGGCAGGATGCCACCAGCAATTCAAGGTCAACAAGGAGATGACCAGTAATAGAACTTGATTTAGAAGGAAAAAAAAAAAGTCTGAAATGTGATCTGATAGGATACTGCCATCGTTCTTCGTGTCGTAAAATAGGTCTAAATGTCAAGAATAAGGGCTGGAACTGAAACCGAAATCTGAGGAATAATTCAGTAACAGATAGGATTCATCAAATTGTGGCACTTCAAATCCAAAAAAATGGACTCAAAGCTAGACACATGATTATTTAAGTCAGATATGATTCGAGCTATGAAGCTTCTAACGACATATCAATAGAATCCACCCAAAACCGAAAAGAAGCACAGAGAGAGAGAGAGAGAGGGGGTAGCTAAAGCAATAGAAAACATCACCAGATTTACTTAATATAACAAATATTACGTCTTAACAATAGCGAAGACACAAATAGACTCGAGAAAATCGCAATCAAGATCGATCATTCCCAAGCTTTTTAAACGAGTAAACTGCAGATCGATTTGCCGTCATCCAATGGAAACCCACGATGCGATCGATTTTAGATTAAAAACACACTAATCCATCCAGAACCAGAGGCTTACACAATAACAGCAAACGAGCAAGGAGACGAATCAATCTGTATGTCTTGAATCGAGAACGATCTGGGATGCTTAAACGGAGCGGACAACACGGCTTCGCGACGCCACAGCGGAACGAAGCGAGCGCCGGGGGGGGGGGGGGAAGAGGGAGGGAGGGAATTGGCGGATGGGAGCGGTGCACCCGTTCCGTGTTCGCGGTATTCCCCACCCTTCATTTCCCCGACGGGGATACGGGGGTCGTTCGGGTCGCGGGCCGTACACGCCTCGTGGAGACGCGTGTACGGCCTAGATGCCGCAGGGCGCGGACCCCGGGAAGAACCCGACGCGGCTCGTCCGTTGGTTCCCATCACAGGGAATCTCTGCGCTCTGACCCCATCCTGACGGCCGTCAGTGGCGGGACCCACTCTCGCGTGCGGCCTTCTTGCCCCGTCCCGTCTCAAACGGACGGCTCCGATGGGAAGCATACGACGCACGTCTTCGATGGCTTCGTGATCGACAGAGACCCGACCCCCCCCCCCCCCCCCCCCCCCCCCACGATAGATACCATTGGAAGACCAAAGCTGTGAGAACGGTAGCACGTGCAATGACATCACTTTTCTTTTTCTTTTTTTTTCTCTACCGAGAAATCCTTCCAGAGTTTAATCGGATTCCAAATGAGTTCAGATATATAAATTAATTTAAAATTATACCACGCACTAAATTTTTTACTGCAAAGCAAACCTTCACATGTTGTGTTCCCTTTCTATATACATCCAATGTACGTACGTCTTCACATCCATAGGTGTAACTCGGTGGTGCGTTCATCCCGATCACGGCTGGGGTCGGCCACCAACCGAGTCCCTTGACGCCTTACGCCTCCCACCGCCTGATGGATGATGTTTCCTCGACATAGACTTGTGTAATTATTGCTCACATACTGTAGAGGTACCTACCTCAAGGACTCACTCGTATGTATGAGGAAGAAGGATTGGATTAGTGAGTGCTTGAGGACCAGCGAGATTAAGAACAGTGTAAACATGGCTATAGGAAGGAACTTTTGGCGAAAAGAGGAAGACAGGAGGACCAGCGAGATTAAGAACAGTGTAAACATGGCTATAGGAAGGAACTTTTGGCGAAAAGAGGAAGACAGGAGAGACTAAGCAGCTGAATTCCCATCATATGGTTGCAGCCATCAGCATTGGTGACGACTATGAGTTGATCGATGAGAAGCTTTGTGTGTGTGTGTTTTTTTTTTTTTTTTGGTATATACATATATTTAAAGACCTTCCAAATCCCCTGTGATTTGGGCGGCTGCCGTCGATGGTCTCCGCCCGATGTGCAAGAACAAGTCCGCTACCCTCGCCACCGAGCCGAGGTCCCGATCATCCTCTGCCGCCATCTCCGCCGTCGCCACCGCATCCAGTGGCTTTCCCACCGGCTCCAGTAGCGAACCCCGCCTACCCCGCACCGCAGCGGCCGTCCCCTTCAATTCATTCCCCTCCTCCGGCTCCAAGGCCTCCTCCTCCTCCGCATCCAGCCTCACCTCCCTTCGTGAGTCCCTTCCGGAGCCCCCCGTTCTCTACACCTTCTCCGAGCTCCGCTCCGCAACGGGAAACTTCCACTCCAACCGCCTCCCGCGAGCGAAATCCGGTTGGCGCTGCTCCCTCCGCGGCAAGGACGCCGTCGTCTTCCAGCGGCGCTTCCAGCGGCGCTTCCACGGCCCCGACCCAGCCGCCCTGCCCGCCCGCCTCACCGCCCTCGCCAGGTCGCACCACTCCAGCCTCGTCCGCCTCCTCGGCGCCTCTCTTGCTGGCGACCACGTCTACGTCGTCCACGAATTTTCCCCCGGTGCCAGCCTCATCGACTGCCTCCGCAACCAGAACAACCCTAATTTCACGCCGCTGTCCACCTGGATCTCCAGGATGCAGGTCGCCTCCGACCTCGCCCATGGCCTCGAGTACATCCACCTCCACTCCTCCATCCACAACCGGCTCAAGAGCTCTTCCGTCCTCGTCACGGAACCCGACTTCCGTGCAAGAATTTGCCACTTCGGCGCCGCCGATCTCGCCGACGAAATCCCCCCCGCCACCGACGAAGAGGACGGCAAGGCCGACTCGATCACCCCGCCGCCGACGGGGATCAGGAGGACGGGCAGCCGCCGGATGCGGATCGAGGGGTCCAGGGGGTACATGGCGCCGGAGCTGCTCGCCGGCGGGAGCATCTCGCGGCGGTCCGACGTGTTCGCCTTCGGGATCGTCCTCCTGGAGCTCATCTCCGGCGACGAGCCGCTCAAGTTCAGCATGGGCAGGGGTGACGGGAGCGAATTCCAGCGGGTGTCCCTGATCGACACGGCAAGGGAGGTGATCGGTGCTGCGGGGGAGGAGGGGGAACGGCGGGGAAGGGTGAGGCAGTGGGTGGACCGGAGGCTGCGAGACTCGTACCCGGTGGAGACGGCGGAGGCGCTGATCCAGGTGGCGCTGCAGTGCGTGGAGGCGGAGGCGGCGGCGCGGCCGGACATGACGTGGGTGGCCGGGAGGGTGTCGAAGCTCTTTCTGGATTCGGAGGCGTGGGCGGAGACGGTGAAGCCCACGACGGAGTTCTCCGTGTCGATGGCCCCGCGGTGAGAGTAAGAGGTGACGGGAGTGTTTTTTTTTCTTCTTTTTTTGCCTCTTATTTAATTTCAGATGCCATCGACTCGTTATATTTGTTTTCGTTGGTTTGCTAATAGAAATTATTGATAATGACTCGAGTCGCGGTGGCCGAGGAGAGAGAATGAATGAAGGGATTTATTGAGTTGTACAGAAGAATGAGAGAATTAAAAATGGTTGATGAATAGGATACAGTGACTATATATAAATTTAATCGATCCAGATATATTTTCTAATATTAAATTTATAAAATATTATAATATAACTATTTAAAATTTCATAAATAAATTATGTGAAAGTATTTTTAATAATACTTACAAAATATTAATTTAACCGATCCCCTTGGATAAGGACAAAAAGGGAGAGAAAAAGGTAAGCTACTACGGATATTTTTAGCTATTAGATAATTAATTCTCAAACAGAGATTTTTATTCTTAACTCCCCTTTTACTAAGGTGGTTATTATCTATAATATAAAATCATTTTAGAACTATTTAATGTTTCTAAATCATTCCTTTAGGAATAGATATAAAATACATTCTTCTTCTCCATCCTCTTCCATCCGTACACCCTCACACTGCGTTCTGCGTTCTAATATGGAGGAGATGCGTGAAGCCGTAGAAATGTCGATGGAAGGAAGGAGTCTCCCCTCCTAATCATCACCGCCGTTGATTGATTGATGATGATGATCACGACTTCGACTCCTAAACATTGGGCCGATTGCATGGCTCCCTCCAACTTAATTTAATTATTGGGCCTGTGGAGAGAGCTTAGCCCAATGTCATGAGTGTGGTGATGACATGGGTGGGTCGATTTTTTTCCTAATTTTAATTTTAATTAAAAGAATATCTAATTAAATCGATTCAAAATACATATTTTATTTCAGTTAATCGATTATCCTATTTATGATTTCAATCAATTTAAATTATTCCATAATTTAGAAAATAAAATTAATTAACTCTTGTTGTGAATTTAAAGTATCTAAAATAAAATAAAAAACTAAAACAAAGAGTTCATGAGTAATAGTCGCTTGTTGTTGAAGAGGGGTCATTAAGGCTTTCTTCTTCATTTTTCTTTTTTAATCTTATTCTTCTGCTGCTATATTCTTAGTTAAGAAGCTCTGCTAAAAGGCTGTAATAGAAGGCGGAACGATGTTGTTTAATGTAATTTAAATAATATCTAATTGAATCAATTCAAAATTAATTTTTTTATTTCACTTAATCGATTACCCTCTTTATAATTTCAAGCGATTTCAAGTGTGTGTGTATATATATATATATATATATACACACACACACACAATTCAATTGAATCAGAATCTTAGTCTAATTTAGCGCACGTCATTTATAAAATTATGATATTAAGAATAGATTAAATTTGATCTTTGAATCAATTTGATTAATTGATTTGAACCGATTAACGATTTAAGATAATAAACTCAATCGAAACAATATTTTTAAAATTAAAATCGATTCAATTTGATTCGAACCAATTAATTGAACTAAAGAATAGTACCCCTTAAATTATAATTATCTATATAATATTTAAAATCAAATTATAGATGAATTAAACCTATTCGTTTTCACTTGGATCCCATGTCATCAGATCCAACAAATCGCGTACATGTTATTAGGGTCCAAAAAAATTCTTCTCTCACTAGATTTCATGAGATACGATGAAAATTATTTTTGGATACGTATAAAATGATATGAAGCACCGGACGAACATAGAGGAGGTTAAGTAAGTAAGCTATTGTAAAAAAGATCCAACGAATAAAATATATATTAATTATCATGTTTTGACTAACCTAACCAAGCGAATAATGCAACTCAATCCAAAATGTTTTATAAAGAAGTCGTTCTTATAAATTTAATATTGAAGTTTCATATTAGAATGAATAGTCATGTCGGGACACATAAAACAAATGTGGTCGATGAAGCATGCGGCGACCAACCTACCCCTAACCCATTTGAAAGCATTGCAATATATTATATTATCTTGCCATGGGACATCATCTACACTAACCTCAAACACATTATAATAAGAAGACTAGTTAATATATTGATCACCCTCATCAACTTAAAAATATTTGCAACTCTTTGATGAAGACAACGCTCCAAGAAGTATCTTCTTCCATGATGATGCTTCAAATGCTGCATGCAATTCTCTTTCATATATATATATATATATATATATATATAGAAAAATATAAAGTCAATCATCATTTAATCAATAAAAAGAGGATAAATCTCGATCTATCAACAATCAAATCATACGGATATCAACCTGATCTGATCTGAAATGTCGGAAGAATGTTTCTCTTAGTGTTTTCTCAATCAAACATATTATTAAAAGATCAATTATTATTGTTATTTTATTTAAACAAAAAATAAAATTTATTTATTTTGTGACTAATTAAAAATATATATATATATTGATCGTTGTGTATGACGATGTCCTATGGAATCTTAGACATCCTCTCAATTTTTACTTAATTATCTTATGTATGCGAACTTAAAATTAAATTAGAGTGATGCAGTCTTACAGTGTCACTTCCATCGTTGTCTTCCAATACGAGTGCTTCTTTTTTTTCCCTGGGGACGACCTGAGGTGAAGTCGCAGTGGCGGAAGAAGCCAACAAATGGTTTCTGCTCCACCCATTAGAACGAAGAAGAAATGCCCAAACCCGGTCAACCGGAAATCTTCATCACACGCTTTTGACCTCCTCCCTCTCCCCTCTCCCCTCTCCCCTCTCCCCTCTCCCCTCTCCCTTCCATTCCATTCACGCGGATCCTACTTTTTCCCTTTTTTTTGTCCCTGCCGGCAGCTTCTGTCAACACCCATCGTAATGGCAGTACAGTCCATAGCAAATGTCCATCGCCCGATGGGCGGAATTGATTCGCGAAAGACAACTCGATCGGCCAAACTCGTAGACCAGCAGCAGCACAGCCTCTGGCTGATGAAGTACAGGGACGACGACGTTGTTCATTGATTGGACTCGGGAGTCGTCTTCTCCGCCTCGCCACCGCGGGCTGTGGGGCATTAGAACTGGATCAGAGCATGGGAACGAAGAGGAAGGAGACAAACCTCTCCTTATGCGCTGTGCTGATTGGCGAGATCGGTGCTGTTGACATGACCCCCCAACACTGAGTCCGTCCATCCATCCAGTTCATGGACTTGATTGATGCCCCCTCCCTCGACTGGGTCGGGTCACCATCTCCGCCCCTTCTCTTCTTTCCAGTCCGCTGCACAAAGGGGGATTCTTGTTGACCGGCGTCCTAATAAAACACCGAGCTCCTCTGGCTCCTTGTACATTCCGATTTGGAAGCACTCGGAAGGAGAGACAACCCCTTCCCCACCACCTTCCACACAAGTCCAACCTTGCAGCCACTACCACTGGCGTGTTCCCAACTCCACCATTTGGTCTACCCTTTTCCACTGTGTTCCTGATCGTGATATATCTATCACTTTGTGGACCATTTCCAACCTCGCCGTATCCTCTGTGCCTCACCCACCAGCTCACACCACCTCCTCACTTTACCGCTCGCTTTTTCTTCTTTGGCCCGCTCACACTTGCTCCCCCACCCCGGCAATTCTGACATCTTCACCTGGAACATCTCCTCTGCTCATCCTCTTCCATTCCAGGTCTGCGGTTTCCGGCGTCGTCACCCCCAGGTCTGCGGCTTCGTGCCTGAATCCCTTAAGCAAAGTCCGCCGTTGACTTTGTTTCGTCTCTGTCCCCTTTTTTTTTTTTTTTTTTGACTTTTGGAGCTTCTGGTCTCCACTCGGTGATTGAGTTGTTCCCGTAAGTTGTATTTAGCTCCACTCTGCGCTTCCTCCTCTCTCTCTCTCTCTCTCTCTCGGGTTTTCTCATGTTGAATGTCACCTTGCCATCTTCCATGGATCGCCATGGCTTTCGTCTCCCACTCGGTCACCAACCCCCTCCGTCTCCTCCCTCCTCGGACGCCAGCTTCCCCATCCTGGCTATATCCATCCTTGGCATCCTCGCCACCTCCATCCTCCTCCTCAGCTACTACGTCTTTGCGGTCAGATGTTGCCTCAACTGGCGCCGGTCCGATGTCGTGGGCCGCCTCTCGCGTTCACGGCGCCGTCTCGACGACCGACTGATGGCCTACTCGACCGTCGCAGAGAGACACGGCCTCGGTGAGTCGGAAATCCAGGCAATCCCCACGCTTCGATACCACAGAGGGGGCGATGGCGCCGGGAAGACGTCCTTCCACGAGTGCGCTGTGTGCCTGAACGAGTTCCAAGAAGAGGAGAGGATTCGGCTGCTGCCCAACTGCTTCCATCTCTTCCATATAGACTGCATAGATACCTGGCTCCAAACCAACGCCAATTGCCCGCTCTGCAGGTCGAGCATCACCACGGCCGCAGCACCTGTTCCGCTCGACCAATTCATGGCCTCGGCTCCACATCAGGACCCTCGTCGGAGTGGTGACGTAGTGATCGATATCAGAGACGACGACAGCGAGCCGCAGGCCCGGGCGGTCACTGCCACCGACGCCAATGCCAATACCAATCCTTCACCGCGGAAGTCGGAGCAGAGGGTCGGGCACAAGAGGGGGAGGAAGGTCCATCGTCACGGAAGCATGGGGGACGAGTGCATCGACGCGAGGGCCAAAGACGGGCACCTCCGGGTTCAACCCATAAGAAGGTCTTTCTCCATGGATTCTTCGAGCGACAGGCAGCTCTACATGGCAGTCCAAAAGATCATGCGCCAGAATCCACACTTCCAAGAAGCCTCCGGCGGAGAAAGCAGCAGCACTTCCGGCAGAATCCGGCGGTCGCTCTTCTCATTCCACCGGCACTCGCGCAGTGCCGTCCTTCCAGTCCAAATCGATCAGCAATCATCCCAAACTAGCAGCTAACTCCGATCCCAACGCACTCCCTGTGAAGGTGATGATGTCCATGGACGCGTGAAACTTTGGAGATTTTGAGTACAATATGATTGATGATGTTCTACGACATCACGGCCATGATCATAGCTAGATTTGGATGTAAAATTTCACCCTTCTTCTGTTCGAGAAATAAATTATTATTTCTTTTTGTTTCCGATTTAACTTTTTAGTGTTCAAGACACAAGATACAGAAGCACTTCATCTGGGGATTCAGATCTCCATTACCAAAAAAAGATAATATATTTGGGTGACTCACTTCCAAGTAACGGATGATCTATCGATATATAATTTAATCGATGAAAAATCTATCCATCGTTATCGATCAATCTTTTTTGGAGATTAGGTGGATCTTTAATGCCTTTCCGATGTCCTCGAGTTGAGGCATGCTTCGCTATCGGCTCTGAACCTGCCCCGATGCAGCAGGTGACGGTTGGGTGAGAGCTACAGACTCCTTCCCCTTGCAGAAAGAGTGTTAACTACAACATGTCATCCATCTTTTCGTCATCAAGGAGAGGGGGATTGATTCATGGCTAACCTAATTCCATTGTTTTGTCGATGGCAGCTCAACCAACGAACCAACCTGTGGCCACCGAGAGCGCCGCGAGGAGAAGAGATCGCTACTGTGGGGAACGAGTAGCGTCCGCTGTTCTCTCAGAGCACACATCCGCCATCATCAGGCATGAAAGTGGAGGAGGGAAAGTGAACTCCCGCCCTACGCTAAAACTAGCGATGAAGACGAAGGCACGCCAACCTAAAAGTATAAGACAAAGGCCAGAAGAATCCATCCCACAGTACAATGAGCGATGGAAATAATGGGGTTGGGTGGTGGTGGTGACTCCTAATCACAATAAAAACAATTCATCAGATAGATATATTTAGGACGATTTTTCTTTTCTTTCAAAAAGTAGTAATATTTTCGTTTTAACTTAGACAATATTTTTATTTTCTATTAATACTAATTTTCTCTACCCATCCATCATCTTCGTCCAATCTTCATTTGTCTCTATGTATCGTCCTTCATCCTTCATCGCCTTTATCATCTGCTTCCATTACAACAAGTCCTTTTGTTCGTAACCTTCGTCGTCTTCACCTCTGCTCCCATCGTGAGGCACCGTCCACCTATCGTTTCCACCTCTTACTCCCGCCGTGAGGTCTTACTCATTCTTCTCTCCTATCACTTTTACTCCTCTCTCAATGCCACCTACGTTTTTGTTGAGAGTTGATTCATGGTAGTTACATAGGTAGTTAATATGTTTAGGAGTAGTGACTCATGTTTAGGAGTTGTGGAAGTAATTTAAGAGTTAGTGGGGGTAGTTATTAATCATGGGTGAGATAGTGAGATGAAGAAAGTGGTGTGAAGTAGTTATTAGTATATCCTATAAATATGACCTTAGAGAATGAAACAAGTGTGCAGAGAGTGTGTGCAAAGAAGAGAGTGTGTGCAAAGAAGAGAGTGTGTGCATTTTGAAATAATCTTGTAAGTGTCCTTGTTCTTTTAACTCCTGTTTAATACTACATCGTTTTCTTGATTGAAAGTGTTTTCGTTAATTGGATCGTAGTATTCTGTTTTATCGTTTCCTTGCTCCTTCTTCCCCAATATTTGTGGTATCTGTTTCAATATGAACTTGGCATTATGGCTTTTAATGACAATTCTATGTCTCAACCCCTTATTCCCATCTTCTCGGGCAAATCCTACGAATTTTGGAGTATCAAGATGAAGACTCTATTCAAGTCTCAAGATCTTTGGGACTTGATAGAGAATGGATATGCAGGTCCAGATGAAGAAACCAAGCTGAGGGAGAATAGAAAGAAGGACTTAAAGGCATTGTTCTTCATTCAACAAGCTGTGCATGAGACAATCTTCTCAAGAATTACAGCAACGATAACCTCAAGACAAGCTTGGTTTATACTTCAAAATAAATTTCAAGGCTCATCGAGGGTGATCACGGTAAAACTTCAAACCCTTCGTCGTGCGTTTGAAATTTTATTTATGAAAAGCAATGAATCAGTGCAAGATTATCTTTCTCGAGTGACTGAAATTGTTAGTCAAATGAAATCCTATGGTGAACATCTTCATGATCAAATAATTATTGCAAAAGTTTTGAGAAGTTTAACTCCAAAATTTGATTATGTTGTTGTGGCAATTGAAGAGTTAAAAGATTTATCTACTTATTCATTTAATGAACTAATGGGTTCCTTGTAAGCACATGAAGCAAGGTTAAACAGGTCACTTGAAAAAAGTGAAGAAAAAATATTTCAGGTTAAGGGGGAGTCTTCTACTTCAAAAGAAGACAAAAAATCAACAGAAAGAGGACGTGGCAGAGGAGGATTTCGTGATAGAGGAAATGGAAGAGTAAGAGGAAGAGGACACTTTGATGGGTATGATGAAAAGTAATCAAACTATAATCAGAAAAATTACAAGAGTGGAATTCAATGTCACTATTGTAAAAAGTTTGGTCATATGAAGACAGATTGCTGGAAAAGATAAAAGCAAACAAGCTATGTGAAAGAAAATGAAGACAATAGTAAGTTGTTTATGACTCATTCACAAGTTAATGATATCTCAAATGACATTTGGTTTTTGGATAGTGGATGTTCTAATCATATGTCAGACATAAGATCAATATTTAGATATATTGATGAAACTCACAAGTTGAAAGTTAAACTTGGAGATAGCAAACAAATCCAAGTAGAAGGAAAAGGAACAATTGAGGTGAAGACAAATCTAGGGAAGGTAAAACACCTTGATAATGTTTTATATGTTCCTAGCTCATCACATAACTTGTTGAGTGTTGGACAATTGATAGATATTGGATATTCAGTTATATTTGATGATGGTTCATGCACTATTAAAGATAAGAAATCTGACTTGATTATAGCAAATGTTTGTATGACGCAAAGTAAGATGTTTCCAATTGATGTTTCAAATATTGAGAAATATGCTCTTGTTGCAAATCAAAAGAATGAGACAAATTTATGACATTTGAGATATGGACACCTTAATATTAAGGGTTTAAAGTTAATAAATAAAAAAGAAATGATTTATGGATTGTCTAAAATTAATACACTTGATGTATGTGAAGGATGTATTTATGGCAAACAAAGTAAGAAACCATTTCCTATTTGAAAAGCATGGAGAGTATCTAATTGTCTTGAATTAATTCATGCTGACTTATGTGGACCTATGAATACAAAATTATTTAGGGGAAGTCGATATTTTTTGTTATTTACTGATGATTATAGCCGCATGAGTTGGGTATATTTTCTGGAATTGAAATCTGAAGCATTTGATAACTTTCAAAAATTCAAGGCACTTGTAGAAAGGCAAAGTGGTAAATGCATAAAGACACTTCGGACAGATAGAGGTAGTGAATTTATGTCTAATGAGTTTAATTCCTTTTGTGAAGAAAATGATATTCGTAGGGAATTGACAGCACCATATACACCGGAGCAAAATGGTGTAGCTGAACGTAAGAATCGAACTGTTATCGAAATGACAATAAGTTTGCTTAAAGAAAAGCATCTTCCGAATCAGTTTTGGACAGAAGTAGTTGCAACAGCAGTTTATTTGTTGAATATTTCACCGACAAGGCTGCTATGAATCGAACTCCTTTTGAAGCTTGGTATGGTATAAAGCCAACTGTAAGCCATCTAAGAATTTTTTGTTGTATTGCTTATGCTTTGGTAAATTCACAAAATCATCATAAGCTTATGAAAAATCAGAAAAATACATCTTAATTGGATATTCTGCACAATCCAAAGCATATCGATTATATAATCCTATAAGTGGCAAAGTTATTATTAACAGAAATATTGTATTTGATGAAAGGGAAAGTTGGAATTGGGAGATTAATGAAGGTGATGCACAAATTCGTGTTCCAGCAGAACTAGTTACTCCACCGAATCAAGTGACAGATCATGCTCCAACAAGATCAACGTCAAACTCACCCAGTAGCAGTTCAAATTCAGCAAATGGTTCCTCAGATGAAACCCCTTAAGGAAGGTTTAGATTACTAACAGAGATTTATGATTCAACATTTGCTTTATTTATTTCAGATCCTATAAGTTTTGAGGAAGCAGTTGAAAAAGAGGAACGACGAAAAGCAATGAAGGAGGAAATCAAGTCAACTGAGAAGAATAAAACCTGGGAGCTAATGAATCTACCTAAAGAAAAGAAAGCTATTGGTTTGAAATAGGTGTACAAAACAAAGTATAATGCAGATGGAAGTATCCAAAAGCATAAGGCTTGGCTTGTAGCAAAAGGATATTCGTAGCAACAAGGTATTGACTTTGATGATACTTTTTCTCTAGTTGCTAGATTCGAAACCGTGAGAACCTTTTTGGCTTTAGTTGCTTATTTGAGTTGGTCTGTTTATCAATTTGATGTGAAATCTACGTTTTTAAATGGAGATTTACAAGAAGAGGTTTTTATTACTCAACCTGAAGGTTTTTTGGTTAAAGGACATGAAGAAAAGGTATATAAGCTAAAGAAATCACTTTATGGGCTTAAACAAGCTCCAAAATCATCATACAGTAAAATTGATTGTTATTTTTATCAAAATAGATTTAAAAGGAGTGATAATAAACCTACCCTTTATTTAAAGATGGAAGGTGAACATAATATTCTTATGGTTTGCCTTTATGTTGATGATATTATATATATGGGTTCATCTGACTCTGTTGTGGCAGAATTTAAAAAATACATGATGGATAAGTTTAAAATGTCATATCTAGGTTTACTGCACTATTTTCTTGGGTTGGAGGTGAATCAAGGATCATATGGAATTTTTATTTCATAAAGAAAGTATGCAATGGATCTGCTCAAAAAATCTAACATGATTAAATGTAAAGCTGCAGCTACACCCATGAATGTAAATGAGAAATTGAAGCTTGAAGATGGTACATGTTTGATAAATGCAAGATATTACAGAAGTTTAGTTTGAGGTTTGATCTATCTAACTCATACTCGTCCAGATATTACCTTCTCTATTGGTGTAGTATCTAGGTTCATGCAAAGCCCAATTAAACATCATCTCGGAGTTGTTAAAAGAATTATACGTTATATTGCTGGAACTACAAATTATGGAATATAGTATTCTCATAATTTTAAATATAAATTATTTGGTTTTACTGATAGTGATTGGGCAGGAGATTTGGATGATAGAAAGAGTACTTCAGGCAATATTTTTAGCCTTGGATCAGGAGCTAT